>CM064488.1:13984482-14236982 GCA_032716605.1 Paralithodes platypus | reverse complement strand
TGTGAGTGTATGGCTTTAATTGTCCTTGTGACAAATTGTGTATGATAATGGAAGACTTCTGTTTGGGACCCACCAGTAGCGAAACTGGTGATGTAATACAGCTTCTGCTTAGTCTTAAAGTCATATCAATGTTATTGAGCTCGTGTGTCATTGTTCTCAAGCAAATACATTATTCACTCGCAACACAATCATGAGTGAAAGTTTTATTATCTGTGAAATAAAATAATGGTCAAGGAGCCAAAGTAGTATACGGTGGAACGTCTGCGCCTCATCTTGTCATATTATGTTACTTTCTTACAAATAGCAGCATCCTTTTACAGCTCAAGTTACGTGAAAATAATGTGTATTTACCTATATTATTACTATTATTATTATTATTATTATTATTATTATTTATTCTTTTATTGTATATATTAGTTTACGTTTTGTTTGTGTGTGGATAGTTATTTATTGTGAACTACAGCATCTTTTACCATAATTTCACCTACCACTGTCTCACCATACTTCCATTATCTAGGACCACTATCACCATTATCACAGCCATCATTATACTGTTCTACCACCAACATCACCACCATCACCCCGCCATCGTGACCTACGCATCATCCATCACTATTACCGTGATACCAAACATTAGTGAACTATTATCACTAACACTAGGCCGGGAATTGTTAATTTATCAGCTGAGATCATTTATAATGAGCCGGGAAATCCTGAACATAACTCACTCATATTCGCATGTTTATAGTTTCGTGTATCTGAGATCAAGTGATATATAGGGGATAGATCTTAGTCACTTTTTATGTGATATTTGTGTTGAGTACAGTTCAAATATATATACATAAATTAACTCCCAGATCCACCCACGCAATTACACTATCGCTAATGCTATAGTAACTGTTGCAATGGTGTGTGTGTGTGTGTGTGTGTGTGTGTGTGTGTGTGTGTATGTGTGTGTGTGTGTGTGTTCGTGTGTGTGTGTGTGTGTGTGTGTGTGTGTGTGTCTGTGTGTATGTGTGTGTGTTCACTATAATTATATGTAATAATGTATATTTCAAAAAAAAAAGGAAATGTAAAGGATCTCAGTTAGCTAGGATGGAAGTGTTGGAGAGAGAGAGAGAGAGAGAGAGAGAGATAGAAAAAGGGGGGGGGGGTTTAGAGGAGGGAAGGTGAAAGGTGAAGAGAGGTAATGGTCAATTAGCAGTATGCTATAGTTAAGTGTTATTATGTTCGTCCTAATATGGATGGTAAAACTCTAAATTGTTTCTTGTATTTCTGCTTGTTCGGTGTCGTAGGTACAAAAGAACGACCCCCCCCCCCCCCCAACTTAAACAACGTTACAGTTGACGACTGCCTTTTTACAGTCAGTACGAAAATGTGTTTATATTAAGGGGATAGTGGTTATCTTTTGGGGTCTATTTGTTTATATTTTCATTTGTGTAGTTTCATCGCTAGACCTTCATCAAGCTTAAAAAACGTTCCCTAGACCCCCTTTCATGATAAACTTTTACATTTTTCGATAGAAAAAAAATCCGGTCGAAGGCCGGTATCTCTTAAAATTACAGGCTCAATATCACTCGCCAGGAAGAAATATCGATACCTAATGGCACGAAAGGTCTTAATATTGATATAGAAATGGAACGCGAAAGGCTTTAAAATCGACAAACTAATGGGGGCAACGTCTTAAAATCTGAAAACTAATGAATTGGACTAAACGTGAGGACGAAGGGGGACCAGAAAAACGATCCATTTACCCTTAAGTGAGACAGATGACTGACCCTTGGATGGCTGCAGGAGTGGATGGGCTGGACGGTTGTTATATTGGTTATACCTTTAAGATAATACAACTCCTACATTATTACAAGAGGGGGTTTAATTTAAGTGACTTGGTACACACACACACACACACACACACACACACACACACACACACACACACACACACACACACACACACACATAAATTAAGTGTCACTTCAAAACATTTAAGTTAGTGGTTCCATATCGGTTTCAGTATAAATCACGTGAGAGTACTATAGAGTAAGATAGGTTAGTTTAGGTGTTCTAATGTTGGTAGTACCTTATTTATGAAAGTGTATTTTTTCATTAAAGTACATAATTTGCATAAGCTTGTAGAACTTGTTCCTTATAGTTAGAATATCTGCTTTGATATGTTTTATGGTAGATAAATGACAATACACAGTGTATGAATGTTATTATTGCGGGGGTTATAAATATGATTTATATATGTGTAAACCAAATGATCTTGTTTGTCCAATTATCTATAAATAGTATTTCCCATTTATTTCTTCTAGTTGTTAACATTCATTCAGGTTATCACTAGACAAACTGTGTTCAACCTATTACCATTAACATTTACAAAACATGAGTAATCAACTAGCGTTATAACATCATTACCAATCACTTAACCCATTCAGTCAGATTTACAGCAACTTACATTAACCTTGGAGTCCCTCCTAACATTCCCACTACCCCTACTTAATATACTAATAACACTGTTAACTTTCAAGCAAAGGGTTGTTCTTGATAGAAGTAAGAGGTAACACAAAAAGACAGTGGGAAAACGTTCTAGAATACAGGTTAGTTTTATGACTGTATCACATTGCTCTCCTTCCACCCTCCCTGACCCTTCCACCCTCCAGTCTACTCTTGACAAGAATAATGGTCGTGAATTATGCTGTGTCGCGTTATCACATACACACTTCTGACACCTGATACCTGCCGTGGTCTCTCTCTCTGTCTTCAGTCACCACAATTTTTTTTTTTTTTTTTTTTTTTTTTTTTTTTTTTTAATGAGATACGTATATACAGACCATGTGACAATTAAATGAGGAAACTATAATAACACATCTGAATAATGCCAACCTGATTTATATACACACATATGAATGTAACCAGACGACGATGCTGTTGTTTCACTGGAATAATGGCTCTTTGAGCAGTATGTATCGCCTTACTAGTGGTTGTCCCCTCACAGGATGGGGGGCGCTGCTCAATTAACTCGCCCCTCAGGGCAAAATCAAAATCAAATCTCTCTCTCTCTCTCTCTCTCTCTCTCTCTGGTGGGTAAGGAGAAATGTTTCTGCTTTGCTATCTTTACCTTTCACTTAGTAGCAAAATTTGATATAATTAAGTCTGGATTCCCAGTAGACGCCTCAAGCTCTGTGCTGTCTGTGTATCTATATAAATATGTAACTATATGCAATCTCTCTCTCTCTCTCTCTCTCTCTCTCTCTCTCTCTCTCTCTCTCTCTCTCTCTCTCTCTCTCTCGTCTTGTCTTACTTGAGAATCGACCTCTATTTATCTCGGTTGTCACCCAAGCACGCTAACCAATGGACCACGAGACACTTTTCTTTATTGTCACATAATACTCGGAAAGGCATTAAATCACATAAAACAAAATAGTTATGTGCTTAAATATACATTTTGGGAGCAACTGACAAATTATGCACTAGAGTTCGGTATGGCTCAAAATTGAAAGATCGCTATAATTAGTATCTCCACACAATTTCCTAAAGATCTTCGTTTTCATCGGAGTAATATACTTGTTATTGCATTGGTCTTACACAATTAATCTCTACCCCCGCCACATGTACTTAGCCTGTCTCCCTTCGACTTAAGGCCATTCAGTTGGTTTCTGTAGCAGACGATCCTTGCCTAAACTTTACCCTGCAACAAGCAACCTAGTGAGAATCCGTGATTCTTGTGTTGCTCATAATGTTATTTAGCCAATACTTAATTTGGTTTACTCACAGTTACCGCTTGGTAAAAGTGTAATAAGCTCTAAAAGAATCCCTGTACATATTAAAAACACAGGGTTACTGGATTGATCCGAAACTGTCGTGTTTTCACAATAAAAACTATTGTCATTATATGGGATTAGTATATTTCAATTTTTTTTCACGGCACTTTCAGATGTTCAATTAGTTAATTATATGTTTATATAACATTTGTAATACAAACACTTCTAATAATATAAAATATTTATCAATTATTAGAATAGAAACAACAGAATTTACTATAACACGTTCTATTGATGAGAAGCAACGTAACTCATGAGGTAAAATACACACTGTTTCAATAGTTATAGATATTGCACGAACTATTTTGTTCAGCAGCATCATTCTCCTAAAGGACACAACTATAATTATAAAGATTTCAAATATAAATACATAAACGAAGAGTATTTATATTATATACTGGGTTACATACAGTTTGGTAAAAAGTGTTCTAATTAAAATTAGGTAAAATTAATGCAATCACCCATATGTTCCACCGTCGGGCGGGCTCTATTAAAGTTATGTATAGAGGAGTGTAGTGATGAAGGGGAGGTGAGTGTTAGGAGTGAATGGGAGGTCAGAAGATGTGGGAGAGGTCAAGGGGTCAGACGCGAGGTAAATGGAGGTTAGAGGTGGGTGCGTAGGCAGCGTATGAAAGGACTGGAGTGAAAGGAAAGAGATAGTGTGTGTAGGGTGGGGGATGGGAGAGGTGCGGCTAAATTATCTGACAAAGCTCTATGTTATATATATATTTGATAGGGAAGAGTATATTTTCGTGATTAGTATTCCTTTAGTTTGGGGCTGTCTTATAAGTGTGGGTGTGCGTATAATATACACACTGTTTTGTATTTAATGGCAACACAAACTGGGTGAGACTCGGATTGGGGACAAGAAAAAAATACATGTGTTCAGAATGAAGCTGAGAGGATCTGTACATCTCACGTCACCCACAGATGAGACAGCAGTCAGTGACGGAGCTGTAGAAGACAATAAACACACACACACACACAAACCCACACAAGCAGATAAAGCAGATAAACAGAGAGAGAGAGAGAGAGAGAGAGAGAGAGAGAGAGAGAGAGAGAGAGAGAATCAATAACCTGTTTAGAGAATGAGGACATGCACAATTTGGATAAAGTCGAATCCCTGGCATATCCATACAATATGTGTACTATTTCACCAGATAGATTAATAGTGGTATATGAGAGAACCAAAGGTGTGAGAACTTCCACCACCACTACCCGAGACATGTTAGGTGTTGAGTGTTTAATATTCACCTCAGGTCAGTCTAGTATAGGACCCCCTTGACTCATGCCCTGCTCTGTCCCGCCCTGCCTTGTCTGTGATATCCTGCCCTACCTGTTACATCCTGCCCTATCTGTTATATCCTGCCCTACCTGTTACATCCTGCCCTATCTTTTATATCCTGCCCTACCTATTATATCCTGCCCTACCTATTATATCCTGCCCTACCTATTATATCCTGCCCTATCTGTTATATCCTGCCCTACCTGTTATATCCTGCCCTACCTATTATATCCTGCCCTACCTATTATATCCTGCCCTACCTATTATATCCTGCCCTACCTATTATATCCTGCCCTACCTATTATATCCTGCCCTACCTGTTACATCCTGCCCTATCTTTTATATCCTGCCCTACCTATTATATCCTGCCCTACCTATTATATCCTGCCCTACCTATTATATCCTGCCCTACCTGTTATATCCTGCCCTACCTGTTATATCCTGCCCTACCTATTATATCCTGCCCTACCTGCTATATCCTGCCCTACCTATTATAGCCTGCCCTACCTGTTATATCCTGCTCTACCTATTATATCCTGCCCTACCTATTATATCCTGCCCTACCTATTATATCCTGCCCTACCTGTTATATCCTGCCCTACCTATTATATCCTGCCCTACCTGTTATATCCTGCCCTACCTATTATATCCTTCCCTACCTATTATATCCTGCCCTACCTATTATATCCTGCCCTACCTATTATATCCTGCACTACCTATTATATCCTGCTCTACCTGTTATATACAGCCCTACCTATTATATCCTGCCCTACCTGTTATATCCTGCCCTACCTATTATATCCTGCCCTACCTGTTATATCCTGCCCTACCTTTTATATCCTGCCCTACCTATTATATCCTGCCCTACCTATTATATCCTGCCCTACCTGTTATATCCTGCCCTACCTATTATATCCTGCCCTACCTATTATATCCTGCCCTACCTGTTATATCCTGCCATACCTATTATATCCTGCCCTACCTATTATATCCTGCTCTACCTATTATATCCTGCCCTACCTATTATATCCTGCCCTACCTATTATATCCTGCCCTACCTGTTATATCCTGCCCTACCTATTATATCCTGCCCTACCTATTATATCCTGCCCTACCTGTTATATCCTGCCCGACCTGTTGTATCCTGCCCTACCTGTTATATCCTGCCCTACCTGTTTGTTTTTGTTCTATATTCCAACTACTCCCTCTCGGGCATAGGCTGATAGCCTCTACACTCTACCGCTGAACACGGTGAGGCCCGTGAGGTCTTGTTCCAGTCTAGGGAGTGAGACATGTGAAGCACCCCCTCTTGGCTCGAACCCAACCCCATCTCTGAAGCTGCTTCACCCCCGCGCCTCACAGTCTCACTCCCCAGCCTCGGACCCTCACTCTCAGAACGCCACCTATTCAGCAATTAACTCACTAGGCATTGCCCCCCTGTAGCATATTTTGAATATGGGAATATTCATACAGTGCTATTTAATCAGGGAACAATGAGGGTATTTTGTTTTGGCATTTCGGTGTGCTGTGGTAATGCACTGAAACTAGGTACAGCACAAATTCCATCCCAATAATATCTTCCCATTGACATATTGGGATTCGAACCCGGGTCCATTGGATTACCAGTCCAGTGGCAAGACCACTCAGCCACACCTCCCCTATTATATCCTGTTATATCCTGCTCTACCTATTATATCCTGCTCTACCTATTATATCCTGCCCTACCTATTATATCCTGCTCTACCTGTTATATCCTGCCCTACCTATTATATCCTGTCCTACCTATTATATCCTGCCCTACCTGTTATATCCTGCCCTACCTATTATATCCTGCCCTACCTATTATATCCTGCCCTGCCTGTTATATCCTGCCCTACCTATTATATCCTGCCCTACCTATTATATCCTGCCCTACCTGTTATATCCTGCCCTACCTATTATATCCTGCTCTACCTATTATATCCTACCCTACCTGTTATATCCTGCCCTACCTATTATATCCTGCCCTACCTATTATATCCTGCCCTACCTGTTATATCCTGCCCTACCTATTATATCCTGCCCTACCTATTATATCCTGCTCTACCTGTTATATCCTGCCCTACCTATTATATCCTGCCCTACCTATTATATCCTGCCCTACCTGTTATATCCTGCCCTACCTTTTATATCCTGCCCTACCTATTATATCCTGCCCTACCTATTATATCCTGCCCTACCTGTTATATCCTGCCCTACCTATTATATCCTGCCCTACCTATTATATCCTGCCCTACCTATTATATCCTGCCCTACCTGTTATATCCTGCCATACCTATTATATCCTGCCCTACCTATTAGATCCCTATTATCCCTACCTATTATATCCTGCCCTACCTATTATATCCTGCCCTACCTGTTATATCCTGCCCTACCTATTATATCCTGCCCTACCTATTATATCCTGCCCTACCTGTTATATCCTGCCCTACCTGTTGTATCCTGCCCTACCTGTTGTATCCTGCCCTACCTGTTATATCCTGCCCTACCTGTTATATCCTGCCCTACCTGTTATATCCTGCCCTACCTATTATATCCTGCCCTACCTATTATATCCTGCCCTACCTATTATATCCTGCCCTACCTATTATATCCTGCCCCACGTATTATATCTTTTCCTACCTAATATATCCTGTTCAACGTATTATATACTTCCCTACATATTATATCTGTAGATGTATTATACAGTTATTCTCCAATTTCGAGACCAGGTGTATCTACTGTCGAATTTCCACTATATGGTATGTTATGATTGTTGTTGTGATTGTGTTTTCTACAACAAAACACGGCCAAGCATCGCTGGTAACCATGACAACCAGACCCTTTGACGTAGGTCTTTGGTAAAGAATGCTAGGGAACAAGAGGGTTAGGAAGGGATGGTTGACCTTGAGACTAACTTGCGTTTTACCCTCCCTTCATATTAGCATACTGGCTATCAGTAGATTACTGAGTAAGAGATAGAAAGCAAAACAATATTCCTTATGAAAATGGTAACATAGTAATTGTCAAGACATGGCATGGTTTATGATTGCTTTTAAGATATACTGTATATATTGTACGGAGTGAGAATAAAATATGAAAGAAAGTTAATCCGAGGAAGATGTCTTCTGAAAGTTCTTAAAGCTACCAAGTATTGTTAGTAGAGTACATAGCTCCTATATGCATGAGGCCAGTTTGGTCCTAAGTTATACGTATCAGTATTCGTTTTGTTTGTGGGTGTGTTTGTTTACTACAAATAGGAACATTCGAAAAGTAGATACATGCCTATGCATTTGCAACCGCATTTTAGTCTAACCTTCCGTTGCAACATGAATGCTAAAATGAGATACTGACATCTAAATGAACTGATATTTGTTAATTTGATTGACAGTATTATCTAGTAAATGGCAAACACCGATTACAAACAAAGTTTCACATATATTAATACTTAATTTGTTCTTAATGCTGGTCCATCTAATTTACATTTTGATATGCAGTTGTTGCTGTTTGGCTGTGTTAATACAAGACAAAGGAAGGAGTCCTGGGGAGACGGAAATTACTAATATGATGGAGGAGTGAAGGTTAGAAAAAGAAACATGATAGTTAAACCAACGAACTTATTGAAATGAGGTTTGTATATACTATTGTATTTCATTGGCGTTTGTTTTCGTATGAAGTAATGGTGAACATCTTAGGATGTTAAAGGACAGACTTGGACAACTCGGAGCGTTTATATAATAATTCTTTATCGTTTATAACGCACTAGTCGTTCAATGTTTATAGTGTAGTTGACGTGTCGAAAGTCAATATCTCATCTAAATTTGTGTATATTGATTAATTTGACATATCTGTATCTGTATCATTCTCTAGAAGTGGATTTTAATTATGTGTGATATAATATAGAATACAACTCATTTAATATTGAAGATGTCTATCAGGCGGATGCACTAAATTGAAATTTAATTTTTATAGTTTAAGTACCCATACCTACTGGGTTGTGAACCTGACCCTGTGTGTACCCAAGTCCCTCTCTTTAAAACCCCTTTGACTTCCCATTGCCTTCCCTCCAACCTTTACACTCCCTTTATTGACCATTGGCAGGAAGGGCTACACAACAGTTAATTAGTCCAGGCTACAGGTAAAAATATCCATGACAAGGGCCGGGATCCAGGTGGCTTTGTTTACCACCAATCAAGAAAGAGGACCGTAGTGATAAAGAAGAGGCTTGTGTACGAGGAGAGTAATGAGAGAACACGGAGTAGGATAGGGTCGTTGAACTATGTGATGGTTTAGTAATACTATTGGTCATTACACATGCACAACAACTTACATACATATACTTTTGTAGGTTTTTGGGCTATTTCTGGTTGTAATGTCCTATTCATTCGAAAATCTTAGCATTGACTGTAGTACTTTTAGCATTGTGTTCTAGTTATCATTAGATGATTTAAAGTAGCTTAGAAAAATTATGTGGAAGTAAAAAATGGAACTATAATAGTATGCTCCTCAATTTTCTAACACAAATATAATTTTAAAAATAAAGACAAAAGTTGGTTACCTCTAACCAACTTTTGCCGCACAATGTTTGTTTTTTTCTCATAAAACACACACGATGTCTTGCATAGCACAGACAACTCTTCCTCATGTATCAAACTATTAATAAACACCGATCACTAATTAAAACTAGATATAAGTATCAATACTGAATTAAGTAATTACCATACACACAGGATTATGAACCACAAATTACTTCGTCTAAACTGGTTACAAAAAGATACAAAATTGAAAAACAATTGGTACACATATTTGTTGTTCTAAGTATTAGGAGACAAAAGACAAAGTCGCCTGTAACGATGCCCCTCTCCCCTTTGAAAATACATATATAAATATATATATTAAGTAATTTAAAAAATAAAAGAACAGAGGCCAACATTCAAGGTATAAATGTCAAAATGTCTGGATACACGGGACTTGAAGTAGTTAATGTCGTAGGTTGAGGGAAAGATTGCTTTTGCGAAAGTGGTCTCACTAACTGTTAAAACATTCGGTTCTTTATTATTCATACGGGATAGAGAAGGTCTTACTTACTGAAATGTATATATTACTCTATTATTGTCCAGAAGAAACATATGATGTTATTGTGCTAAAACCATTGTTGATTTTGTTGTTTAGGGTTTCACAACAGGTGTCTGTGTCCGGTGAGTTTGGATCTTACACCTCATAAACAACAACATTCTCACACTGAACAACGTGTTAAGGCACCTCATAAACCCTTCATCGTGACATCCACCACCCCGGGCACTTATCCTGGCTGTCTCACAATTTACCCGACTTATCTTCAACACACATTTCATATCAAGTGTACAGTTGATTTTTTGCCATGGTTCTGTATCGGCCAACTACTTGACGTATCTCAAATGCACTCAAGCAGCCCCCATGCTTCCTTGTTTAGTCTACTTTGTCTTTTCCTGATACTTCCTGACAGTTTCTTATATTCTGGTACTGGTAATACCATACAACTGTGTACTGGTGCGCACGGAACATATAATTTTTTCTTGTGATTCATTTGTCTTCAAGCGTGTACTTATTCTCATAGTATGACCATAATGAAAGAAACTTATATTTATCTCGTTATAAGAACATAAGAACATAAGATCGCGGGAAAACAGCATAAGATCATGCGGCCCACACAAGGCAGCTCCCATTCACATCCAATCCATATCATCCATATGGGAATCCAACTTACGCTTAAAGATTTCAACTGTTCCTGAGCTAATCACTGCTCTGGGCAGTCCATTCCACATGTTAACAACTCTATTCCCAAACCAGTGCTTTCCTATATCTTTCCTAAATCTAAACTTATCTAACTTGAAACCATTTGAGCTGGTTATGTCGCCGTTCTTTAGCTTTAATACCTCATCTATATCGCCATTATTTATACCTTTTATCCGTTTAAATACCTCTATCATGTCTCCCCTACATCTTCGTCTTTCTAGTGAGTGCAAGCCTAAGGCTTTCAACTTCTCCTCATACGATAAGTTTCTAATATTATGTGTCATTTTCGTAATTCTTATTTGGACTGCCTCTAAAGTGTCGATGTCCATTCTGTAATAAGGGCACCAAAATTGGACAGCATAGTCTAAATGGGGTCTTACTAGTGCTAAGTATAATTTTAAGAAAACTTCAGCAATCCTGTTGCTAACACTCCTAGATATGAACTCTATTTGTCCTGTTCCTAACACTTATACATTGTTTTCTGGGTTTCAGATCATTACTAACGAGCACCCCCAGATCCTTCTCACACTCTGAGTTATCCAATTATACATTGTCTAGTTTGTCTTTCGCTTCTAAATTACAATTTCCATTCCTTAATACCTTACATTTGTCTACATTGAAACTCATCTGCCAATTTATGGATCGAGATCTTTTTTAAGACATTCCCTGTCGCTAGCTGACTCTATTATCCTACCCATTTTAGTATCATCAGCAAATTTACTGGTCCGACTCTTTATGCCTGAGTCAAGATAATTTACGTAGATAATGAACAGAAGGGGGCCCCAAAACCGACCCTTGTGGGGTCCCACTTTTAACTAATTCCCAGTCCGATTTTACACCATTGATACTAACTCTCTGCTTCCTACCAATCAACCATGACCTAATCCACTTGAGTAGTATCCCCCCAATACCATGTCCTTCTATCTTCCTTAACGGCCTTTAATGTGGAACTCTATCAAAGGCCTTACTGAAGTCTAAGTAAACTATATCATATGACTTGTCGTTATCTACCGCTTCATATACCTCGGAGAAAAAACTGAGTAAACTTGTTAGGCAGGATCGTCCTGGAGTGAATCCATGTTGAGAGTGTTTAATTAACTTGAACATTTCTAAGTTATTTCTAATTTTCCTGGCAATAATTGATTCTAGCAATTTCCCTATAATTGATGTGAGAGTAATGGGACAGTAATTTGATAATATGGACTTATCACCTTTTTTAAATATCGGAATTATATTGGCACCTGAGCATCTTTTAACTTCCTCGCTTACTCAACAAACATACTCTTATCTACTGATCATATTTTCATCCAACAGCATTCCCTCTTGCAACTATTAAGTGGCCCTACAATAATTAGTATTGAATTTTTAAGTGAAAGTGATAATAATTTACTTATTTTAGCTAGTTATAAAACCCTTGCACATAAATGACATAATGTATCTTGATTGTCAGTACTTAGAGACAGGTTCATATTATTATTTGTTATTTGATTGGTGGTAATTCACCCCTCCTCATTTTTGGGGTGTCTACATGTACTTATATTACTAATATTGTTATCATATATGAATACACAATTATCTGTAGAAACTGTCCTTTTTTCACGTTTACACTTATTTTTCTGTAAATATAAAACAATTCAATAACAACATAATAGATATACGGTTCAACAGACAATCATCTATTGTTTTTTTCTTTTTTAATGAGGAAGACAAAAGGCAGAACTGCATGTATCGAGTGCCTACCCCAGAATTGAAAGAGTGACAGGGCCAAAATCATGGGATGTTCGATCCAAAATGACTGGACACAAGGAGTTTGAAGCAATATAAGTCATAGGAAGAGGGAAAGACTGATTATGGGAGAGAGTTCCAGAGCTCAGCAGTTGAATAGAAGAAAGACTGAGAATAACGTTTCACTCTTGGTTTGGAGATTTGCACAGAGTAGGGGTGGGATTGTGTTGCATGTCGGGTACTACGTACCCTACGTAGAGGAGGTGATATACACTGGGAAAGCTCTGAGAAACACTGATTATTGTAGTAGCGATAGAATAGCAAGAGAGATGCAACATTGCGGCGAATAGAGATAAATTGCAGAGAGTTGGTGAGTGGATGGAATTTAAATGATACGAAAGGCTTTCCTATAAAGTGCTAGGATTTGGCTCTAGAAGTACATGCAATACAGATAACCTTATTGTGTAATGATATAGACGTAAACGATAACATAGATTGCTTGAATTATCCAACAACTTTAAGTTCTCTGACGATTAACCCTTTTGGCAGCCCATGGATCAACACACACACAATACCATAAACCATCAACACCTTCACCCACAACACTCACGCCAGCGGGGGACACCAATGACTATAGGAGGTACAATATGGTGCAGAGACATGCAGGGATGAAATAAGGAGTGTGTTACATCGTCAATATGCGTACAGTATATGCTTGACTTGTATGTGCTTAGAAAATAAGTGTTTATGCATTAGATTTATCCTTGTCCATCAATAGATACATATTGTTTAGCTTTAACTTTGCTGACTAATAAGCTTTTCGGCAGTTCATGGATCACCACACACAGTACCATAACCATCAACACCTCCACCCACAACACTCACACCAGCGGGGGACACCAGGTACTATAGGAGGTACAACATGCTGGAGAGAATGGCAGGTGTTACGATCCAGGTTCTCAAAGACACAGGGCTCTTCAACATTGGACTAGATAATGGCAAAAAGCAACAACGGTAACACTAGATCCAACCCCTGCCTTAAACACTGGAAAACAAAACACCATTACCGCCCTGAGTCGTGCCTGGACAACGAGGTATCCTATGACTCGGTAACTGGTGCACACACACTAGGCTGACACTCAATGAAACAGCCTATTCTCAAACAGTAAAAGATTACTCGATTATGTTACACAAAGAAAAGATAGTTAACGTGATTAATTAACGTTACGGTAGATACTCAAATAACTGGCACTCCTGTATTAAAGAAAGTGCAATGCTAGTCCTGCAACATCAACTGGAAACTTCTGAAATAAGTCTGATGCTGGGAAGATGTTCGTAAAGAATCTTGAACAATTATAATGTAGAATACGGGTCACAATAAATGCTAGGACATATAGTAATAATAGGCAGGCGAATAATAAAGACTGCGCAAAGGTAGTAATGCTCGACAACTAAAGAAATGCTTTGTGACACAACGCAACAGCCTACTCGGGTTGTGCAACTCAACAACAACCTCGGCTCAAAAGTGCAGTGAATAATAATGCTGCATACATATAATAATGGGGCTTATCTCTAACCAGTGTCTGCTCAGTTAATAAAGTCTAGCTGGGGTATCAAGGCAGGGCAACAATGGGCGAGCATGCGGCTCGTAGCCTAACGTTGTCCGAGGGTGGTATAATGAAGATTACGTTATATGACGGGGATGCTCTCTTGATAAATCTAGGTCTCTAGTACCTAGCTCTATCCTGGCGATCCCTCAGAAGTCAACACAAAGAGGCAGCACTATGTTGTGAGGGATAGGCTATGGCCCTCTCACACCACAGCGCTGTGCTCGCAAAGTAAACCAACCCGAAGACAACTTAGGCTCCCACAGTACCTGTCGATGTCGTGCAGAGCTTAGCTAACACTGCACACATCGGAGACAACGACACAGTAACCTTACCCCTAGTCTAGCTTTAGATAACCAAGCAGAATCACTCAACACCTTGCAAGGGAGACATATACCGGTCTACAACCTTCCCGAGAGAGGACACATACGGAAAAGTCCGTCTCTCTAAACCTCAATAAAGCATAATACCTCCTTAACCTAATACATGGAAATATCTGAGAGCTTCGCGTCCAATACGACTGGTCGACGGTGAACGTCTATGCTGAAACCAGAAGGGATGTTGAGTTTAATAAAGATTAGAGAATGAGAAAGGAGAAGTATGCAAAGTAGCGAGTATGGGGGACAGAATTGCAAAGGATGTAGGTGATACGCGTGTCAGGCAAGCTCTGAGCTGGTAAAAACCACGAGGCAGCGACGGGAAGGGACTAGTTGACCACCCGGCCGCCAACGCCGTCAGCACCCAAGCGAGCCGTGTCATAGCTCCTTCACACTCTCTCGCTCGCCTCCCATACAAGCAACATTTATATTATAGCGAATATAAAATATAAGGCGCGGCCACAGACCAAAACAAAGACCACTTCTAGACTGTCTGTGGCAACACGACACTAATGAAATAAAGCAGATCATTCTAGGACAACTGTAGCCTATCCCCCCATCCTGGCGAGTGCTAGCGAGCTGCAATGCCCCACGCAACCATACTGCTAACGCCGGGAGGCGTCACACAGGGTTGCTGTAAGGAGTGAGTTACCTAGGCATTATGCATATATATATCTATCTATTGCCTGACGACATGATCCCCGAAGGGATGGCCACGAACGAACTGCCCCCATGCACCTCTACTCAACCTCTACAATGAGAGTAAAGCTGTAAATATTATATACCTTGATTTTCAAAAGGCCTTTGACAAAGTTCCCCACAAACGTTTACTGCTAAAACTAAAAGCGCATGGAATACAAGACGGTGTGTTGAAATGGATAGAAAATTGGCTCAGCGACAGAAAGCAAAGAGTAGTCATAAACGGTAAGGCATCAAAATGGACCAATGTAAGTAGCGGGGTACCCCAGGGATCGGTACTAGGACCAATTCTCTTTCTAATTTACATCAACGACATAGATGAGGGTCTCACCTGTACAATCTCAAAATTTGCTGACGATACAAAAATTGCAAATAGCGTACTCTCAAAAGATCAAGTTGACGATATGCAACACAATCTAAATAAATTGTCACATTGGGCCCAAATTTGGCAAATGAGTTTCAATGCGGATAAATGTAAAGTACTACATATCGGATACCTAAATGAGAAAGCAAACTATTCGATGAATGGCACTCAGCTTAGAATGTAAACAGAGAAACCGATCTGGGAGTAACAATATCGAGTAACCTAAAACCGAGTCAACAATGTTCAGAAGTTGTTAAGAAGGCAAACAAAATAATTGGCTTTATAGGCAGGTCATTTGAGCATAAATCCAAAGACGTTATCCTAACCCTTTACAATTCCTTAGTCCGCCCTCTTCTGGAATACTGCGTTCAATGCTGGTGCCCTTATTACCAAAAAGACATAAACAAGCTAGAACGAGTTCAACGTAGAGTTACCAAAATGATACCTAGCCTAAAGAACAAACCATACGAAGAGCGTCTTAGAGAATTAAATCTATTTCCTTTAACCCAGCGCAGATTAAGAGGTGACTTAATTCAAGTGTTCAAAATCATCAAAGGCATCGACAATATGAACTGTAGTAAGTACTTCACTATCAACCAATCTAATTACACGCGGGGAAACGGTTGCAAAATTATTGGTAAATCTTTTAACTCACACGAATCTAATAATTTCTTCTTCAATCGAGTTGTCAACTTGTGGAATGGGCTTCCCCGAGACGTTATAGACTGCAGCACCGTTGATTCATTTAAACACCGCCTAGACAAATATCTCGCATCAAACCCGCGACTGACTGCGTTTGTAAATGAATAACTTTATTTTATCCTCCCCTCAGTTACTAACCCATATGTCCCCTACTAACTTCCTAGTCCTGCCACGGACATTAGTTCCAGGGCAGTAGTTCCCTTTCCAATGTTCCCTTACCCACTCTAAACCACTGTTTGGACACTTGATCCTCAATGTTTTGGAGGACAAGCAGCCTAGAAGGGTCACTAAATTTGTTGTTGCTTGATTTCCTTTGTACTCCTTTGTACTCTGTCCCCAGTCAGTCGACGCCCCTCCTCCCAACCAGCACCGCCTTCATCCATATACTTTCTCACTCCATCCATCTGCCTCTCTTTCGGTCTACCTCTCCCTCTCTGTCCTTCCACCTCGCTCTCGTACACCTTCTTAGTCATTCTCTCGCTTCCCATACGTTCCATATGGCCGAACCATCTCATTATACTTGACTTATATATACTAAGAAACTAGGTGTATATACGCTTTGCTTCACTCTTGTCCATCAATATAATTATACAGAATGTTCAGCTATTATCAGGCCGTGGTTCAATCAGTGCTTCAGTATATATCAACCATTGAGTATCATTGTGTAATATTTCGTGTTTCTTGCTAGTGCTAGAAAACTTTATACAACTAAATATCTTTATAAGTAAGGTGTTAATACTATCTAAATAATACATATGGATCTCTGTATCTCTTTTTATTTTTATTTTTTGTATGTGAATGAGGGAGACAAAAGGCATACCTGCCTGCAGCGAGTGCCTCCCCCAGATTTCAAAGAGTGGCAGGGCCGAATTCAAGGGACGTTCGAGCTAAAATGCTTGGACACACGGAGTTTGAAGCAATTTAAGTCATAGGAAGAGGGAAAAACGGATTCTGGGAGAGAGTTCCAGAGCTCAGCAGTTGAATAGAAGAAAGTCTGAGAATAGTGTTTCACTCTTGGGTTGGAGAGTTGCACAGAGTAGGGGTGGGATTGTGTTGCAAGGCGGGTACTACGTATTGATAGGCTTAAATTGTCGCATTATAAAATTAGTTTTACATTCAAATTCATTGGGCAAATTTGTTATAAATATATAAGGTAGATCTCACATTTCTAATTATGCATGTTGACTATCTTGAAGCTTTTTCAACAGGGTCTAGTTATATATAAATGTCGTCACAAAGATGGTTTCGAGGAAATATATATATTATGTAGCGTTATATTTTGCCTGTAAAATTATTCAAGACGATAACTTCGCTTCAGCACTCCTTTATATATCGAAATGCTGAATAAAATTGACTAGATATTTTGTGTTAACATGAAAACCGTCCCCCTCCTAACCCGTCGCAGCAGTTAAGGGGAGATGGGTACTTTTTCTGGTTCCCTTTCTCCTTCGTGTTAAGCCCCATTTGTTTTGAGATTGTAAGACGTTCAGCCCATTAATTTGGCGATTTTAACACTTTTCACCCCATTTTGTTTTACATTTAAAGGCCTTTCGTGCCATTTAGGTGTCGATCTTTTCCTGGCGAGCGATAGCGAGCCTGACAATTTAAGAGGAACCGTCCGCCTTCGACCAGGACATTTTTCTACCGAAAAATTTACAAATTTGTCTTGAAGGGGGGTCTCGGGGGTGTTTTTCTATGTTTGAGGTAGGTCTAGGGTGGAAACTAGAAAAATAATATATAAATGAAAAAAATAGACCCAAAGTTGAACAATCCCCCCTCAACATGAAAATCGTCCTCCTCCCAACCCGTCCCACCAGTTAACTTATAATCTGGAATATCGTATGACATGATCGCAACATTTCTAATATTGGAACCTCCACCGTGGCTCTCTGAGGTAAGCTTGTACAACTTCTCGATATCTCAGAATAATATTTGTGTAGTGACCCAAGATAAAACAGCACAAACAAGAAAGGTTTAGAGAAAAAACAAATGAACATGTTTACCTGTTAATTCTTAAACATCTTCAAACAGGTATGTCAGTTTTGTAATTTGCATCATGTTTAGTGTGTTTTAAGATAATTAAGACCTTAACATTTATAGGACAGTGCTTCACCACGCAATTGCCCTCATTATCACAACTTTGTGCATATTGTAGAACATAAAAAGGCTTTCAGTATCCCTAACACTGTTTAGGATAATATAAAGCCAAATTCAGCAGTATTTTACCAATCCATAATTTACCACAAAGTGTCGATAAATCAGCTACAAAGGGAATCAATTTACCCTGGGCTGGAAACAAGCAGACCAGAACACACTACTCTGGCTAACGAACGGGCTATAGAACACCAGCAATATTAAAGGGGGTCACCTGCTTATTTTCTCTCGTTTTCTCTCTTTTTCTGGCTTGTATCTATTCGGCCCAATTCAGACTACTGTTTTAAGACGTTTATCCCCATGCAGGTGTCGATTTCTTCCTGGCGAGCGATAGCGAGCCATCATTGTATGAAGAAATCCGACTACGCCGGGGACATTTTTCTATCGATAAATGTACAAATTTAGCCTGCTGTCAATTTTTTTTTTTTTTTTAAATATGCTAGCTCGCTCCTGCTTGCCAGGAAAATACTGACACCTGGATGGGGATAAATGTCTTAAAACAGTAGGCCGAATGGATACAACCCAGAGAGAGAGGGAGAGAGAGAGAAAAACGAGGTGGGCCCCTTAATTATCTTCATAACTCTCAGGTATGAATTATATTTTAGGATACGTTCCAGAGTCTAATTTTTTGCGGTACTAACATTGTTTGGTTGTTGGAGTACCGTCAATGTTTTGTGGTCAGAGTTTTCCTTTCGTAACATAATAGTTACAAGATTAACCCAACCATATCATTCACAAACATTCGTATCGTATGCACTATATTATTTTGGGGAATAATTCTTTCAAAATTCAACAATGTCTTATGTGACTTACCAATACACTCAAGGCACTGCTAATGTCGCATGTATTTATTCGCCAAGGATTTCGGCAATATAGTTTATACCTATAAAGACGCAATTCCTCTAAATATATATTTGCTATTTATATGTTGTTGTTGTTTTTCTCTTAATGATTACAGTATAATGCACATTATGCAAGGCTAGGCTCACTTGCACCTACATTATTTTGCTCCTTGCATGGTGAGCTGGAAACTTGAAAAGTTTGTATTGCCAATAATGACCTGCAGTTGTAGAGATATTGCATGTGATGATGAATTATTTCAGTTTTGAAGGCATGTATATTAAATGCATTGACTAAATATGCTGATACATACTTATTTTACTATTACATTTATTAATATATGTGATAAATACATGTATTGCTTTTGGATCACCAATAATATTAATTTCATGTAATCGCTTTCCGTCTGTGCACAAGTCCCCTCATCATCTAGGGTACATTATCAGTCCCATATCTTTACTGCCATTATGTGTTAGCCTCCCCTCCACCTACTATCTGTCCTGACCCTCACCTTGCTGCCTTTATCAACCATCTACCATCTCTGTCTGTCCATCACCCTCCATCTTCTATATCGGGATCTCTAAGCCTTGTCGGTCTACAGCATAATTATGATCTCGGATGAGCTTATATATATTGTACTCTATACCTTCCTTTTTGCCATTGATCTAATAAATATGTCCTTGATTTGCAGTTTCATTACTAATTACAACATAAGATGAGGGATATTTGTGCACGTCCTTTCCATAATGAATGCAATTTTGTACTAGTTGTTACTTTTTACTATAGTAACTTTTAGACTTGGGGTAGGAAGGAAATCTTGTACCATAAAACAGGAACTTCTAGATACATCTGGTAATATTTATATCCATTATCAGGCTAACAGCAGATGTTTATAGTCAGTTTAGGAAAAACTATATTATTCACAATAGCTTGTCATTGTTTTTTTAAATTTAACTTCTTTATCTTAGGTAATAGCAGTATGTAATTTAACTACTGTGAGGTGATTATTCATTTGCTAGAATATGAACATTTGTGAGTGGGTTAAATCAAATGGTGAGATAATGATAATATATTTTCGTTCAATTTCGAGGTAATATCTGCGTTCACATGCTTCTGAACAGACAACAACGAAACAATTATAAGTATTTACATATATTATATAATATCACACACATACACACTCACAGAGAGATCTAAAAATTGCCTTTTTAGTTATTAAATCTACACCTAATAAAATAAAGAAATCAAACAAAGACTAGTTATCACCATATACTATTGGTAGTCAGTTTCGAGCCAAGCCTGATACTCCCGATATTGCTTCTTCGTAATGTAAATGTAAATTTTTTTGGCTCTAATAATTCACCGGCAGACACAACACAACACCGGTTAGTCATCATTTATATCCTGCCAACCAACGGCTCTTGTAATTAATTTACTCACATTCAATTTAGGTGAAGTAATTGATGATCTTTACTGCAGCTGTGGCTGATTATCAAAATATTGCTGAATTAACACATTGTGTTGTCTTCAATAATTGTTTGTTTACTCAGCTGAATTTGCTAGTCGTTGTCTGATGGTGGTATCATTATGTGTGCAATAATAATTAGTGTCTGGGTATTGGAAATCTGCGGTATCTATTATTACGAGAGAGAGAAAGAGAGAGAGAGAGAGAGAGAGAGAGAGAGAGAGAGAGAGAGAGAGAGAGAAAAAAAAAATGTGAGTGTGTGTGTGTGTGTGTGTGTGTGTGTGTGTGTGTGTGTGTGTGCGAGAGATCGAGTGAGGGGTGGGTGGGTCAGGCTTCATATTGTTCTTTGTAATTTATTGCTCGTGTCAAACCTTATTTTGAGTGTTGCTTTATATAATATTAGTATTGCATTGTATTACACTTCATTCTACCTTATACTACATGCATAGTATTGACTTTACACTGTGTTAATGTTAATTCCTTAAGAACTGTTTTGATAAATCACTGTCATAATCATTATTAGTGTATCTTGGGCTTCATTTGATATGAACTAAAATGTTCAACACATTTCCATTTACATACTTATTCTGTATGTATATCCTTTCTTACCCACCTTCCTCCCTTCTTCTGTCTGCAACACATTTGCACGATGTATATTAAATCCAGCCTTGCTCCCTTCTTAGTTGTCAGAGGTCAGTGATGTAATTATTGGCGAGAGTGGGGAGTAAGCCCATTGGTTGGTTGGTATCAAAGTTACCGGTAGTTGTTATAGGTGTGACTGACGCTTGTTGTTTGATGATAGTGGCTTAAATTGATTATTGAAGGATACCCTAAAAAAGTGCATTAATGTAATTACTGTATATATATATATATATATAAGACATCAGTAGGGGGCCGAGGGCACCGCAGTTTCCACAGCAAGAGGAAGAATAGAGATAGAGCTGCGCCATACGCCAAGTTTATTACTCAAATTTTCGGCATATATAATTATATATACAGTATATATATATATATATATAAAGATATATATATATATATATATGTATATATATTTGTCTCTAATTTCCTTTCCGGCCGTTCCATAGCCGCGGTTGTGGACGGCCATTGTTCACTTCCTCACCCTATAAACTCCGGTGTTCCTCAGGGCTCTGTCCTATCTCCTATTCTCTTTCTAATTTTTATAAATGATCTCCTTAACTGTACCTTAATTCCCATCCATTCATACGCAGAAGACTCAACCTTACACTACTCCATTAGTTTTTCAGAACGCCCCAGCCAGCAATTCCTCAACGACAAACGTAATGAAGCCATAGAACTCTTAAATTCTGATCTAAATACTATTTCCAATTGGGCAGAGAAAACCTTGTTAACTTTTCCAAACCCCAATTTCTCCATCTATCTACCCGTCAGGATCTCCCAGCGGACTATCCTTTCTTCAACAATACAAAAATCAACCCTTCTCTTCTCTATCTTGGTGTCTCTTTTTCTTCTCATTTGGAAGGACCATATTACCAGTCTTGCTAAGGCAGCCTCCCAGAAGCTGGGTGTGCTCAACCGCCTTAGGGGGTTCTTTTCCCCAGCACAGCTTCTTGCTCTGTACAGGGGCATAGTGCGCCCTTGTATATATATTTGTCTCTAATTTCCTTTCCGGCCGTTCCATAGCCGCGGTTGTGGACGGCCATTGTTCACTTCCTCACCCTATAAACTCCGGTGTTCCTCAGGGCTCTGTCCTATCTCCTATTCTCTTTCTAATTTTTATAAATGATCTCCTTAACTGTACCTTAATTCCCATCCATTCATACGCAGAAGACTCAACCTTACACTACTCCATTAGTTTTTCAGAACGCCCCAGCCAGCAATTCCTCAACGACAAACGTAATGAAGCCATAGAACTCTTAAATTCTGATCTAAATACTATTTCCAATTGGGGCAGAGAAAACCTTGTTAACTTTAATGCCTCCAAACCCCAATTTCTCCATCTATCTACCCGTCAGGATCTCCCAGCGGACTATCCCTTATTCTTCAACAATACAAAAATCAACCCTTCATCTTCTCTCAATATTCTTGGTGTCTCTTTTTCTTCTGCTCTCATTTGGAAGGACCATATTACCAGTCTTGCTAAGGCAGCCTCCCAGAAGCTGGGTGTGCTCAACCGCCTTAGGGGGTTCTTTTCCCCAGCACAGCTTCTTGCTCTGTACAGGGGCATAGTGCGCCCTTGTATTGAGTATTGTTCACATGTGTGGGGAGGTTCCTCTCACACCGCTCTCCTAGACAAAGTTGAAAGGAAGGCCTTTCGTATCATTAACTCCCGTCCACTCACCAACTCTCTGCAATCTCTCTCTCTCCGCCGCAATGTTGCATCTCTCGCTATTCTATCGCTACTATAATAATCAGTGTTCCTCAGAGCTATCCCAGTGCATACCACCTCCTTTACGTAGGGCACGTGGTACCCGTCTTGCAACTCAATCCCACCCCTACTCTGTGCAACTCTCCAACCCAAGAGTGAAACGTTCCTCTCAAACTTTCTTCTACTCAACAGCTGAGCTCTGGAACTCTCCCAGAATCAGTCTTTCCCTCTTCCTATGACTTAAATTGCTTCAAACTCCGTGTGTCCAGGCATTTTGGCTCGAACGTCCCTTGATTTTGGCCCTGTCACTCTTTCAACTATGGGGGAGGCAGTCGCTATAGGCAAGCCTTTTGCCTCCCTCAATCACATAGAAAAAAAAAAAAAAAAAAAAAAAAAAAAAATATATATGTATTACTGTATATATATATATATATATATATATATATATATATATATATATTATATATATATCATATATATAGATAGATAGATAGATAGATATCATCATCATCAGCCATTAGGAGTCCACTGCTGGACAAAGGCCTCCCTTAACCTTTTCCATGACTTTGCCAGCCGTTGCCATGCTACCCCTGCAGTCTTTTCTATCTCGTCTCTCCACCTCCTGTCTGGTCTTCTCCTATCGCGCTTTCCTTCTCTTGGGGTCCAGCTATAGATATAAATATTGTCACTTTTTTAATAAATCATATTTTCACTGTGTGGTTAAATTGAATGAAAGTTCATTGCAATTAGGATTCCTCGGTAAGTAGACCAGGTGGAGGGGTACAGTAATTAAAGTAATTATTCATCAGCCTGGCTGAGATGATGCAATTATCTCATTAATGAAAATCAGATCTAGAGCTTCTCTCCGCTGTTCATTCATCACAGCTGACTCCTTCTTACCACCCGCGCGCCAGGTAGCTAGCAATATATCCAGGTTACGAGTAGTCCTAATTGATATGGATCAGACCAAATTGGGGCTCTAATTAGACAGTAGACACTGTAATTAATGCTCTTAGGTAGTTTCTGAATACCATGATTAACAAGTGGTCAAATTAAGTTCGTAATGGTAGTAGATAGCTACCGTAACGACTGCTCAGGCACTGGCATCACCATAGTACTTGCTTTACCGCTAGTTATTTGATAATGGATGAAGACTCAATTTTGTTTTTTGTTTTTTTGTGTTTTCAAATAGTTTCCAGCTACTGACGGGATATAGCAAAGCTGAATCGTTGCACCTGTGCGCATAGGAAGCTTGATTTTGGCCCTGTCACTCTTTCAACTCTGGGGGAGGTACTAGCTACAGGAAATTCTGCCTTTTGTTTACCTCACTCACACGGAACAAAATAATAATAATATAGCCTGAGATGGCAAACGTAGCTGGTTAATGATTATAGGGTTAGATAAACGATTACAGAGTTAGATAAACGAAATGTTGTGGTTGTCGTTGCGGTTTGTCTCACAAAGTTGTTCTGAGAATCAAAGTGAACCTGCTGGATTTCTGCTAACAACTGTGGTAGCTCTTGTACCGCAAGATTGTTTTTTTTTTTTTTTTTTTTTTTTTTTGTCTCTGAAACCTTTGACGCACTACTTTTTCGAAATGGTTGCCTCCACGTGGGGTCAGACTATACACTTTGATCTTGTATTTAAAAATCTTACAAATGAGACAGCTTTGAACAGGGCTGCCTGGAGCGCTGCCATCAAGGCGTCAGACTGGAACCGCACTTCTTGTGGAACATTCGGTATTTGAATTTATGTATGTATGTATGCATTGACCCACATTATCAATTAGTCATTATTCTCACCCGGACAACCTACGACTCTCATGATTAATATATATAATAGCCTATATTTCAATTACCGGAGATAATTGACCGTCACTGCAGCTGTTGGGGGTTATTGATGTAGTGTTTATTTTGATAATTAGTGTTATGATGATGTTGAAACCTGTTGATATGATATTGAATTAATCTGAGGCTGTCAACTATATTAGACTTATAACTAATATTTGGTGATTAGTGGAAATCAGTACTACATTAAAAATTCGAGAAAGAGAGAGAGCGAGAGAGAGAGAGAGAGAGAGAGAGAGAGAGAGAGATAATTACTATTACCAGTTCCTCTTATCAATGACATATGTGTAGGCACTCAGTCACACTTCATTTATGAGGTACAATGATTGTATTATAACTACTGTCTTCCACAATGTTTTCAGTCAATAAGTAAGTGAAGTGTCACCGAAATGGTCGCTGGTTGGTTTTAAAAGGTGGTTGTTGGTACTGTTACTACAGAATTAGTTTTGTTGAACTGTTTATGTTCTAATATTGGTATTTCTTGATATGGGTATTGACTGAATACATTGAGGAAGGTAGTAGTTATATTGTAATCAATGTTTCCAAAGTGGTATTAAGTTATTGTTCAATTAATTGAATATTTGGTTGCATTAACTTTTGGATGAAGTCAAATTTGTATTGCTTCCTTATACATACAGTATTTATATATATATATATATATATATATATATATATATATATATATATATATATATATATATATATATATATATATATATAGTATACAGCAATAGTATACAACAATACGCTGCCTTACATATTGCATAGTGACTTGTGGTTGAACGCAGCCCTGGTGTCTCCTCCTCACACCACCAACATGTCACCCCGAGATTAAATCGAGTGACGCGCTACATTTGCCTCAGACCAACATCATTAGCTCCTCAGATCACTGTTTATTGTCTGGATAAATAGACTATACTTGTCGTTTAGTGATCCTCACACAAAGTAGATCACTAAAACCATTATAATATTTTGTGTGACGTTAACCACTCCGTTAGAACCGCATGGCTTGTCCTACAGTGACTCGCTAGAATTGCCAGGGCAGTGGATGTGGCTACAGTTGATGTATTATTGTGTACTTTATTTCATATGAAAGCTCGTGTCATGGGCAGTCCAGAAAGGCTCTTTGTTTTCGCCCATGTCAAGGCTTTATATATTTAATTGCAAAGTATATGTTTTATCATTAAGTAGTAATGATAGGATTTGAGAGAGAGAGAGAGAGAGAGAGAGTAGAACAGAGTGAGAGGAGGCGCGCAGTGTTTTTTGCCATGCTCGGTGACGTCACAGCTGGCTGGCCTCTTGGGGATTGGTTGGAGGAGTTTTTACCATGCTTGGTGACGTCATGTTTGGCTGGCTTCTTTGGCATTGGCTGAAGGAATTGTTACCGCTTTGTCTACGCGGTGTGAGCTAGTGCTAGTATATATACAGCTCTCTTGCCACTCTCTCCCTCAGATCTGGTTTCTAGAACGCATTCCCTCTTATCCCTTTGATATCTGTCCCCCTCAGTGCACCTGAGAACCTTTTCCTCTGCCTATCTCTCTCATTTTCCATATCTTTCACCACCTTTTATTAATATTATACCCCCTCTGGTTAACTCTGCATAATCAGCTTCATGCTGGCCAGTTGTATTGTGCGTTAAGGTCTTATATAACCCATGTATGTTTAGTTGTTAAGATAAGTTGATCACGAAGCATTGGTTGGCATTCATATTGTTCAGTACCGCTTCCTATAATTATTAGTGTTCTGCTGGATTAGATAATGCTAGGCTAGGAGTCTGATACTATAAGGTATTGTTTCCGATGGGTGCTGGCTTTAGTTAAAAGCTGCACGACATACCTGAGAACTGGAGTTGATTGGGTAAATTCTAGTCTGTGTGCCATTGAGAGTAGAGCATGCACGAATGAGGGTTTTTTGCCTATACCATTCTGCACTGTTCTAAGCTCGTTGTTTGTCTTTGAGGTACGCCAGGAGAACGCTTAATACTTCGGTATTAAGGTTTCTCAAGAGAGCTACCCTTCATTATAACGTAATACTTGATGCACAGACTTGAGATTTGCACTAGGCTATGCGGCATGCCATGCGCACCAGTATCTCGTATCATTGACTCTAGCTAGACTTTATCAGTCATAGTAGACATTAAGTATATTAACCCAATTACTCTTATTATGCATACCCGTTTATGATTACACAAGCATTTCGCAGCCTAGTTTGATGTATTGAGACACAAACGACTTAGGCTCTTTTTGTTGATAGGAATACTGCATTGTCGTGGCGATTATTATTGTTGTAGCGTTTAGGATATTCTTGGCTCCGACTGCATTATATATCCTGCCTTTTTGTGTGCATAGCCTGCACGAGCATTGTTCCGCTGCCTGCCTTTTTGGGTTCCATTTCCGATTCCAGCATCTTGATAGCATCTAACATTTAAAGAAGATTCCTTGTTGGTGTTGAAGGACTTTAGTGCACTTTCTTTCATGCAGGAGTGCCTGACATTTATTGATTAAAGTAACGTAAGCTGTAACTTCTCTTACCACCTTACTTTACATACCATAACCAAGCACCTTCGGTTATAGGTAGTAATAGGCTGTTTTCACATAACATTAAGCCTAGAGTAGACGCACATTTATTGAGAGTTTAATAACCTATTATTGCATATAGAACTCTGGAGAGTATTTGTGTTCTTTGTTCACTGGGAATATACATCAGAGGTTGGATCTAGCGCTTTCCGTTGTAGCATTTATGCCATTACTAGTCCAATGAATAAGAGCCCTGATATATTTAAACCTCAGTCGTAACAAATGGCGACCTTACCTAGGATTTGGTGAACCTACATTTATTAGCAGGGAACATTTGTTGTTTTGGGGAATATTTTGCAGGGATCAGCAAGAATTTTTTTTTTTTTTTGCAACATAGTATATAGCCCTTGAGTATTTCCGAGAATTTTTGTGTGTATATTGAGGTATAAGAGTTTGGGGTGCTTCTTTTCTGAATATTGTGGTGGGAAATTTTTGTGAGCATCATGTCTTATACCGGATCAGAGGAGAATGGAGACACAGTACGTAATGTCGAAACTGAGGAGCAACAGTATGATGAAATGGTTAGTCAGGTGAACTGTGAGGAGGATGCTAGGATATTTTTGCAATGGCCTGTTACTGCCGAGCGGTTGGAGGGTATGGATCGGTACGGTCTTCAATGCCTGGCCACAGCTATAGGTCATGCGGGTACTAGCAGCATGACCAGGGATAACTTGATAACGTGTGTACTGGGCAGGGTGACTGGTGAGCGAGATGGGTTGAGTGCTGAGAGCCCTTCGGCCATGCTTCCCCTACACTCGAATCCTAGCCATCCCAGTGGATTGCCGACCCCGGGTACGCTTCCACAATTGGGTGGTGACTGGCAGGGTGGGTTGCCCCTGGGGGGACCACCGGTAATTTCAAACATTGTAGCACCTTCACCTCCTCAAGGGTTATCTCCAGAATTATTGTTTAAGCTCGAATTAGCTAAGCTTCAGCATCAGCAGCAAATAGAATCAGCTAAGATCGAAGAGAGAAAATGTCAGCTTCAGCAGCAACAAAGGGCATGTGAGCTTCAGCAGCAATTAGAATTAGCCAAGATAGAAGAGAGAAAAACTATCAGTCAGCAGCACATAGAGCTAGCAAAAATCCAAGCTGATTTAGAGTCGACTAGGTACTGTGCCGACATGGACGTAGAGAAGTCGCGAGTAGAGACAACGGGACAGCGACTTGGGGCTGGTAACCGTGTTCATGATCAATCTCTCTCACACTTATTGAAACTGATTCCGGTGTTTGATGAGAGTGGTGTAACATAATTTTTTGC
This sequence comes from Paralithodes platypus, assembly GCA_032716605.1. Classification (NCBI taxonomy): domain Eukaryota; kingdom Metazoa; phylum Arthropoda; class Malacostraca; order Decapoda; family Lithodidae; genus Paralithodes; species Paralithodes platypus. The sequence continues at coordinate 14,208,116 of CM064488.1, read as the reverse complement.
ACGCTTTGGGAAGAAGTGCCAGGAACACCAGTGGCCAGAGAATAAATGGGCAGCACTTGTATCCTCTAGATTAATAGGCAAGGGTCTTAAAGCCTACGATGCGTTACCTTTGGAGTCATGTATTGTGTATGAGGATCTCAAGGAGGCTGTCCTGAGGGCTTACGAACTGCAATCAGAAACGTACCGTTTGAAGTTCCGGGGTGTAACCAAGGGAAGAGATAGCACCTTTTTGGAACACGCCCGGGACTTGTCCGATGCTATGGGGAACTGGCTCCGATCTGAGAAGGTAACAACATTTGATGGAATTAAGCAGTTAATGATGTTGGAGCAGTTCTTTAAGAGCACGGGCAGTGATGTAACTTTGAACTTAAAGGAGAAAAACCCAAGAACTCTAGTCGAAGCAGCAGAAATGGCTGATCGACGGCTGTCGTTGATTCGGGCTTGCGGGTCCTCACAGAAGTACAATGCAAGTGCTAGGGACCGTTATCCTCCCCCTCCCCGTAGCAATGACACATTTAAACAAAAGAGCAATGAAACTAAAACTGAATCCAAACCTAACACCACGCCGTATGAGAAAAGTCAGGGGCTTTTTACATCACAGTATAAGCTGAAACCGAAATTTATGTGTTTTAAGTGCCACCAGGAGGGTCATAAGGCAAATGAGTGCCCTAGTCGACCTCCTCCGGCAGCCGTGTCTTTTGCTCACGGCATTGGAGTGTTCAAAAGGACATCGGAGTTTGTTAGAGGCAATTCTTCCGAGGTAAATACACTGCCAGTGCAGAAGGATCCGGAAGGCTTATTCCCTGTCCGTGATGCCTTTAGTGACCACAGGGGACTTGGTTGTGTGGAGTGGGGGGGTAGAAGATATGAGGTGAGAATTTTGCGTGAAACTGGGGCATCGCAAACACTGTTGAGAAATTTCACTGGTAAACCTGTAAATACGGCGCGGGTGGTTGTGGTTCAGTGAGTTAATGCAACAAGGTCATACCCGCTTGTAAGAATGAAGATGGAAGTTGATGGTGTGACTCGTGACCTGGATGTAGGAATTGTGGAGAAGTTGCCTGTTGGGGGCGTCGACCTCCTTCTCGGCAACGACTTTGCGGGGCCTACTTCTGAGGCTCCACCCTTGGTCGTTGCCGAGAAGCCGGCCGACGTGAGTAGGGAGGAGCAGGAGTGGGTTGAGAAGTGTCAGGTGCAACCTATGGCGTGTGTTGTCACCAGATCTCTTGCATCCAGGGAGTCACATTCTGGTCAACACTCTTTAGACAAGCGGAGGAAAGGTACCGAGAAGGGGTTGAAAGTTGATGCGGTGGAGAGTTTAGTATCAACGGACATTCTCGGGGACTCATTATTAGGACCGATTTTCGAGTCTGGAGAAGACCCATTAACTGTTACTAAGAAGGCAGAGGATGGGCTTAAAAAGACGAAGAGACAGCAACGATACACAGAGAGAGAGCAACGGGAGGCTAAATTCAATGTAGGAGGGGGGCATGAGTTGTTTCGCAAACACTTAGATAAGCTTGCTCCTTCGGACATTTGTAAATTGCAATTAGAAGACCCGGAGGTTCTTGAATGTGGTACCGGTGCTGTCGAGTTGGAGGAGGACAGTGATGCACAGTCGGGAGATGTAGCAACAAGGTGTCCTGACGCGTACCCTATGAGAAATGGGTCAGCGAAGACGGTGGTCCGAAACTTGCTAGTGTATTTTTCCCGGTATGGTTACCCGCAGGGGATTCAGTCAGACCAAGGATCCAACTTCACTTCTAGCCTCTTTGTTCAAGCAGTGCCGCAGCATGGGATTGTTACGGTTGTGTCATCTGCGTATCATCCGGAGAGCCAGGGTGTGTTAGAGCGATGGCACTCAGCCTTAAAATCTGTGCTTCGTTGTTGTTGCTTTGAGAGTGGGAAAGGTTGGGATCTTGGCCTGCAATATGTTTTATTTGCTGCACGGGAGGTACCTGGGGAAAGTTTGGGATTCAGCCCTAATGAGCTCGTCTTTGGACACCGTGTCAGAGGGCCTCTCCATATGGTTGAGGAATATGGGAGGGCGCAGAAAAACCTTGTTCTATGCTCAAGTATGTCCTCGACAGTCGAGAACGGATGTTGCGCAGTCTGGAGTTGGCTGGCCGTAATTTGACTAGGTCTCAGGCCCTCATGAAGGACAGGTACGACCTCAAGGTTAAACTCAGGGAGTTTCACGTGGGTCAGGAGGTGTTGATTCTACTGCCCCTTGTAGGTCATCCCTTATCCGCGAAGTACACTGGTGCTTATAGGGTGGTTGAGAGGCTATCGGACCTGGATTGCTTGGTGGCCGCTCCAGACAGACGTAAGCGCAATCAGTTATGTCACGTTAATCTCATGAAGGAGTATGTGAGGCACCCCCCTGAGCCTCTCACTGTGCCTGTGATGACGTTTAGCAGTCAAGGTGAAGGAGAACGGGACAGTCAAGCTCAGGTGGAGGATAACTGGAAGGATAAGAAAGTCAAATGGGCGCCTGAGTGTGAGAAGGCGTTTAGAGTAGTAAAACACCTGTTGTGCACTCACCCGATCCTCAGGGCCCCTGACTTTAGCCTACCTTTCCAACTAGCAACGGATGCTAGTGGTGTGGGGGCTGGTGCCGTCCTTATGAAGAAGGACGATGATGGGCTGGAACATCCTGTTAGTTTCTCCTCGGAGAAGTTCAATTCAGCCCAGGGAAGCTGCTCTGTTGTCGAGAGGGAGCTGCTGGCAGTTGTGCTTGCATTGAGGCATTTCGAGGTCTATGTTCCAGCCTATGGTCCGGTCGTTGTAGTCTACACAGATCATCACCCTCTTAAGTTCTTGGACCAGTTTCACAATCGGAATATGAGGCTGACCGGGTGGTCGCTGGTGTTACGGGAGTATAGCCTGGACATACGCCATATTGCCGGTTGTGACAACGTGGTTGCAGATTGTCTTTCAAGGGTATATGATCCTGGGTAGATTGACACACGGGTAGCCTCCTGCTTTAGTTTGAATAGTATTTTGCGCTTGGTGCTTGTTGGCTCGCGGTTGTAGCCCAGCGTATTGGGTCGTAAAGCAGGAGTTGAGCGTTTGGTATAGAAGAAAAAACTAGGCTTGCCCCTATAGTGCAGCCGAAATAAAAAAATTAAAAACATAAAAAAAAAAAAAAAAAATCAAATAAAAACTCTTTCTTTGATAGTTGAATTTTGTCAGTATGTTATAGCAGTAATTCTGAGTTGCACTCCTCTCAGAATGCTGGGCTAGAGAAGCTCGCTCTTGAGAAGCATAACTACATATGATTTAACCTATTGTGTTGGGGAGGGTTATAATTTTGTAAAATGTTTTGTTGAAGAACTGTGCCAGATATTTTACTGCCGCTGGGTGATGGGAAGTAGAGATATAGCATGGGTTCTAACCATCAGATTTGTTTTGAGCTTTGGGCCTCAGAGAAAAATCTTGGGGGGGGGGGTGACGTTAACCACTCCGTTAGAACCACATGGCTTGTCCTACAGTGACTCGCTAGGATCGCCAGGGCAGTGGATGTGGCTACAGTTGATGTATTATTGTGTGCTTTATTTCATATGAAAGCTCGTGTCATGGGCAGTCCAGAAAGGCTCTTTGTTTTTGCCCATGTCAAGGCTTTATATATTTAATTGCAAAGTATATGTTTTATCATTAAGTAGTAATGATAGGATTTGAGAGAGAGAGAGAGAGAGAGTAGAACAGAGTGAGAGGAGGCGCGCAGTGTTTTTTGCCATGCTCGATGACGTCACAGCTGGCTGGCCTCTTGGAGATTGGTTGGAGGAGTTTTTATCATGCTTGATGACGTCATGTTTGGCTGGCTTCTTTGGCATTGGCTGAAGGAATTGTTACCGCTTTGTCTACGCGGTGCGAGCTAGTGCTAGTATATATACAGCTCTCTTGCCACTCTCTCCCTCAGATCTGGTTTCTAGAACACATCCCTCTTATCCCTTTGATATCTGTCCTCCTCTCTGCACCTGAGAACCTTTTCCTCTGCCTATCTCTCTCATTTTCCATATCTTTCACCACCTTTTATTAATATTATACCCCCTCTGGTTAACTCTGCATAATCAGCTTAATGCTGGCCAGTTGTATTGTGCGTTAAGGTCTTATATAACCCATGTATGTTTAGTTGTTAAGATAAGTTGATCACGAAGCATTGGTTGGCATTCATATTGTTCAGTACCGCTTCCTATAATTATTAGTGTTCTGCTGGATTAGATAATGCTAGACTAGGAGTCTGATACTATAAGGTATTGTTTCCGATGGGTGCTGGCTTTAGTTAAAAGCTGCATGACATACCTGAGAACTGGAGTTGATTGGGTAAATTCTAGTCTGTGTGCCATTGAGAGTAGAGCATGCACGAATGAGGGCTTTTTGCCTATACCATTCTGCACTGTTCTAAGCTCGTTGTTTGTCTTTGAGGTACGCCAGGAAAACGCTTAATACTTCGGTATTAAGGTTTCTCAACAGAGCTACCCTTCATTATAACGTAATACTTGACGCACAGACTTGAGATTTGCACTAGGCTATGCGGCATGCCATGCGCACCAGTATCTTGTATCATTGACTCTAGCTAGACTTTATCAGTCATAGTAGACATTAAGTATATTAACCCAATTACTCTTATTATGCATACCCGTTTATGATTACACAAGCATTTCGCAGCCTAGTTTGATGTATTGAGACACAAACGAGCTCTTTTTGTTGATAGGAATACTGCATTGTCGTGGCGATTATTATTGTTGTAGCGTTTAGGATATTCTTGGCTCCGACTGCATTATATATCCTGCCTTTTTGTGTGCATAGCCTGCACGAGCATTGTTCCGCTGCCTGCCTTTTTGGGTTCCATTTCCGATTCCAGCATCTTGATAGCATCTAACATTTAAAGAAGATTCCTTGTTGGTGTTGAAGGACTTTAGTGCACTTTCTTTCATGCAGGAGTGCCTGACATTTATTGATTAAAGTAACGTAAGCTGTAACTTCTCTTACCACCTTACTTTGCATACCATAACCAAGCACCTTTGGTTATAGGTAGTAATAGGCTGTTTTCACATAACATTAAGCCTAGAGTAGACGCACATTTATTGAGAGTTTAATAACCTATTATTGCATATAGAACTCTGGAGAGTATTTGTGTTCTTTGTTCACTGGGAATATACATCAGAGGTTGGATCTAGCGCTTTCCGTTGTAGCATTTATGCCATTACTAGTCCAATGAATAAGAGCCCTGATATATTTAAACCTCAGTCGTAACATTTGTGATTCTCCTTACCTTTACTTTTCCCTTTGCCGTTTTAATTATCGTTATATTTGGTCGTGCTTAATTGCATTCTTGTTTACTGTCTTGTCAAACTACCAGTGAGCTAGCCTGCTAGAGTATCAGACTATCGAACTACATGCTCACCTAACTGTTCCCTTGGTTGACGTTGCTCACAAACATTCTACAGTATGTACTGCACGGCTGGCCACATAAATGTGAATCCACCTGGTGATTTCAAATAAGAGAGTAAAATAGTGTGATTGACATACAAGAAAAAATTGTTATATACAGTATCTAATAATTGATCATGTGAATTAACTACTGGATTACCCAATACATCCTGAATTCTACCACACTAAATTGCATGGAGTGGACAACTGTACAACCGATGTCCAATGCTTTTCTTCCAGAAAGTTGTTGCGAATTATCAAGTATTATCAAAGGTTTAGCGAACACATTATTTCAGGTAATGTGTGTTCTTAAACTGATAAAACTTGCCTTGATACATGATATTCGATATAGTGCATATCTGTGAATATGCTAAGCATATTGTTCACATAATTATAAAAAGGCATGCTTCTATATTCAATATCTCTCTTCGACATCAAATATAAATTTACTAATAATTTGTCTATCCAAAATGCTTGTTTATTAAATTGTGTCATCATGTCTTATTGTATCTTGCTTCCTTGAATCCAGTGTGTTAGGGTTTCTTTTATCGAACTACATTCCATCTGTTTACTTGTACAATTCGTCCCCTCACTGTTCTCTTATAACAGTACATAATATAGTTCACAATGACTTGAATCTCTTAACTTTATACACACAAATTAGTTATATAAAGAGGTTGATCACAAAATTATTACTTTCTCATACAACACATTCAAATTATACTTACTGTAGCTCCTGTACCCTGAAGCCTGCCCGAGGTTTATGGCTCTCAAATACAACAATGTTCAACCCCTTCTTGTTATCCCTATAAGGTGATAGGAAGGGGTGGACTAGATGTTGTTGGGAATTAAAATGGTGGTATTATTTTTATTTGTTGTGTCACTATTGCTGTCGCCTTGATCTGATACTATTTTGCAGTGTACGCCTTACATAGCATAGCCAATTGTACTTCGTTCAATACATTTTCGCTTAATCTAACCCACTCTATTTGAACTATCTATCTATCTAGCTAGCTAACTATCGCCATTCTATTTTTTAATTTGTATAAAAAATATGTTAGATGAATTAACATCATGTAAACGGGGCTGTAAGCTTGGTTTACAATATAGTAATGTGATTGCCTATGCGGATGACATATAGTTCTAATGGCTCCCTCTACTAAGAGTTTGCAATACTTATTAAATATTTTAGGGCTTCTTTACCCCTGCACAGCTTCTTCCTCCGTACAGGGGCACGGTGCATCCTTGTATTGAATATTGTTCACATGTGTGGGGAGGATCCTCTCACACCGTACTACTAGACAAAGTAGAAAGAAAAGCCTTTCGTATCATTAACTCCCGTCCACTCACCAACTCTCTACAATCTCTCTCTCTTCGCCGCAATGTTGCATCTCTCTCACTATTCTATCGCTACTACAATAATTAAGATTCCTCAGAGCTTTCCCAGTGTATACCACCTCCTCTACGTAGGGTGCGTAGTACCCATCTTGCAACTCAATCCCAACCCTACTCTGTGCAACTCTCCAACCCAGGAGTGAAACGTTATCCTCAGTCTTTCTTCTATTCAACTGCTGAGCTCTGGAACTTTCTCCCAAAATTAGCCCTTCCCTCTTCCTATGACTTAAATTGCTCCAAACTCTGTGTGGCCAGGCATTTTGGCTCGAACGTCCCTTGATTTTGGCCCTGTCACTCTTTCAACTGGGGGAGGCACTCGCTACAGGCAGTTTTGCCTTTTGTCTCCCTCGCTCACAGGAAAAAAAGGAAATAATATATATATATACATATACAGTATATATATATATCCATCTATCTACCCGTCAGAATCTCCCAGCGGACTATCCCTTATTCTTCAACAATACAAAAATCAACCCTTGATCTTCTCTCAATATTCTTGGTGTCTCATTTTCTTCTGCTCTCATTTGGAAGGACCATATTACCAGTCTTGCTAGGGCAGCCTCCCAGAAGCTGGGTGTGCTCAACCGCCTTAGGGGGTTCTATTCCCCAGCACAGCTTCTTGCTCTGTACAGGGGCATAGTGCGCCCTTGTATTGAGTTCTGTTCACATGTGTGGGGAGGTTCCTCTCACACCGCTCTCCTAGACAAAGTTGAAAGGAAGGCCTTTCGTATCATTAACTCCCGTCCACTCACCAACTCTCTGCAATCTCTCTCTCTCCGCCGCAATGTTGCATCTCTCTCGCTATTCTATCGCTACTATAATAATCAGTGTTCCTCAGAGCTATCCCAGTGCATACCACCTCCTTTACGTAGGGCACGTGGTACCCGTCTTGCAACTCAATCCCACCCCTACTCTGTGCAACTCTCCAACCCAAGAGTGAAACGTTACTCGCAAACTTTCTTCTACTCAACAGCTGAGCTCTGGAACTCTCTCCCAGAATCAGTCTTTCCCTCTTCCTATGACTTAAATTGCTTCAAACTCCGTGTGTCCAGGCATTTTGGCTCGAACGTCCCTTGATTTTGGCCCTGTCACTCTTTCAACTATGGGGGAGGCACTCGCTATAGGCAGTAATGCCTTTTGCCTCCCTCAATCACATAGAAAACAAAATATATATAAATATACTGGATATACAGTATATGCAAACATAAACAAAACTATATACTGTATATATATCAATTAATCCTTCCAGCTACCACATAACCTTCCTAAGCTTCATAGACTCATCTTTATGTATATACCTGAAATCCAAAAATAAAGACTTCGCCGGTACAGAAAGGGTTAAGCCTAGCTGTATAAGCACAAGCATTGAAGAACTACACAACTTGATTTGCAATGAAAGGAATGGTATTCTCTATGCAATACTGCCTTAGATACTGCCTAACAGATAGTAATCTAGCTGTGTTTTTTTCTGAGCTTGCACACAATCCTAATTAGATTTATTTATTTATTTATTTATTTTCATTCATTAATTTATTGTTTTTTTCATTATTTATAATATTATTTTAATTTTTGTAGATTGCTCCCTAGACCTCCAAAGCCCCCAAGATAAGTTTGCCCATTTTGTTGGTGGAAAAATTTGCCGGCCGAAGGCCGGTTCTCCATAAATTACAGGCTTGCTCACCAGGAAAACGATCGACACCAAAATTACAAGCATGGTGCACACATTGAAAAAAGGGCTAAACGTTTTCAAACATATTCAAATCTTCACATTTATTGGGATATATATGAGAGAGAAGGGGTCCAGAATAAACACCCCCTTAAAACATCTTCCCGCGGTTAGACTGAAACTGCTGCACTGTGGTATAATGTCTTACGTTAACAATAATATATAATAGTCCAGTATAGTATCTCATTACCTTATTTATATTTTCAATACCGAATATATTACCTTGCAATATTCATGATGGATGATCTTGTCTCTCCCAGACAATATATTTTGGTGTGTGTCTGTCGTCTGGTCCTCTTCTGCCAAATGTATTGTTACTCACCCAACATTTGTGGTTCAAGAAAAATCACAATAGTTGTTTTCAATGTGTGTGTGTGTGTGTGTGTGTGTGTCTGTGTGTATGTGTGTACTTTCATTATAAGGGTCAAACATGGTGTTCTTGATGTGAAGGAGGCGGTGATCCATCATCTTGTTCGGTTTTAACAAGACTCCCTTTAATACATAAGCACCTTGACCTTGTATTATATTCGTCCTAATGCAAGTCATTCTTTAGCGCAATAAAATACCTGGAATTAACTTGGTGGTATTTCTTAAGCTTGATGGAGGTCTAGGGAGGAAACTCAATACAGATATATAAATAGATAAATACATAAATGTATGGATGTATGTAGATGTATGAATGTAAATACATAAATGTATGGATGTATGTAGATGTATGAATGTAAATGTTTATATATATGTATATTTATTTATGTATAGACATGTACTGTACCTCAGTGTATAATTGTATATATATAAATAAATATATATATACCGGTATATATATATATATATATATATATATATATATATATATATATATATATATATATATTATATATATATATAATCCCTTAAACTGGCTGTATTGGTGGCGTAACACACTTAGCCCAATGTTATGTATGTTGTTGTTGTAGGCCAGTATACCAATCTTCTGTGAAAGACTAATAGCGGGAATCTCATTAACCCTTTGATATATATGGCGTGGCTTGACAGTTTTTTCTGGCTATCATTAGACGATTTTATACAGCCTAGGAAGAATCTGTGGGAATTAAAAGGGTAAAGACTATCACAATTAACCCTATGACCTCCATATACCCTTCCTGATCTGAGTATATTCCTCTAATAATAGCCAGACAACGGAACAGAAATGCGACATCGAATCTTGAAAGGGTTAACTGAACAGATTGTGTGGGTGGGAATATATTGAACAAATCGATTGGGAAGAATGAAGAGAAAGAATACTGTATTAGGTGGGTTGATTGGAAGGAAATGGAATGGTAGCGGGGATGATTTAAGGGGATCTGTTTGGAGATTTAATATGTTCGCCCCATTAGTTTGGCGATTTTAAGACTTTTTGCCCAATTTATTTGTGAATATTAAGACCTTTCGTGCCATTTAGGTGTCGATATGTTCCTGGTGAGGTATATATATATTTATATACCGGTATATATATATATATATATATATATATATATATATATATATATACATGAGAGAGAGAGAGTGTGTGTGTGGGTAGGTGTATCCTGGCTTTTGCTTACCTGATTTGTGTGTATGTATTTGTGGTGACCAGGACAAATACTTGTATATCAATATAACATTGGAGATTTATGGTCGAGCACCAAACATGGGGCAGCTACTTGTGGTGAGGTATTCACATATGTAAAGTGGTCCAAATTATATGTAGTTATACCGTATATGTTTATCAGGAGACAAATGGGTAGGCATGAGGAACCCCAAGATAATCAGGGGACTTTAGTCTTCACATTTATAATACAGGGTTGTTTTGACAAGAGAATGGAGACAAATATGTGCACACATAATGATAAGCCAGACTTCTTTCCAAACACATTGGTAATATACTGTACAGTAAGTTAAGTAAGAACATGCAAGTCAACTTCTTAAGCACTTATCCGTCATTAGCCTTATTAATTCACCGTCCGACCGGTTTGTTCTAGAAAGATTTGGGTTCTCACAATGACAACATTCAAACTGTAAATACGTGGGATATTGTGTTCTGTTGGGGTGACATATTCGCATTTTTTAACCATGAATATATATATTCACCAATTGGAAGGGCACGAATGACAGAACAAAAGGAGTCGCATGTCCTTTAAATAGGTAATATATCTTACGTGATTTTAATGTGACCAGTGTAGTTAAGATGTTTTATTATGTCCGACACCAGTCACATGTTTACAACGACAATAGTAAAATATGACGGTCATACCAACTTTATCGATCCGCATACATACTGTTTATAAATTATCCACACATAAGTTGCAAGTAAGGAACAGTATCTTTTTGGCTCTAGTGTCTGTATGTGTTAGTATTCTGTGCATGATGATTGTGAACTATTTATGACAAGAAGAGAAGGGGACAGGTGTGTGTTGCATGGGCTCACTACAAAAATATGTTGTTGGTAACATCACAAACTCATAAACATACAGGTTTACGCCTGCGTGTAGCATACAACTTATAATTATTTACACAATAGTTTGTGTAAAAATGCAATTAAATTAACTATGAATTTAATTGAAGTGAATAGTTTTAACCTTTCACCAACAAAGTACCGCACTGGACAGGTTGAGAAGTTGTCAAGAGCCACTGGCAGACGCATTATTTATTGGCTAATTTAATGAATAAACTATTGAACGGAAAATATCAGAATATTTTGGGGGGCTGGGGAATATGCATGCATTACATATTGATGAATTGCATGCATACTGCAACTTAATAAAATGATTGTTTACATTTGAAATATATTATGGCCTTCTTTAATGTAAAATAGAAAGAAAGGTTAAATGTCTAATTAGAATTTGGAAATGCCGTAATTTTCCAATAATTAAATTTGGCATGCATGAATTACATGAATGGTTAAGTATATAGGCTTATGTGAGTATTTATTTCCTGAGGAGTCCTAAGCCCGTATAAATAAATATCTAAATAGCTGTGCACCATAATCAAGCCCTTCCGATAAGATCACTGATGAGATCAGCTGATGCCAAACGTGATCCTTGATACTTGACAGGTTCGGTCCTCAGGTAATCGACTATCTCTTTGTTTTAAGATTTTCGTTTCTCCTTTTACTTTATATTGTTATCCAGTACTACTACTACTACTACTACTACTACTACTAATAATAATAATAACAAAAATAATAATAATTATATATATATATATATATATATATATATATATATATTATATAAAACTATATCGTATAAATAAGGTATATTCATATATTAGAAATATACAATTTTGTATCCAGTCATTAATTTATATATCAATCACTAATTAATATGAAGTAGGTTATTATACACAAAAAGCTAATCTAAGGAAATTACATTGTCGTCTTGTTCAAGTAGACTAGATCTATTCAACTCAGAGGGGGATGAAAGTGAAAGCTCTACAAGTATCCCAATGAATGATAAATATAAAACATCTTCAGTAAAACTTATGACTTAATCCAACTCTCAATAACCCTCTTAACCTTTCTTATCATCGCAGCTACATTTGTACCAGCCATATATCTTGCTCCATTCTCTTTCAGTATAGAGCATCATGTTTATTGACTTAATAACCTAACGAGAGGTGTCAGCCAGTGTCTGCCTCATGACTTTATCTGCCGTCATGATCGATGTTAGGCTTCATACGATGACTGATAATCCTTCACCATCAACGTCCACACAACACAGACCCGTAAATCTTTATGATGATCACGTCAACGCACAATATGATATCATGTGAGGAGAACATGAAAACGCATAGTTTATCCTTCAGAATTTCTTCCAACTCTCCTTTGAAAAAAGATATAGTTTTTTGGGGGTAATACATCTACGTATTCAACCTTGCAAATGTCTTTAATGTCAAGGCGACGCAGATTTTAAATTTTATATATTATATCCATATTTTTTTTACAAATATAGGAAGCATGCAATTTGAGTATCCTTTTTTTTTTTTTTTTTTTTTTAAGAGACAATGAATGGAGGAAGGAAAAACACAGATAAAACAAAAAGGTCCATGTGCCTAAAGGCATCCTCCATTCATAAAATGTTTGTAACAACTGGATTTAAACATTTGTTGATTGTAAGTTTGTGGAAAGCAATTCGAGGGAAGTGAATTCCAAAGAGTAGTAGCTCTGGGGATAAATGAATTCTGATAAGCAGAAGTTCTGCATTGTGGAGGAGAAAGTGTAAATTCATGGGCGCTCTCAGCTGCCCATATCCATGTATTAAAAAGAAAAATAGATGATTGGTTTATCAATGTAAAAATAAGTTCGCCAAACATGTTCGCCAAGTAACAATGATGTAGTATAATCTCGAACATAATTATAGCACACCCTTATATACTTAATAACCAGATTTTGCATATTCAGCCGGTCATAATTGCCACTATTATGGTTGTTGTTGCCGACAGTGATGGTTCCCTCCAGACATGAGTGATGAACCTTTATATCTTCGTCTGTGTCACCTTGTGTTGCTGGTTCACACACTGACCTGTACACTATTGTTGTTGTGTGTGTGTGTGTGTGTGTGTGTGTGTGTGTGTGTGTCATTAGACAAATACTATACAATTAATTACAAAAAATTAAACACAGTGGTTGGATGACACGCGTATTTACTCGGTCGGTGAAAACAAAGAATGGATTACACATAAATAATTACTGTATGTATCACTTGGATGTTGATTAGAAAATTACTTTGAATTATCCGACTGAATGCAAACATGTCTCTTTGGCAAGTGATCTTATAAATACACGAATGCAGCTACTAGGTTAACATATATCTACAAAAAACAATTGGATAAACAGGAACCATATGATAGGGAAACACTTAGATACAGATAATTATTGTTGGCATCTAAACGCAAAAACTGCTTCGGCATGTGAAAAGCATGCTTGGTTAGACAGTTTTGATATATAAACTGGAATTTAACTTATGCTTGGATATATCAATGTGCAACCCAAGTTTCAGATCAGCCTTTTGCAAATACGGAAAAATACAAAAAACAAAATACAAACAATAACAAAACATAAACAAAACAAAAAATAGAAAAAATAAATAAAAAATACAAATATAAAAATACGGTGACGTTTCATAATTGTCTTTCCCCAACAACATGAACCACAACAACAACAACAACAACCACAACAACAACAACAATAACAACAACCACAACAATAACAACAACAACAAGCACAACAATAACAAACACCACAATAACAACAACAATAACAACAACAACAACAACAACAACAACAAGCACAACAATAACAAGCACCACCACAACAACAACAATAACAACAACAACATTCATATAAAGCTCCATCATGCCAGCCAGGTAATAACAACAAGGGTAAGAGAGTAGAGAGTGAGGGCCACCCATGGAGGCCGTACTTAAGGGGGAATGGTTGGATTTGCTGGCCTCCCTTCTCCCTCATGTTTAGAACCATTTATTTTCAGATTCTAAGAAGTTTGCCCCAATAGTTTGTCGATTTTAAGACCCTTCGTCCCATTTCTGTGTCAATATTTATTATGTTCGTGCCATTCAGGTGTCAATGTTTTCCTGGCGAGCAATAGCGAACCTGTAATTTAAGAGGAACCGGCCTTCGGCCAGGAAATTTTTCTATCGAAAAATGTACACATTTATCTTGAAAGGGGGTCTTGGGGGTGTTGTTTTAAGCTTGATTTAGGTATAGGGAGGGGAAAAAATAGATTATATAGATAGAAACACAAGCAAAGAAATACGCCCGTCCCCAAGGGGGGTGACCTGCTTTTTGTTATTTCTGTCCTTTTCTCTCTTTCTCTTTCTTGTATCCATTCGGCCCCATTCAGCCAACTATTTTAAGACGTTTATCCCCATCTAGGTGTCGATTTCTTCCTGGCGAGCGATAGCGAGCCAGCATTATGTGAAGAAATCCGGCTTTGCCGGAGAAATATTTCTATCGAAAAATGTACAAATTTAGCCTGCTGTTAAACAAAAATAAAAAATATGCTGGCTCGCTACCGCTCACCAGTAAAAAAAATTGACACCTGGATGGGGATAAACGTCTTAAAACAGTAGGCTGAATGGGGCCAAATGGATACAAGCCAGAGAAAGATAGAAAAGGACAGAACAAAAACAGGTCACCCCCTTAATGACCGATCACACTACACTGTCACTTAGATGTGTTTTATGAGTATTGATAACTCCAAGGTAACCATCACTCCCATGCTCTACTTTCAGATTTCATATAATTCCCTCAATATTATTTTCTTGCACACCAACCAAATCAAATAAATCTTCCTCAGTCCTCAAATAAATAAATGCATAAATGAGTCCTGATAACTCCACGATAACTATCACTCCCACACTCTACCTTCAGATTTAGAATAGTCCCCTCAATATTATTATCTGGTTCACCAATCTAATATTCACATTCTTCCTCAGTCCGCTAATAAATATATAATTAAAATTATATAAATATATAATTATAACTGCGAATTATTTCTTATTATCTTCCGTTCACGTTTTACTCCTTCTCTTCCAATAATGTATGTGTGCCATCCTTTGAAAATATATCATCATCATCATCGTCGTGACAAATTGTTCGCAGACTTTAATCAGCACGTGGAAATGGCAAACTAATATCAGCTAAAATATACCAGACTACTATTATATGAGGTGCGTTAATGTTCTGTAAAAAAAATAAAACTATGGACGGATTACACATAATTTATGGGGAACGAACATTTGCATACTGCATCCCCGTTTTACTTTGTCCTACTATTTATATTCTCACAATCCCCTAAATTTGTCTCTTCCTTTCTCATAATAAAAAATAAATAAACTAATTAAAAGACAAAGAAAATCCGCAACCTTTGGAGTCCTGTATATTTCCTCCCTCCACTGGTGTTCGTTCTGTGGGTCACTGCTTGATTAATGAACTCCTCAGATCATCACATTAATCTAAGTGTGACCAAATATACTGTCACCTGCAGTCAGACACACACTCACTACGTCATTAACTAGATGGAGGGAGACAAGCAAGAGTTGATGTATATATTTGTGTCAATTGTACGACCTCTGAGTACCAATACTGTTGTCAATCAGTATACAGGCTACACTCTGGAATGATGGCATTGGGAATGTGTACGTAGAAATGAATTAACATTGTTGATATACACTCTATTCACACTAATGGCCAAACGACCCTCCCCTGTGAAAAGGAACAAGCTAGATCATTGGAAAATGGAAGCTAAAGGAGGCGATTCATTTGTGGTCATCCCCTCAGAGATCAAGGCAAATATTAATAGATAGACAGATGTACAGTATGTACTCAACTGTAAATCAGACCTAATACGTTTGAGTTACAATGCTTACAATGAGTTTAGCAATAAGGTGTATTAGAAACTTTACTAACAGATTATTTACACTAAATCTGCTAACCCCGCATATCGTGCCCAATTTTATGAAATGCCTACCCCCTGGGAAAGGGTTTCAGTAACTTGTAACTCCTGTATGGCCAAGAGGTTTCATAGTATTAGTCGTCAAACACTGCACATACTCAGGAATTATGTATCCCCAACAGGATATGCTGAATAACTGAATCCCAATACAGGATTAAATATGTACTCTAAATACTTTACAATTTATATTTATTTGCACGCATTGCTTTTTTACTCTTTGTGATACATTTTAGTTTATTATCTTATATCTTGTAAAGATTATTGTTTATAGTAAACGTTGATTGAGGTCTTAGGAATGGTTTATCATAAAACACACTTAAGTAGCCATTTCCTAATGATACGAAGGATAAATAGTTACATTTGAATTTGTATGTCATATATGTATCTTGGGTAATAGTTTAACACAGTATGTTTACTTGCCAGTGTTGCTTGAATCTAAGGCCAAATATTGTTGATACACTGCATACTGTGTTCAGTTTCTGTTGAGTATATATTATATTTCTCATTCCTACCGTGTTAGATTACCTGAAGATAAGTGAATCATAATTTACTATTAAGGTGATTTAGCTTATGAAATGAGAACAAGTTAATGGATTTTGTTACATGATTAATATAATGTTACATTATCTGTGGAGTTAGTGGTTTACCTCCGGCGGACTGACGGGTTGATACATTATACTAGATAGTTAATAAGGGACTAACTACTGTACCGTCAAATTTGTACCTGAATTTTAATAGAGCATCCTTATAATGGATATTTGTTATTATGCTGATAAAAATATTTTGGCCACTTAATAACTTGTGTCCATCCAAGTGACTGACAACATAACATCAGCTACTATTAACTGCATTACTACTTGGCACTTTATTGGTTGACTCAAAACTACTCTAAATTATAATTAATGTCATTGATTATGCAAAAACTAAAAACTTTAATTGAACAAATATTTTCAATAAAGGGAGTTCAGAAATGATATATAACTCCTCAGTTAATATGCATAATGGATCTAACACAACTGCAGTGCTGCTAGTAGCGTTATCACGTTACAAAGCTATTCTTTAGGTAGTGATGTTAAAATTGACATTACTAATTGGATACAATAGCGAATTCAGTCGCTAAACTACCATTTAGAGGATTTCAACTCACTAAGGAAAAGGTAAGCTTGTGAAAAGAAAGCGAAGCGAATAGGTAGATAAACATTTAACACTTTTCTCGAATGTGTTATATTAATGTATCGGCTTTGGGCTCTATTAAGACTGAAATAATCACTTCAATTTTTAAATTATACTTGTTACTATGAGTGACATCTGATTATCAAACAATCACGATATTAATTGTTTGTAAACAATGTAAATTGGATTAGGTGATAAAGAATAATTGCAGGCGCGAGAAGCTGGAAAAGCAGGTTTATCATAATTATTTATGTGTTTTCTGCTTAACCCCTTAAAGAATATAGCGCGTTTTGGCAGTGTAGTCTACCTATCATTACACAAATGTATTTAGATTAGGAAGGGCATACATGGAAGTAAAAAGGTTAAGCAGAACAGTTATTGGCCTTTAAATTCCCACAGATCCTTCCTAATCAAAACGCATCATGATCATCAAAGGGTTAAGGGGAGGTATTTAGTTTGTTCCCTAGACCTCCATCAAGCTTAAAATTACACCCCCTTGAGTCCCTTTCAAGATAAATTTGTACATTTTTCGGTAGAAAAATTTCCCGGCCGAAGGCCGTTTCCTCTTAAATTACAGGCTCGCTATCGCTCGCCAGGATAAATTCGACGCCTGAATGGCACGAAAGGTCTTAATATGGGGTGAAAGTTCTTAAAATCGCTAAACTAATGGGGCAAACGTTTTATAATATCAAAAGCAATGGGGCTAAACATGAGGGCGAAAGGGGTCAAGAAAAAAGTCCCTCAAGTGGAGATCTCCCCTTAAGCTATATTTTATTTCGTGGCTGCAGGGCAGATGATGTACAGTCACCCACAGAAATTCGTGGACCTCACCTATTTCTAATTATGAAAGTATGTATTTATGGGGAAATTTGTACTTACTGCTATTTTGTGTTGATCCTCTTCTCCCTCATGCTTAACTCCATTATCTTTGCTATTTTAAGACGTTTGCCCCATTAGTTTGGCGATTTTAAGACCTTTCGCTCCAGTTCTGTAAATCTTAAGACCTTTCGTATCATTTAGATGTTGACCTTTTCCTCTCGAGCGATAGCAAGCCTGTAATATAGTAGGAACCTGCCTCCGGCCAGGACATTTTTCTACCGAAAAATTTACAAGTTTATCTCGAAGAGGGTTCTAGGCGGTATTTTTTTTAAGCCTGATGGAGGTTTAGGGAGCAAACTAAAAACTTCCCCTTAAGGCTTATAATTGTCTGTACATCATCTACAAAACTATATTTACTAGATACTGAAAAGCAAGTTCGATCCCAAAATCAATCCAAATAATTATAATTGCGTAAAACGACATACGGGGGTCGACGAATGTATTATAAGTGAGTATATGGTGGGGAGAAAACATACTTTACAGTAATATAGGAAGTGATTGTGAGAGAGAGAGAGAGATTAAGCTTATTTGTCATGAGAAGTGTGTACAAGAAACTAGATATGCTTATGTGTGTGTACTGGCGTGTCTGGGTTTGTTTACGGTTTAGTCTCTGCCTGGACACATCCACCTGGCGGTCTGTCTTTGTGGGAGGCTTTGTGTCACTGTAGGTGAACAAAATAAAGGAACATCAACATTATTTATATTATGTACTATTTTACTGAATGTCTATTTATTAGCTTTGTTAATTACATATAATAAGAATACACCTTATATAATCTATCTATCTATCTATTGCCTGACGCCGTGATCCCCGAAGGGGTGGCCACGAACGAACCGCCCCCATGCACCTCTGTCCCCAGTCAGTCGACGCCCCTCCCCCCAACCAGCACCGCCCTCGTTCATGTACTTCCTCATTCCATCCTTCCACCTCATATTCGGTCTACCTCTCCCTCTCTGTCCCTCCACCTCGCTCTCGTACACCCTCTTAGTCATTCTCTCGCTGTCCATACGTTCATACCATATATAATGGATGTCATTATTTCTCAACAACACACACACACACAGATATGAACATATTATTTTGAATTAGTGTACTTTTCATTCCACCTTTAGCACTTGCCAAACACTCTTTACTATACTGTATTATGTGTGTGTGTGTGTGTGTGTGTGTGTGTGTGTGTGTGTGTGTGTGTGTGTGTGTGCTCGTGTGTGTGGATCTTAGTGTGGGGCATGTGTGTTTGTTAATATGCATACACAAATTGTGTTTGTTTTTTGGAATACATATACTGTACTGTTTGTAATTTCCATCACACGTATTTTGTTTTTTTAATCTTCCCCTTTATAAATACCAGAATTTCATCTATGTTGTTTATCCTACCTTGTGCTGTACTCTGACACACAGGCTGTAAGTTAAGTGTCCGTCTACTCTCACTTGTTTTGTGTCGGATGTGTTTCAGCATGACTACGCAGTGCTTGACTTATATTATTGGTATTCGTAGTGTTTCCAGTTTCGTATTCCGTGTGGTTGTTTTTCTGTTTTAATTGTGTTCCCATATTTGTGAATAACTGGTATGCTGTTATGGTGTATCTATGAAAGCAAATAGTGCATTATCTCTGTGTTTAAGTATACATAAGATTTTGGTATGTCACGAATTTACATATTCAAATTTGACTAAGAGTATGAATCACACATTCCTCGAAGTATTGGGGGCCTAAGAGCAATCTAATCTAAGCTGTTGATTGGATTATACAATCCCGTGAAAATGAGTAAAACAACATCTATTCATATAATAAGTAAATCAAGCAATACTGCTCGAGAAAAATTTCAACAGAACCCATCCGGGATTGAACCCTGGTCATTTTGATCAACAGGAAAACGTGCTAGCCTGTGTGGTGTAGCGGTTAGCACGTTTACCGCTTCATCAAAGTGACCAGGGTTCAATCCCGGGTCAGCAGTTGACCATTATGGTCACAAAACACAGGATAATACAAACTCTACTCGCCACTATGCAAGGTGATCATTGGTGTGAGGGATATCTGGTAAATAGGGGTTTTATTTGTTTGTGTAGTCTCTCTCTCTCTCTCTCTCTCTCTCTCTCTCTCTCTCTCTCTCTCTCTCTCTCTCTCTCTCTCTCTCTCTCTCTCTCTCTCTCTCTCTCTCTCTCTCTCTCTCCTCTGCTTTATGATCATACTTCCCTTAATTTACAAATTAGGTTTGGCTTGTTACGCAATGTTATCACAATCGAAAGGTTACAGGTTGGATTCTCGGGTAATGTGAGGCGAAAGGGTAGTCTCTGTCTCTGGCTATCAGTAAACAGGAACCTGGAGTTAGTTGACATGTGTATGTCCGATCCGGGGAAGTATATTGTGGTGTCTTGGATAAAATGCAGTAGCCCCTGTGTACCAGGCTGGATAATTCACCTGACTAATCAACCACTGCCTCTAAAAGGGAATATTAAACATTCAGTACCGGTGATGTTCTTTTCATTATATTCTGGCAACTATTAGAAGCTTATAGTCAGCTGCGGAAGGACCTCAAACAATTAAAAGGGTACAGACTATCTCATTTAATCCTTTGAGCTGACACAGATCATTCCTAAGCTGAATAAAATCGTCTAATAGTAGCCAGAATATAATGAAAAGGACTTCACCGGTCCTGAATGGGTTAAGTAAATGAGTGCCTTGGCCTAGCTCAACTAAGCGTTTGCCCCCCAAACTTTCTGTTCACGCACATTGCAATACATCTGTCCACATTGCAATACATCTGTCCACATTGCAATACATCTGTCCACATTGCAATACATCTTATACATTGCAATACATCTTATTTCAATGTATTTGTACAAATATGTTACGGAATAAAGAACAAAAACAATAATATCGACTCCTGCTCGTCTGTACGTACAATTTGGAGTGTTATGGACTACGTTATTTTAGTTTTGATTTTCATTAAAGCAATTATTTAAGTAAAAGTTACAGTATTGTTTACTTTGCATTTTTACTTCTCCTCTCTTCTCTGTGTCTCTTATAGTTTATCGCTCTTATATTATTCTTGTTTTTCTTTTTTCTGTTTTACTCCCCTTCTCACCAATGACGAATATTTGTGCGGGTGTAACACAAACCAATAGTACAGGATAATTTTGGACTATCACTCATACGTCAGTAAACTACTATTAAATATACCTGGTTCGGTCTGTTGATGCAAACATTTGGATTGTCTATTTTACCCGTTAAGCAATCTATTTAATTCCCGTGTTCATAATTACACCGTGTATTTATTGATAGTACTCCTGTGGCAACGAACATGAAAGCAAATTGCATGATATAGTATTGTTTGTGTTTCTTTGTGCCTTTGCTCATGTGTTTTATCGACAGATTTGACGAGTGTTAGTTTACCGATTCCCGTCTAGGATGAAGAAAAATCACCTCGTGTTCCTAGCGAGATTTGGCAATGTATGTTCTTTTTATCGTTGCAGGTTAAACCAATAATTTTTTCAAATCTATAGATTTGCATACGCTTAACATTCATCACCTACAAGCTTATCTGGCAACAAGATCACATTCATCAATATTTTCTTCGATCCCCACGTATTAGCTATAGTCTGTAAAGGCGGTGTCACACGAGCGATTTTTCCGTCAATTTCTAGTCTGGCAGCTTCAAAATATAAGTTCCGTAAGCATTAAACTACCTAATATAATCTACCGTCGATCTAGTTTCCGATTCAATGTGAAAGAGCCTCAAAATAGTACCAGAAAAAACTTGCTCATAGAAAATTGCCGGAAAAAGCGCTCGTGTGACACCGGTTTAAGGTTCTTGGCAGGTGGATGTTTCCTATAGGCCAGGCACGGGTTTTATATATTGCTTTTGATAATTATGTAAACTTTTAATTTTATCATAAGTGCCATGGTCAATTATTTAATAAAATATCAATCTAATCGCCGCTTAATTCTATTTTTTTTTTCCAAAAAAGAAAAAGACTACTAGAATATCTAAAAGGATATTGTAGTTTAATGTTTTTTGAAGATAAGATAATGGATTTCCCAGGCCCAGCCACTGGTGGAATACAGAGATTTAGATAGGAGAGGCAGGGGAGGCTGGACCAGCCTCTATAAAGTATTTAATTAATTATCACAGAGCTAGGTGTAGTCATTTGTTAATGCTAGATGTTTCTAATCAACTCAAAGAGGACGTTGTCAATCGATAGTTAACCCCTTCAGCACCATGTAATTGTATTCTTATTTGGGCTACCACTTGCCGCTTTTCTTAAACCTAACATTTACCTCTAAGAGTGAAAGGGGTAAATACGATCTCAATAAACCCTCTGAAAAATATATGTCCTTCTTAAGATGAAGAAAATCGTCTAACTTTAGCCAGAATCATAGGTAAGAAGGCGTCACGGTGCTGAAGGGGTTATGAAACTCGTAGGTAACAGGCAGCTTGGGTATAGAGGTTGACTGGCCAGGTGTTAACTATAGGTCCTCTAGTGATGGTCCAGATAGTACACCACAACCTGGGATTGAAGGGGATGGTTCATTTTTTGGTCGAGTTTTTCGTAATTTTTCGTGTATTTATTATTTCTCTAGTTTCCTCCGTAAACCTCCATCAAACTTTAAAAAAAAACACACAGGATCCTCCTGTAAGATTTATTTGTACATTTTTTGGGTAAAACAAAATGTCCCGGCCGAAGGCCGGTTCCCCCTAATTACAGGCTCGTTATTGCTCGCCAGAAGAAAAAAAATCGACACCTAAATTACACGAGGTCTCAATATTGACAAAGAAAAGGAGTGATAGGTTATAAAATCGTCAAACTAATGGGCCGAACGTCTTAAAATCTAAAAACTAATGGGGCTAAGCATGAGGGGTCCAGAAAATCAGACCATCTCCCCTTAATGTCACTGAACCCTAGAAGCTTCATTTATTTATCGAAGCTAACTAACTTCACGTTTAGCTGTGTTACTGTACAAAACTACCAGGTCTGATTATTGTTTAAGCTTTGTACAATCAATAGGTGGAGCTATATGATTTTCAACAAAATATATACAATTATGGATGTGATCGAAGTAGGGCTTTCCTTTTATATGTAAAGTTAGGAGCTAAACACCCTTCATTGTTCATGTATTTGTTAACGAGTGTATGATGGGAGTTTCACAGTTTTAAAAATATTCACCTCATAAAACACTCTGACTGTTGTGACGCACGACTGAAGACTCACCAACAGAGCCTCATAAACCTGTTCACACTCTTAATATTTCAAAATAAATATTGGAAACTTTAGGCAGGGGAAAAGAGCTTGGCCTTTTTCTGACCATAGCTAATAATCTTCTGTTTGTGTATGTGCTTAAGAAAATATGCCTAAATTTCTTCAAATACTATAAAATACTCAAGCTATTTGTCTAAATGGCAACCAATCTTACACACAAAAATAAAAAATAAATGGAAATATGATACTTCATTCATATTAGGAATAGTAAATGTTGTATACTGTATATGTATACTGCATATACAGATATATATATATATATATATATATATCTATATATATATATATATATATATATATATATATATATATATATATATATATATATATATATATATATATACAGTTTATATATATATATATATATATATATATATATATATATATATATATATATATATATATATATATATATATACTGTATATATATATTATATATAACATTTACTAGTATTAGAAAAAAAACATTGTCGTGTTCGTGGACAGCCAAAATTTTAGGTGGTTTTCTTATTGAGTAAATACTAGAGACCGTGCGTGTTTATGGTATTAGGTTACCATAGAATTAGATGTAAATACCATATGAGTAGGAGCACTTTATTGACAACGTTTCGCAGATAGCTTCTTCAGGTCACTAACAGACGCTAGGTCCTTGGACGCCATAAGTATCCGTCATGAAAGGCAGGGGAGGAAGAGAATAGGGGGAGGGGGTATGTAGAACAGGGAGGGGGAAGGAGTAGGGGGGGTATGGGTAATGGGTAGTAGACAGCAGTATGCACAAATACACACATTGTTATGGGCTAATCACGGAACACAATACAAAAAAAAAGGAAAAGTGGGGATTGGGCCTGAGTTATATATATATATATATATATATAGAATATATATATTATATATTATATAGATATATATATATATATATATATATATATATAGAAATATATATATATATATAGATATATATATTATATAATTATATATCGTATATATATATATATATATATTATATATAATATATATAATATATATATATATATATATATATATATATATAATAATATATTATATATATATATATATATATATATATATATACTGTAAATATATATATATATATATAAATATATATATATATATAGATATATATATATATACTGTATATTTATATATATATATATATAATATATATATATATATTTTCTTTAATACATACGAGGTTGAAAGAAATGGCAATTTCTGCGTTGGAAATTTTATTATTCAAAGTTTCCAGGTCTCTGATGAGTTTTCGCTGGGTGGCAGGAAGTAGATGAAGGAGATGAGCAAAATTCATGGTGGTACAGGGTTACATTAAAGTACATGATGATACAGGATATACGACGCGTTTCACTGGACAACCAGCATTATCAAGTAAGGAAGGAATGATATAAAAGGTAAACAGGAAGGGTATATAGAGGGTGGAGGATCAGAGGAGGCGGAAAACAGGGGGCAAAAGTCTGCTATTGGTGGAAGGGAAAACTAGGAGAGAAAAGGGGGTAACCGCTTCACGCATGCGCACTGGATGCGGATGGTGGTCGATAGGTGGGGTCGCAGCTGCTTGGCTGCCTGTCGAGGGGCGTGGCCTAAGTTGTGTGGCGCCTCCAGAACGAAGCTGAAGGAGGTAGCGCGGGGGGCTGCGTCAAGGGCACCGGGGGGCGAGGAGGGGTGTTAGGTCCTGTAGGGTAGTGCCTTTTGGCAGAAGGAAGGATCTGAAGGTCCAGAGTTTGGTTGTTGATGTTGGGATGTAAGGCTTGGATATATAAAGCTTCGAGAATAGGTAATCTCCTTGGGTCACTTTCTTTATCGAGTATGGTGGTGTGTTTCTCTAACTCGTTGCGTGTGAGGTGAGGGTGGTTGGGGTGAGATAGTGGTCTTTGATGGCTCCAGCCTGAAGGTGAAGAGTTAACCGACGTGAAAGACGAGTCTGCGTCATACCAATATAGGAATGAGGTCCACAGTCCCTCATAATTACAGGTATGTTGGTAAATGACGTGATCGTCGGTCATCGGGCTCTTTATCTTGGTGGAGGCTGGTTTGTTGCGGAGAACGAGGTTGGAGGTCTTGGGGGATTTGTAATAAATTATTAATTTGATTTTGTTTTCCGGGTTGGTTGGGTGGACATGCTTGGAGATTATTTCTTTTAAGACGGCCTCGTCATTTTTGTGTTCAGAGGACATGTAATTGCGGTAGAAGATCTTAATTTCATTGGGGGGGTCAATGTTGGGAGGGCTTTGGGTGTACCATTTTTCAAGATGGTAACAATGGACAACTCCCCTTCCTCGACATCCTCGTAGCTCTGAACGACCTTGGGTTCAAAACCACCGTCTACATTAAACCAACTAACACAGGACAATGCCTCAACGGTGATAGTGAATGCCCCCGCCGTTATCTTCTATCCTCCATCTCCGCCTATGTTAGGAGAGCCCTCACGCACTGCTCTACCTGGGCCGACACCCACCAGGAACTAGAAAGACTATCCCAAGTTTTAGTAAATAACGGATACTCCAACTCCGACATCTCCAGCACCATCAACCACCATCTTGAAAAATGGTACACCCAAAGCCCTCCCAACATTGACCCCCCCAATGAAATTAAGATCTTCTACCGCAATTACATGTCCTCTGAACACAAAAATGACGAGGCCGTCTTAAAAGAAATAATCTCCAAGCATGTCCACCCAACCAACCCGGAAAACAAAATCAAATTAATAATTTATTACA
Organism: Paralithodes platypus; assembly: GCA_032716605.1. Lineage (NCBI taxonomy): Eukaryota > Metazoa > Arthropoda > Malacostraca > Decapoda > Lithodidae > Paralithodes > Paralithodes platypus. The sequence goes on along the minus strand of CM064488.1, from coordinate 14,182,000 downwards.
AATCCCCCAAGACCTCCAACCTCGTTCTCCGCAACAAACCAGCCTCCACCAAGATAAAGAGCCCGATGACCGACGATCACGTCATTTACCAACATACCTGTAATTATGAGGACTGTGGACCTCATTCCTATATTGGTATGACGCAGACTCGTCTTTCACGTCGGTTAACTCTTCACCTTCAGGCTGGAGCCATCAAAGACCACTATCTCACCCCTAACCACCCTCACCTCACACGCAACGAGTTAGAGAAACACACCACCATACTCGATAAAGAAAGTGACCCAAGGAGATTACCTATTCTCGAAGCTTTATATATCCAAGCCTTACATCCCAACATCAACAACCAAACTCTGGACCTTCAGATCCTTCCTTCTGCCAAAAGGCACTACCCTACAGGACCTAACACCCCTCCTCGCCCCCCGGTGCCCTTGACGCAGCCCCCCGCGCTACCTCCTTCAGCTTCGTGTTCTGCAGGCGCCACACAACTTAGGCCACGCCCCTCGACACGCAGCCAATCAGCTTCGACCCCACCTATCGACCACCATCCCGCATCCAGTGCGCATGCGTGAAGCGGTTACCCCCTTTTTTCTCTCCTAGTTTTCCCTTCCACCAATAGCAGACTTTTGCCCCCTGTTTTCCGCCTCCTCTGATCCTCCGCCCTCTATATATACCCTTCCTGTTTACCTTTTATATCATTCCTTCCTTACTTGATAATGCTGGTTGTCCAGTGAAACGCGTCGTATATCCTGTATCATCATGTACTTTAATGTAACCCTGTACCACCATGAATTTTGCTCATCTCCTTCATCTACTTCCTGCCACCCAGCGAAAACTCATCAGAGACCTGGAAACTTTGAATAATAAAATTTCCAACGCAGAAATTGCCATTTCTTTCAACCTCGTATGTATTAAAGAAAATTTATTACCTGGCTTTACCAACATATATATATATATATATATATTCTGACATACGGAGCCCTGTATGTTAATTTAAGAGTTAGAATTAGAGTTCAAGGAGCCAAACTACCCAAGTGGTGAAGCAGACTAGCGAGCGAACGAGCGAGTGGGCAAACCATCTCGCCCCATACCAGCTCGCCCCATACCTCGATGACCGATGCTATGACGTATGATCGACGCCAGGAGCTGTGAGTGGACGACACACCTGTTATGTGATTCGAGTAGCTATGATTGGAGCGCGCACCATCACTCGCCTCCTGATTCGTTCCTACACCATCATTGTTTGGTATATAAGACCCGAGTTGTGGGCATTCAAATCAGTCTCATTTGGAGTTGGGGAAGGTGAACTTGCAGCTGGAGGAAGACGGGGTGAAGTATTATAATGGGATTGTGACTGTCAGTCAGATTATATAAATGTGTTAAGTGTGTTCGGTGTAAACACTTACGTTATGTTGGTTAGTGAGATATGTGATTGGGAATTAACGTGATGTGTTTAATGTGTGTAATGTGTTTAACTATTTAATTGGGAATTAACGTGAACACTACTATATGTGTTTTAACTATTTGATTGCGAATTAACGTTAACGCTACTATTTATGTACTTAACTATTTGATTGGAATTAACGTTAACGCTATTATTATGTACTTAACTATTTTAGTTGACTAACTTGTGGACTAAAGCAACTCTTTAAGTAATTGGGTTATGATGAAAGTAATACTATTGTTTTATATTAATACTTAAGAGTTCTTTCATTTTCTTTGAATTAAGCTTACAGTGCTTAATGGTGCTTAGTACGGTGATGCTATTGTCTCGTATTAGTAATATCGCCTTAGACTAACATGGCTGTGTTAATATTACTTCTAGTGATTTCCTAAGCTGAAGAAAATTCTTTTGCTTCAAAATATTATATTTTGCTTTTCATATTATTGAGTGAGACCTGAATCGAATCTATGAAACGATCCTGTAACTTTATTTACTCATAATCAAACCTCAATGTTACGTGGTTAAGAAATACACTTAACTAATTATTAAATATATATCTAAACTTTTTATGTGACTTTGATATTACTCCTGATGATAATATAATAATACTATTAACGTAAGACAAGAACCAAATAATTACATTAAATATAAATAAAAGGACATAGAAGAAAACTATCTATTCATTTCAAAAAGGGTAAGAGACAGAAATATTCTTACTTTAATATTATCTTTCAAGACTTTTTATAAAATTAATAGTCCTTCTTTAGCTATAACTTATTCGGTTCATAACCATAGCCTACTAAGCTTCGGTTAAATAATAATTCTTTTATAATACTACATGACTTTAATTAGTTTCAGTATTTTTATAATTAAAGAGGATCAGTCAATAAAGGATACCAAGTCCTAAGATCCAAAAGGAAAGGAAGCAACAACAGGAAATTATTTTATTAGATTTTACTTTTGTTTTGCCTTCAGCTGACTGATACCTTAATATTATCTCTGTGCTATCTAGATTCATCAAGTTAACCACTTGAGGATCAAGATACGTAACAATATATATATATATATATATATATATATATATATATATATATATATATATAACAATTAGTACTATAATGAGCTCCCAACCCTTCCAGCTGCATAACAAAGCCGGGGGTAAGACATGGAGAAGTTGAGTGCAAAATAGTTATGTAATCCAACTCCTTCCTCCAGGAATGGGCTTTGTATGGCTGGAGGTTTGCATTCTAGATGGCTATTGTTTCATCTGGTCTGACTTCCCAAATCTATAACACCTTGGTTGCGTGCCAGATTAGCTCGGTGCGATTGGCCTTCTGAATCTTCATTGCTACTGTCTCGGCATTTCGGACTTTACACACTCTAATGTAACCTACTAAGATTTTAAACACGAGGAACTTGCTCCCAATTTACGTTTTTTTATGTGAAATTTTTTATTAGAAATGTATTGCAAATATCAAGAGTGTTTGTTATGACTTGTTGGAGGGTTTTGTGGTAATGTTCTCACAGTAAGTACAGAGCACATAGACAGAATACTTGGTAAAACAGGGAAATATAATATATTTTATTCATTCATTGTCTGCCAGAAGTCCTTTATAAGCTGACTAAAATCGCCTGAATGCAAATATATTATAGTAACCTTAGGAATGCAAACAGAAATTGACTTTAATTTGTGTTTTTGTTTTGTCTTCAGCTTAATATACTCGCCTAGGTGATACATATATATATATATATATATATATATATATATATATATATATATATATATATATATATTGCTTCGGAATTAAAGGGTTAAGAAGGAGAGAGTGAATACGAAAGACATGTGCAATGGCATCATTGCGTAAGTTTTGAAGTGACTGCATGTTCTAGTCTAGAACAAATTTATTCTCGGAAATTGCTAAGAGTTTAGGTAGTGATATATTCTTAATTTGATTTGCGTGAATATATATAATTGTTTTCAGGTAAATTCTATCATGCATTATATATTCTGAAATGCACTCAGTTCCGATTGACTTAGTTCAGTTTATGCTTGTATGTTCTTAGTGTGTGGTATATTTTGGAATTTACAGAATCTGGAAATCGTAGAATGAATTAAACTTCGAGTACTACAGGATTGAATTAAACATATTGTCTAAATATAGAATAATGTTGAAGAACTAATACTCATCAGAGCGTAATTCCATGAAATCTTACATTCAAAGCGTTATTTTGCTTATAAGTCTTATTTTAGTGTCGTAATATGTATCACATAACGCACATGTAATTATAAGAAGAATAACCACAGGTATATACATATTATTTGATTAAATAATTGCGTACGTATAAAACTTCTAGATAATCTAGAAGTTCCGAGGTTCTAATGCCGCACCGTGTGACTGATGAGCAGGTTCACAACACCCGTGACATAACAACACTGTGAGCACCAGGCCGATGACATGGTGGTGGGTGAAGATCACAAGGTAACACACAAAGGCTATTAATGCCAAAGGTAATATCATATATCCTTAGTGAATATTATATACTGTATACAAATATCAAAACAAGGCTATGTTTTTGTATTTTCTTGCACAAATGCTTCACACTTTTGATGTGGATATTTAAATGTTCCAGTGAAAATAGTGTCTAGTATATAATCTTAATATCAAGTAATGCCACTTGAGAAAAACCTCATACAACCCACCCGGGATTCGAACCCTGGACCTTGTGTGTGTAGTGGTTAGCACGAGAGCCTGTTGATCACAAGGTCCAGGGTTCGAATCTCGGGTGGGTTGTATGAGGAGTGTCTAGTTTTTCTTGTGCTACCAATATAAAGAAAGAGGACTGACATATTTTAGGGTAACTGGAACAAGGTAATGGAAATGTATACAGTATATATATGGGGGGGCCCTGATCAATAAACTCGCCGCTCGGGGCAAAATCAAATCTCTCTCTCTCTCTCTCTCCTCATTCACACAGTTATCAATAATACCTCAGGTTATAGAGAATCTGAACATATATCAGTAATTTAGGTCGATGTTGTCATTTTACAGATACTACTTCACGTTGTTTGGTGGATACTCCTCCAGCCGCAGATAATTTATATTATTCTGACTCCAGGCTTATACCTAAGCTTAGTGACGGGGAGATAAAAACCTATACAGTCACTTATACAAATTTGTTGACCCCCTTATGTTTATGCAATTATAACTCCCTGGGTTGATGTTTGGACGGAACTCACTTTACAATGAATAGTATATATAGTTGTGTAGTTGATGCTTAGACGATAATATTCACAAACTCATTTTCAGAGATATGCTTCCATAGTTATTAGACGTGGGGGAGGTCCACGATGTTTATGAGTGACTGTACAACCAACGTAACACCCCATCCTGACCTTCTGTAGCAAATGAAGGACATGATACTGGTTACTGGAACTGCCTGGAGATGAAACTACAGGGAATCATCACTCAACTTTATCAGGTGATCTGATTAGGGCACTGATCCAAATATGGGAATCTGCATGTGATGTTTGGCGAACAGTCTGATGGTATGGTCGGGATTCTGTGCACAGTGATTTTAGGGCACCAAGTTATGAAGATCGTTTTATATAGCCAAATAGTATAAAAGAGTTTTGTTAGAATAGTGACTCTACAATATAGGTTAGGGTAGGACAGTTTTAATGATTATTTAGTTTACGAGATATATTACCATTAATGAAATACAATTCATGTTGCAATATTCATTATATTCATGATAGGATCCGGAGTTTATACGAGATGACCTTCGAATCATACTTTTAATACTATTTGTATACAACGTTGCAATGTTAGATGATTGTCCTTCTATATTGTTCCTGAAGATCTTATCAAGAACTTATACATGCTCTCTGTATATTCACAAGATCTTTGAATTATATAAAATATGCTTAAGTTGACCGGAATATGTTACGAAAAGTCTTTAAATAAGACCGTAAACTGTGACATAAGAACATAAGAACATAAGAAAATGGGAGTCTGCAGAAAGCCGATTGGCCTAAGCAAGGCAGATCCCTGTCCCACACAACCCCAATTACAAAGCCCAATTATAGGCTCAACACTCTAATACCCTGAGGATCATCTTACCAAACCGGTTAGAGATTAACGCAGGATTACGGGGGTCTGCAGAGCGCTGATTGGCCCAACCCGGCTGATCCCCCTTCACACCCAACCCTTCTCGTCCATATGCTTATCCAATTTTTTCTTAAAGCTCCCTTTCGTTCTTGATCCCACTATATCACTTGGTAGCCTATTCCACCCATCTACAACTCTGTTACCAAACCAATATTTGCCTATATCTTTTCTGAAACGAAATTTATCTAATTTGAAACCATTGGTACGAGTTCTTTCGCTATCACTGAGCTTTAGTACATTTGTCATGTCCCCTTTGTTATCCCACTAACCCACTTGAACACCTCTATCATATCCCCTCTAACTCTGCGTCTCTCTAACGAATGTAAACCTAATTTCTTCAACCTTTCTTCATACGGAAAATTTCTAATATTATGGATCATTTTTGTCATTCTAACGCTGAATTCTCTCCAATGAATCAATGTCCATTCTGTAATAAGGACACCAAAATTGGACAGCATAATCCATATGGGGTCTCACTAATGACAAGTAAAGTTTTAAGATAACTTCAGCAGTTCTGTTACTCACACTCCTAGAGATGAACCCGAGAATCCTGTTTGCCTTATTACGAACGCTTATACACTGTTTTCTAGGCTTCAAATCATTGCTTACAAACACACCTAGATCTTTCTCGCAGTCTGAATTTTCTAATTCTAAATTAGCTAGTTTATATTTAACATTTGTTTGCATCTTCCCTATCTTTAATACCTTGCATTTGTCAATGTTAAACTTCATCTGCCAATTTACTGACCATTCATGTAAGGTATCTAGATCCCTTTGGAGGCACTCTATATCGCTATCTGAATCAATTGATCTCCCCATTTTAGTATCGTCTGCGAATTTACTTATCCTACTAGTTATACCTAAATCTAGGTCATTTATGTATATAAGAACAACAGGGGACCTAATACCGATCCCTGGGGGACACCACTTTTGACTGCTCCCCACTCTGACTTGGTACCATTTATGCTGACTCTCTGTTTCCTACCAATTAGCCATGACCTAATCCATCCCAACAACGACCCTCCTATTCCATGTGCCTCAACCTTTCTCATCAATCTCTCATGAGGGACTCTGTCGAAAGCTTTACTGAAATCTAAATATATAATATCATATGACTTGTCACTATCTACTGCTTCATATACCTCTGAGAAAAAGCTAAGCAAATTAGTAAGGCACGAACGTCCCTGAGTGAATCCATGCTGAGAAGAATTTATTAAGTTAAATTTTACTAAGTGGCTTCTAATTTTCCTAGCAATAATAGACTCTAGCAACTTTCCTATGATTGATGTGAGACTAATGGGACGGTAATTGGATGCTATCGATTTATCACCTTTTTTGAAGATCGGAACTACATTTGCAAGCTTCCAAGCTTCTGGAACTAAACCTGTTTCTAATGACTTGTTAAATATAAATGCTAATGGACTACTTAACTCATCTCTGCATTCTTTTAATACTCTAGCATATACCTCGTCAGGACCAGGCGATTTTTGAGGTTTCAGTCTGTCAATTTCCTTAAGCACATCATTTCTACTTATACTAACTGTACTTAACATATTTTCTATACTATCACTATATACCATATTGACTTCTGGAATCTGTGCCAAATTTTCATTAGTGAAAACGGAAAGAAACTGACTATTTAATGTACTGCACATTTCTAAATCATTGTCTGTTATTTCTCCTATTGAAGTTTTTAGGGGGCCTATTACATCTCTAACTTTAGATTTATATAGTTGGTAAAAAGCTTTAGGGTTATTTTTTGAGTCGCTGGCTATCCTTATTTCATAATTTCTTTTTGCTTTCCTGATTTCCTTTTTGACCTGTCTTGATAGAGTCTGATAGTATATATGTAAATGATTTTCACCTTTCTTTATTTTTCGATATATTCCTTTCTTTTTTCCTATAAGATCTATTAGCTTATTAGTCATCCATTTTGGTTGGTTCTGCGTCGATCTAAATCTTCTTTTAGGGATATATTTATTTTGAGCATTGTGGAGTGAAGCAATAAACTGGTTATATGTAGGTGGCAAGTTTAACTCTGGCATATCCTGACTTAATCGCTTAACAATAGGGTCCACCCTTAAGTCTCTTCTTAGCCCACCATAATCGGCTTTTCTGAAATCTGGGATAAGTGTCGTATTCTCTTTAGCATTCCCTGTCCATTGTATATTAAAATAAATAGATTTATGATCGCTATTTCCTAGGTGGTCACCAATCTCTACATTATTTATCATATGCCTATCACATGCCTTTTCATTTGCAGCATGCATTATATTTTGAAAATACAGTTTGCACATTTAAATTATAGTTGGGTTGGTAATCTGCAAGTTTGTAATTCTTACCATATTTATAAGATAGTATGAGATTGACACCTGCCTCCAGCAGAATTTCTTCCCATTTGGGCAACATCCACGTGAGCTCATTTGGATAATAATGAGATGGAGGTCGTATCTTTAAAATGATCAAACGAAATACCATATATAAATTACTTCGGAAAAAGTGAGAAAAGCGGAGCAATTGTTGCAAATATGCTGTCAAAATTAAACAAATGTATCTCTAGTTATGGCCGTGTTCAGTAGTGTTGTTGGTGGTTCAATACTGGTGTGGCAGAATAATAGAATCTAGTGATAGCAGTGTGCAGTCAAATAGTTAGTTTGATATTCTACGGTAAATTGGGGGTTTGGTTGGGTATATGGAGAAATGTACAAATTTAGCTTGCTGTCAAAACAAAAATATATATACAGTATTTACTGGCTCGCTACCGCTCGCCAGGAAAATATTGACACCTGGATGGGGGTAAACGTCTTAAAACAGTAGGCTGAATGGGTCCGAATGGGTACAAGCCAAAGAGAGAGGGAGAGGAAGATACAACAAAAAAGCGAGGTGGGCTCCCTTAATAACGCTGGTGGTGGCTGAGTTGGTATGATTACTGTCAATTAAATAGTGGATTTAGAAACTAACAATCTAAGTCAGACTATCCCATGCGTGGTGGGTGGCCTCATACAAATTTAAGGGGAGATGGACCGTTTTTTTCTGGCTCCCCATCGCCCTCATGTTTTGTCCCATTACTTTTCAGATTTTAAAATGTTTGCCTCATTAGTCCCCATTAGTTTGTCGATTATAAGAACTTCCGCCCCATATTTGTTTTCAATATTAAGACCTTTCGTCCTATTTAGGTGCCAAATTATGTCCTGGCGAACGATAGTGAGCTTGTAATTTTGGAAGAACCGGCACATTGTTGTACCGAAAAATATACAAATTCATCTAGAAGGGGGATTTAATGAATCTTTTTGTTATTTAAGTTTGATGGAGGTCTAGGGAGGAAACTAGAAAACATATATAAAAATAATAATAATAATTAAAAACGAACCATCCCCCTTAACAAGATAATCCTACAAACGTTGACTTGGCTTCACATTGGGTGTTGTATTCTGGGGTAACACAATCCAGATAATAGACTCATACAAAAGATACACACCTGAGGAAACAACGAGCCATGATTGATGTAGGGAACATTGAGCACAAATCCTGAAATTACCTGGGATTTGTGACATTTTAGAGTGAGAGGTATGGACCTTGTACAGTTGCTTCAAGGAGTTCCTATACCTCATGCGTTACTTCTTGTCAAAATGTGGCAACGTCGAAGTAGTAGCGTAAATATCTATGAATGAAAACAGGCATTCATACTGTAACGATTGGGCTTTTCAGTGGACTGGAACTCAGTCTAGGTCTCAAAATTATATAATGAAGTTTTAAAGATCATAGTGTCTTCATCATTGTTACACTAGCGGGCAGCACCTTTAAATGCTGCATGTTGAATATTGTCATACGTAAATTAGTGTTGCCATACAATTAAGCTATCTCGAAAGTTGCGTGCATTATAATGCAAACCGTTTCTGGAAGCAAAGAAAAAAATGATAAAATAAAAACTTGCCAACCCTTAAGAAAATCAACTTAGTGGAGGCAAATTAAGTAATGATTCTTCATCCTGTCCGAAATGTAATGTTAACCCAGATCTAGAACCTTCCTCCAACATAACAGCTGACTTACTGTTGCACTGAATTACCACCCGTCCAGGTAGTTAGCAATATATTGACGTTATGAATCCTTGTAATGGATATCAATCTGGTCAAATTGATGCTCGAATTGGATACGGAAATTACTGCTGATGCACTTATTAGGTAGGCTCTGAATCGCCGTGATTAACACGATTCAATCCTATTAGAGGGTTACTGGTAGTAGATGGCTACCGCAGTGAATATTAAGGGGGGATGGTTCGTTTTTTGATAATTTTGTCAAGCTTGTATTATGTTTCTAGTTTCCTCGCTAGACATTCATCAAGCTTGAAAAAACATCCCCTAGAACCCTTTTCAAGATAAATTTGTACATTTTTCGGTAGAAAAATTTCTCGGCCGAAGGCCAGTTCCTTCTAAAATTGCAGGCTTGCTATCGTTCGTCATGAAAACATCGACACCTAAATGGCACGAAAGGTCTTAATATTGACAAAGAAATGGGGCGAAAGGTCTCAAAATCGTCAAGCTAATGGAACGAACGTCTTAAAATCTCAGAACCTAATATGGTAAACACGATGGAGGAGGACCATAAACCCCGGCCCATCCCGCCTAATAACTTATGCACGGATAAGCATGGCAGAAAACCGGAGTTGTTGTTGTTGTTGTTTTTCCCCAAGCTGCCTGGCCGAACAGCCCCAAGGCCCCGAGCAAGGCCAAGGCCACAACCGAGCGCCCCCACAGAACCCTCCCCGCCGACCACAATAAAGCCTGGGTGACCGAAGCCACTCCATGGCGGGGAGCTGAGGAGGGCGCGGAAACGCCCGGGAAACCAAAGCCCCACCCAGGGCCCTGTGCCCCTCAGCAATTATGAAGAGAAAGTTGAGGGGCAAAGGAAAAATGTGACGCTTTGGCTTCCAATCTTGGTAGATTAGGAGGTCAATCCACGCAAGAGACGCCGTCACTTGAGATCTAGAAAATATATAAGTAAAAGGAACAGTCAGAGTAAGCTATGGGTATGGCAGAGATCGCTCAGTTCTCACTCTGATAGACCAGCCCATCACCGCATGACTAGAACCCAATCCTCTCAGCATCAGCTAGGAAAGGCCCTAGAAAGCCGCCTTTGGCGGGGGGATAGCTCCCCTATTTCAACCCTTTTCGGGGTTGGGCACCCGCCCAACCGGAGTACTGTACAGTAGTTTTAAGGCTGACTTGGAAAATAAGTTTGGCGATATTAAAACCTTTCGTGCCATTTAGGTGTCGATATTTTCCTGGCGAGCGATAGTGAACCAGCAATTTAGGAGGAACCACCTTTCGGCCGAGGTATTTTTCCAAAGAATAATATACAGCTTTGTCTCGAAGTGTGGTCTTGGGGGTATCTTGTGACCTTGATGGGGATATAGGGAGGAAACTAAAAGCAATAATTCTGGTAGGATAAATACATTAATAAACTTAAAAGTTATTCATGAAACATTTAAAAGTAGCTTTTAGTGGAAGCGTTAAGAAAGCTGCCAAAGCCGCTATATCGCTACATCTATCAAAATTACAATTGATGAATAACGTTTAATAGGTAAATAACGGCTTCTAATTACATACACTAATTACTATAAAACATTATGGTAATTATGTAATACTTTTTGTTGTTAATCGATTATATATTGATAAATTGAAAGTGTAATATATATATACAGTGTTTACCATACCAAAACAACTGTGTACGTCGGTTTGGCAGCATCAGAGAGAGTTGCCAAGTTCGCGATTTTTCACAATTAGGTGATTTCAAGCTAATTTTCAGTGTGTGCCACTTGTAACGTTTGGTGGACTTTTACAAAGACTGTGACTTTTTTCGGCGGCTTCTGACATTCTAAAATGATGGATATTTGCAGTTTAGTTGTAGAGAGACACGAATTGAGATAGAACAGCATGTTTTAAATATAAAATACAATACATCCTGGCTAAGGTGCAAATACTTGTTCGCAGACGTTATGAAATAAAATATATAGGCCTATCTTGTGAAAATCGAATAGTATATCTTAGTCCTTCTGTACTCCTTTAATTTAGTCTATTTAACTGTTGTTTAACTGAGGTTAAGGGCGATTAAGAAGGATTTGCACCCATTTAAAAATAGAGAGACCGGTAAAAATTTAGTCGGACATACAGTACGAATCGAACTGTTTAAAGTAGGTTGATATAGTGGTATGCTACTTTCTAATATAGCCTATTTGTTGGAGAACACACAGTGGGTCACCTTTGAGTAGTATGGTAGGCCTATATGGATAGAATCAGGAGAGTTACCTAACATACTGTACTTAATAATATAGCTAACCTACAATAATACCATTATGAGTTACTCATACAGTTGCATTTTACCCGTTGCCAAATAACGTAGGGTAATACACACTTTAATTTCGGGGTTAAGAACTTTTTTTTTGTTTCAGTTCTACTTTGTTATGTTAATCGCAACAAGTCTGTTATCATAAGGATTCCTTCATGATTTATGCGGTAGCTTTCGATTAACTCAGAGTCGCTATACTAATCCAATTAGTCTTTTCTAACACGAAAATTCCGTGGCAGGGGGTGGCAAATTTGATATTTAGCCACCTTCATCGTCCGCTATAAGTAACTCTTAACGCTATAAGTCCCCAGGAGGACTTTTAGTTTTCGCCAGGTTTAAAAGCTACTTTTAGCCGCTAAAAGTTTTTTTTAACCCAACTTTTATCTATTAAAAGTTGCTGCCATCTTTAAAGGCTACTTGTAGGTTTAAAAGTGCTTTATAAATACCGCTCATGGAATCTGGATGCAGAAGAAAATTTAGGCCTATGCTATTAATGGTAAATGAACCAGCCAGCGTAGGCGGATGTGTGCGCTCTACTGAGTGCCCCTCTAGTTTCTCCTGTATCTTAAGTTATCTACCAACATTCATCTCGTATCTCTCTTTTCTTACTTCTCCTGCCAGCGCCCGTCACCACTTTCCAACGCCCCAACGTCAACTGCCAACAATTCAACGCCTGCAGTAGCCATTTCATCTGATGGTTCCGATACTCAAGAAAGAAATAGTAACTCTCTTCCCCCTCAAGACAACTTCCGTGTAGTGAGGAACAATGTTTGCCCCAAGACCAGGAAACCCATACCGATTACCGAGTGTCAAAACCGCTTCCAGATACTCGCAGACTCAGATGACGAAGCGGAAATAGAAGAAGTCCGGCTCGTGGGAGACTCGATGATACGTGGTCAGCTCACAGAGTTTTGCGCCAGAGCACCTAAGACCAGGAAGCGTTTTTGTATCCCAGGTGGTGGTGTGGACGACGTAGTTGCTGCAGTTGACGAAGTATCTAAGCTGGCCCCTGCTAATACAATGTACGTCATCCACGTTGGATCCAACGATGTACAGCGAACCCGGTCGGAAGATTTGCTTTTAAAGTACCAGCAGCTGATCAAGTCGTTTAAGGAGAAGTCATCAAGGATCATCGTCTCAGGAATCGTCCCCCGGCTTGGTGTAGAGAGCCGATTTTACAACATAGCCACCAGCACAAATCGTTGTCTAGCAAACCTCTGCAGGAAGGAAAACGTGGGATTCGTCGACACCAGGGACAATTTCTACTACGATGACTATTTGTTTTCGGACGATGGAGTTCATCTGAACCAGGTGGGAGCAGCACGTTTTGGGCGTCTTCTCAACGATGCGGTGAAGGATTTTCGGAGAAGAAATCGACTCAGCACAGGACAACCAGGAAGGAGGACCGAAGACAGCGAGGGCGGCAACCTGCGAAGGAATTAAATGCTAATCTGTCAAGAACCGCGAATTTGGATAAAGCTCCACCAACAAGAACCAAATTCAACACCGCCAGGGATAACGACCGAGGACCGATGTCAGCCATGAATGTAAATGTAGATCCGATCAGAACCAAAAATTTGATTAAAGAACGTTCTGTGAGTTCTAAAACCGCAACTTTAAAGGTTTTCTATGCAAACGCTCGTAGCATACGCAATAAATTTTCAGATTTAGAGGAACTAGTGTTTACTGAAAATTATGATGTGATTGGTATAACAGAATCTTGGCTCAATACAGTAGATAGAGACTTTTTAGCAGAGTATTCACTTCCCGGTTATGTAATGTTTGAGAAAAGCCGAATAAATAAAAATGGAGGTGGCGTTTTATTTTATATCAAAGAAAGTCTTAACCCGACCCTCTTGTCAAAACCTCAAATTGTGAACGTCGACACATCTTTTGTGCTAATAAAGAATAATAAAGGTACAAAAATAATACTTGCATTAATATACAGACCTCCAGCTCAATCAGTGCAAACTGACCGAGAAATTTATGAACAAATTGCAGATGTAAGTAACTCGCAAGATACCGTATTTTTTGGCGACTTTAATTTACCTGTGACCAAGTGGGGCGATACTCTTACTTCACACTCCGGACATGACTTGTATACGAACTTGCAGGAGAGTTCGCTTTATCAATTTGTTCGAACACCGACCCGTGGTAATAACGTTCTTGACATTGTACTTGCAACAAAAGAAGAATTAATAGAGAATTTGAATGTTGGTGATGAATTCAGTAACAGCGACCATCGTACGATAACTTTCACTTTAAACTTTACTAGTAACGAACCAAATAGTAGCATCGAAAAAGTCCCTAATTTCAAGAAAGCAAACTTTCATAAACTTAGAGCTATGTTTAAAGAAACTGACTGGAGCTTTTTAATTAACAATAACGACATAAATACATCTTGGAAGTTATTCGAAACCACTTACCTAAAAGCAGTGCAAGACTGCATACCATCGAAAATACGGCGTCCAGGCCATAATAATAAGCCCAAATGGTGGAATAAAGATATTTCAAACTGCCTGCTAGCTAAAAAATTTGCTAATGATAGATTAAAATCCTCACAAAATGACGAAGAACGGGTGAAATTTGTAGAGCTACGACGCAAAGCCAAAAAGTTAATTAAGCAAAGTAAAAAGACCCTAGAGTTACATATTGCGAATCAAAGTAAAACAAACCCGAAAGAATTCTATAGTTATATCAGAAAGAAAAAAGTAGTTACTTCAACTGTTGGACCGTTAGTCGATGAAAATGGAGAATACACTAAAGACGAAGTACAAATGAGTAATGCCCTCAATACCTTCTTTGCATCAGTTTTTACAACAGAAGACCTCAGTGATATCCCTACACCATCGCCGATTCAGATTGATAATTCAGATGTTCTAAGCAATATCACCGTTACAGAGAGAAGTATTGAATTGTTTAGATAAACTCAAGGTAAATAAAACGCCTGGACCTGATACAATCTCGCCTAGAGTTCTAAAGGAAGCTAAGGATGAGCTCTCCAAACCACTGACATTACTATTCAATAAATCCTTGCAGTCTGGAACTATGCCTGATCAGTGGAAGATAGCCAACGTAACACCGATATTCAAAAAAGGTAGCAAATCCCTACCCAGTAATTATCGTCCAATTAGCTTAACCTCAGTTGTATGTAAAATGCTAGAAACGGTAATAAGAGACAGACTCGTAAATCACTTAGAGGAAAATAACATACTTAAAGATACTCAACACGGCTTTCGTAAAAAGCGTTCCTGTTTAACAAACCTCTTAGACTTCTTCCACGATATCCTCAACCTCTACGATGAGAGTAAAGCTGTAGATATTATATACCTTGATTTTCAAAAGGCCTTTGACAAAGTTCCCCACAAACGTTTACTGCTAAAACTAAAAGCGCATGGAATACAAGACGGTGTGTTGAAATGGATAGAAAATTGGCTCAGCGACAGAAAGCAAAGAGTAGTCATAAACGGTAAGGCATCTAAATGGACCAATGTAAGTAGCGGGGTACCCCAGGGATCGGTACTAGGACCAATTCTCTTTCTAATTTACATCAAGGACATAGATGAGGGTCTCACCTGTACAATCTCAAAATTTGCTGACGATACAAAAATTGCAAATAGCGTACTCTCAAAAGATCAAGTTGACGATATGCAACACAATCTAGATAAATTGTCACATTGGGCCCAAATTTGGCAAATGAGTTTCAATGCGGATAAATGTAAAGTACTACATATCGGATACCTAAATGAGAAAGCAAACTATTCGATGAATGGCACTCAGCTTAAGAATGTAAACAGAGAAACCGATCTGGGAGTAACAATATCGAGTAACCTAAAACCGAGTCAACAATGTTCAGAAGTTGTTAAGAAGGCAAACAAAATAATTGGCTTTATAGGCAGATCATTTGAGCATAAATCCAAAGACGTTATCCTAACCCTTTACAATTCCTTAGTCCGCCCTCTTCTGGAATACTGCGTTCAATGCTGGTGCCCTTATTACCAAAAAGACATAAACAAGCTAGAACGAGTTCAACGTAGAGTTACCAAAATGATACCTAGCCTAAAGAACGAAGAGCGTCTTAGAGAATTAAATCTATTTCCTTTAACCCAGCGCAGATTAAGAGGTGACTTAATTCAAGTGTTCAAAATCATCAAAGGCATCGACAATATGAACTGTAGTAAGTACTTCACTATCGACCAATCTAATTACACGCGGGGAAACGGTTGCAAAATTATTGGTAAATCTTTTAACTCACATGAATCTAAGAATTTCTTCTTCAATCGAGTTGTCAACTTGTGGAATGGGCTTCCCCGAGACGTTATAGACTGCAGCACCGTTGATTCATTTAAATTCCGCCTAGACAAATATCTCGCATCAAACCCGCGACTGACTGCGTTTGTAAATGAATAACTTTATTTTATCCTCCCCTCAGTTACTAACCCATAATTATGTCCCCACTAACTTCCTAGTCCTGCCACGGACATTAGTTCCAGGGCAGTAGTTCCCTTTCCAATGTTCCCTTACCCACTCTAAACCACTGTTTGGACACTTGATCCTTAGTGTTTTGGAGGACAAGCAGCCTAGAAGGGTCACTAGATCTGTTGTTGCTTGATTTCCTTTCCTTTGTACTCCTTTGTACTCCTTTGTACTCCCTAATGATGAGAATTGTAATCTTCCTCAACCCCTTGCCTCTCCGTCTGCCCACATTGTAGTGAGGGAGTGACTGACAGACCCTGTCATCTTCATACGGCCTAAGCTAACCATTCTTAGCTTCCATAATATGTAAATTGTATGTAAACTAAAATAAATATATGGATAAACATCCAGGTATTTGTAACTAAATGTATTCACGTAACTAACATCGTATTGCAACTGAGGAGAAAGCCTGAAACATATTCTACAGTAGATGAAGACGGAGAGATGATAGAACCAGAGACCAAGTGAGAACCAAACAAAGTTGTGGTGACAGAGGTGGAGACAGAGACAGACAGACAGACCAGTATCACCCCTAGTAATAACACCACAGATATTATCACCTCAGATGGCCAAGTATAGGAACACGGACTCTAATTATCATCGGCGAATTGGCGAGTTTTTCCTTGCACAAAATAATCTGGATGCAGGCGTTGTTGTGAATCCGGTTTAATTTTACCTTTTTTATATATATATTTGTTTTCTATGTGATTGAGGGAGGAGGCAAAAGGCAGAACTGCCTATAGCGAGTGCCTCCCCCATAGTTGAAAGAGTGACAGGGCCAAAATCAAGGGACGTTCGAGCCAAAATTTCCGGACACACGGAGTTTGAAGCAATTTAAGTCATAGGACATCTGATGAATAATTGGCTCTAGGTCTTATCTTTCGGAACCGGACAAGTTAAAATGTTGAGCTTCCATTCCTGGTTTGCAAAGTTTGCTGGTTTGTAAAGGAGTGAAAGAGAAAGAGAGTTACACACACAGTTACACAGACCGCACAGACCTTGTGGTCCCTACTACTACTAGGTGGTCCGGCCTTAATACTACTAGGTAGGGAAAGTTTATAGTACAAGAAAAGGACAGTGAAGTAGAAGGTTCTCTCTCCACCTTACGCTCCCTCCGGCTAAAATGTCGTGACGGAAAATAGGATAAAGTGTAACCTTAGGGTCAGGAAATGCCCACAAGGAAAGTGTTTATAGAGTATAGACCGAAATTAGTCTGAAAGGGATTTTACACTTATTCATATCAATCATAGTTCAAAGAGAGAGGTGGTGAAGGGAGAATTTCCTTATCACCTATGTTCAATTTACTTTCCAGACACCATAATAGTCCATTCAATTATATATATACTAATTTAAATTTCAGTGGTCCCAAAGGAAGTATTGGGACACTAATATATTCAGACTAGCAACTTTTTGTCATTCATCATGCATTCTTCCTAGTGATATTCTTAATGTTTGTTTTCCATCTGATAGAGTGTTAAACCTCTCAGTTCTTCAGACACAAAACAGCTTATCAGTGAATCAAAAGAAATGATGCCTTGTCACCCCGCGGACTGGTACAAGTGTTGGCCAGGATTAGTAATATGTCAGAAAAGTTGGGATCATTGGATATTTGTGTTGGTCTTGTATACCGGGTATGTATCCTTTTAAATATTTCTGAACTATTGTGTGAAACGTATTAAATATTTCTGAACTATTTTGTAAAACGTATTCTCAATAAATTCATGGATATTTTAGTGTTAAGCACATTTAGAGAGGTCAGGATTTAGCAAATTGTATGTCGTGGTTAAGGCAGCAACACATATTTGTCTTGCACACAAAGTTCTGCAAGGTTATAATTAGAAAAACAGCCGACGCCAAGGGCCTAACATTAGAATCCCTTACAGGGAATTCAGAGACTGGTTCCAGACCCAACTGTTAGTGATAATGAGGGAAAGAAAAGTGTGTAATTGTTCAGGTAGAGATACTTTAGTGGATGGCATCTATGTAATTAATGTTGTAGGTGTAACTCTTATGGTAGGGAGACTTAAATATAGCATCGGTGAAGGTAAATAGTTGCCTGGCGTGAATGCAAAATTGAAATATACAACGATACTTCTACATGTGTGTGTGTGTGTGTGTGTGTGTGTGTGTGTGTGTGTGTGTGTGTGTGTGTGTGTGTGTGTGTGTGTGTGAACCTGTAAACCAGTAAGTTTAAGAATGAGTGCACATAGTCAAATCTGTGCAGGTAATATAGAATATTGTAAATAAAAATGGCAACATGCACAAATGACATATTGTTGGGCGACTTGACAAAGTTAGCAATGAAATATGTTGTGATATAGCCTACCCGTAGTGGAGAAGTGGGGTGCGAGAAGTATGTTGTGGTAGCCTACCCGTAGTGGAGAAGTGGGGTGCGAGAAGTATGTTGTGATATAGCCTACCCGTAGTGGAGAAGTGGGGTGCGAGAAGTGTGTTGTGGTATAGCCTACCCGTAGTGGAGAAGTGGGGTGCGAGAAGTGTGTTGTGATATAGCCTACCCGTAGTGGAGAAGTGGGGTGCGAGAAGTATGTTGCGGTATAGCCTACCCGTAGTGGAGAAGTGGGGTGCGAGAAGTGAGTTGTGATATAGCCTACCCGTAGTGGAGAAGTGGGGTGCGAGAAGTATGTTGTGATATAGCCTACCCGTAGTGGAGAAGTGAGGTGCGAGAAGTATGTTGTGATATAGCCTACCCGTAGTGGAGAAGTGGGGTGCGAGAAGTATGTTGTGATATAGCCTACCCGTAGTGGAGAAGTGGGGTGCGAGAAGTATGTTGTGATATAGCCTACCCGTAGTGGAGAAGTGGGGTGCGAGAAGTATGTTGTGATATAGCCTACCCGTAGTGGAGAAGTGGGGTGCGAGAAGTATGTTGTGATATAGCCTACCCGTAGTGGAGAAGTGGGGTGCGAGAAGTGGAAACATAGATGGATAATACTCTGACATTTTTAGTCAAGCAATAAGAAGCCGCATATATTAAGGGGAGACGGGACTTTTTTCTGACCCCCCTTCTTCCTCATGTTTAGCCCCAATAGTTTTCAGATTTTAAGATGTTTGCCCCGTTAGTGTGTCGACTTTAAGACCTTTCGCCCAATTTATTTTTCGTGCTAATTAGGTGTCAATTTATTCCCCTGGCGAACGATAGTGAGCCTGTAATGTTGGAAGAACCGGGACGTTTTTCTACCGAAACATGTACAAATTAATCTAGAAGGGGGATCTAATGGATTGTTTGTTTTAAGTTTGATGGAGGTTTAGGGAGGAAATTAACAAACAAATAATATATATATATATATATATGAAATAATCGACCAAAAAATATACCCTGCCCCCTTAAATAAATGCAATAATGCATTGAATTACTTATTTGTCTGCATCATATCGCCGACCTTCATCCTAAGCATCCTATGCAACACATGAACCAGTACACCAATATAGCCGCCAGCGCAATAATTATCATCATATCATAATTATCAAAGATGATCATGATGGCTTGTAACTAGATATTGGTGTTGGTCGACCAGTTTTATCCCTACCTGTATAAAAGATTATTGGCAAATTTTGTGATGATTGGCATATTACACGAATAAATGATCCAGTTTACGTAATTTGGATAATATGAGTCCGTACTATGGTGGCAATCATGTCGTGGAAATCTCCATTGGCTCCAGTGTCCAAGTAAGGCAGGGAAGTATAGTCCATCGCCCCTGTGTAACCCATAATTATGTTAGACTAATACCACCACAGGATTATAATTATCTTGCCTTAATATTAGTTAAAGATAATTATAATTTCTGGGTATCAGCCTTAGCACTTTTTATCTTGTCTGTGTCGGCACACAAACACACACACCACACACACACACACACACCCACACCCACACACACACACACACACACACACACACACACACAAACGTTTCAAAACTGCCCATCAGATAAAAGTTAGTGAATGTATTGATTGACTAAGCTATATACCCTTATGAACTATATTAGTGTTTATATTCTAACACCATTATTGTTTAAATCTTGGACACAGAGATTGACTGATGCGCATTTGGTATTAGCGTAGTTTGTATCTTGGTTTGTAGAAGAAAAGAACGAGTAGAAACAAAATGATATGAAGGATAGTATTAAAGGACAAGGATACATTTATTTCACTAGTTTAGTGAGAGGCGACTAAGAATCCAAACTGAAATATGTGTGTAAGGGTCCGCGGGGAGTAGGCATTACAAATAAATAGACAGAACGTAGAATAAAATAAAGAGAACGTCAAATTTACTAGAGTGGGAAGAGCAAGATTTACGCTGGAGAAGTATTTTGTAAAACAAAACAGGTACAGTACCTACACCAACATTAACCACCACCATACCTTGATCATTAGAACATTACTTGGAGAAGGATACATAAAACTTAATTATTATGAAGGTAATTATATAGTAAGGGTTTAATCAACGTGTAAGACGAGATTATAATTATCCAAACACTGAGCTTGGTGGTGTTAACTTGCTCCAGTGAACTATACAGGTATTATCGTGTTCTCACTGTAATAAATATGGTCTAGACGTTTAGTGTGGAGAGCGGCGAAGATTGTAAATAAATGATTAAGACTTCAATTGTATAGTGTATATACATGATCTTTATTATCTCTGAAAACGAAGTTGGAGGAGGTTATGTTGTTGTCTTTATCTTTCTGTCTGTTTGTATGTAAACAAGATAGTTAAACACGTTATGAACCGATGTTCACGAAATTTGGTGAGCAGATAGGATATGCGCCGAGGAAGAAAGAATTCAATTTAGGAGGCGATCGGTAGACCACATACCTCCACCAGCGTAGGCGAAGGTATGTCCTCTCCCCTCTAGTTACACATTGTTTATTATTGACTCTCTGTCTGCAGTGCTTTATTTCTGGGTAATGATTTAGGTCTTTGTAGTTTCCTGCTGGGTATGTTATTTTGTATCTATTTATTTATTTACTTATTTGTATATTTATTAATCTATTTGTTAGTTTATTTATCTATTTTGTATGGGATGGCCATTAACTGCTTGGTAAGACATGCATTACGTGTCTCCAGAAACGGAGAACACAAGGCTGTTGTAGTTGGAGTCAATTGTGCGATAGTCAATTATTGCACTTGCCGCCAAATTACGGGGGTGTTAAAGGTGAGATTGGTCATTGATGGAGGATGATACTGTATTATGTGATACCTAGTGACGAGGTGTCATACATACACATTTGGTGGATACACTCACACTAACAACTTTCTTTGTTTGATTCAAAGGTCTTGACCATAGTAAACCGAGGACCACTATACTCTTTGTCAACCTTATATGTTGTGCTTACCTAGAGTAGGCTAGCATTGATTCATGATGATAAGTGGATAGAACGAATACATATTTTAGAATAACCAACGGTGTCATATGGTAGGCCTATGTGTGAAGACAAGAAGATTGAGAAGTGATGGAGAGAATCAATGACAGGTTGAGTGACAGGACAGAAGGTGACGATAACAGACAGTTATGAGTTACCACTTTGGCTGGGGACATCATTCTACTCGCGAGCTCGGTCAAAGTAAAACAAGCTGTGGATCCCTCAAGAGTTTAGGTTTATAATGCGGATTATGGTGTATTTATTATATTTCTAGTATATTGGCTCGACCTAATTTGATTGCACTAGATGATAGCCTCCCGAGACACTTGTTTGTGTATCTTGTTAACCTTTGGTACAGTGTTTGGTATTCAGATAATTATAAATTTTAAGGGGAGATAGACCGTTTTTCTGGTCCCCTTTCTTCCTCATGTTTAGCCCCATTAGTTTTCACATTTTAAGATGTTTGCCGCATTAGTTTGTCGATTTTAAGACCTTTCGCCCCATATCTTTGTCAATATTAAGACCTTTCGTGCCCTTTAGGTGCCGATGTATCCTGGCAAGCGAAAGCGAGCCTGTAATGGTGGAGGAACCGGCCTTCGGCCGTATAATTTTTCTACCGAAAAATGTACATATTAATCTTGAAAGGGGATCTAATGGATTTTTGCTTAATGTTTGATGGAGGTCTAGGGAGGAAACTAAAAAAATAAATTAATATATGTATAAATATACCCCCCAAAATAGCAACTGTCCCTTTAACAATCTATTCGTTAGCCTTTATCATTGTGAACAATCCATTATGAAGTGTGTCAGCCAAGCAAACAAATAATGCATGTTCTATTAGTACAAATTAATAAACAATGAAAGAGGTTGTTTCCATAATTTTCCGCTGAATAAAGTATTATGAATTGTGGGCTCACCGTCTAAGTTTATTTGTGTTCATACACAGCTAACCCAATCGCTAAACTAGATATTATAGTTGCACTTTCTAACGAAAACGGTTCGAGGAAAAAATAAACCTGAGCTTTTGATGTGATAAAGTACGTGGATATTAAATCATTGTATTAGTACATTGGATGAATACAAACACTTATATTTGTATCTAACTTCATTTTGCATATTTCACATAACTAGAAAGAGTGCTTTTCATGCAACTTGCAAGCCACATTGACATGTAACATGTTAAATGAATGACCATACTGTTTAATATTAGATCAAAATATTCCCAATTGACAACTCTCACACACCCGTAAGGTTCTCCACACTCCTCTTCATCGCAATGGTGTAATTGTGCCTCCTTCTATATTGTATTGTAATTGTGCCTCCTTCTATATTGTATTGTAATTGTGCCTCCTTCTATATTGTATTGTAATTGTGCCTCCTTCTATATTGTATTGTAATTGTGCCTCCTTCTATATTGTATTGTAATTGTGCCTCCTTCTATATTGTATTGTAATTGTGCCTCCTTCTATATTGTATTGTAATTGTGCCTCCTTCTATATTGTATTGTAATTGTGCCTCCTTCTATATTGTATTGTAATTGTGCCTCCTTCTATATTGTATTGTAATTGTGCCTCCTTCTATATTGTATTGTAATTGTGCCTCCTTCTATATTGTATTGTAATTGTGCCTCCTTCTATATTGTATTCTCTATTTGTGAGAAGTTCCAGTAATGTCTTTTTATTATAGTCGATTGTGGTATTTCCTTTTAATAATGTAGTCTGGCTTAAAATGAATGTAGAAAAATTCACAAAATCCAAGTAATTTTTGTATAACGAGTAAAAGAAACAAATACATTTGGATTGTAAATGTGGGCTATTAATTAGAGTAGGGGTAATGTGGCGCCATCCTGCGGTCATGATTGTACTAATTATTGAGAATGGGGTAGGTGGTCCCTTTACCTGAGGGTAGGATCATAATTACTATACCCGGTTCTTTATGAGCACTTATTGTATTCTGAAGTGAATCAACAGTATCACTATAATTTGAGTTTCAATTCACTAATAATATATTGTATCATAAGTAAATCATGACGATTTTATATTACTTGGTATTAACCTATAACATGTTAAGTGTTTCAGTGGAGCAAGAATATAATGGTACTATAAAGAACGATTTCAATATCAATACATTTCCTGCCATTTACTATGGGTTTCAGAGGCCGTGTTGCATCGTTTTTTCGGGAATAACTTATTAACGAACAGTTGGATCAGTATGATATTTTGCCAGAGCTTGTTTCACACCGTCCCTTAATTTTCGTCAATATAGTGCATTACCAAAAGTGGAGAATTAAGTCACTTGTCCCTGTGTCATGAGGTTAAAGTCACACCTGAATGACTAAGAAACGGACAAGGCTACCGTGACGTACCTATGAAAACCACCAAACCACTATTGCTCTTCCTTCAAACACGGTCGTTATCACCCACCACCCAACCCTACTATCACCTTTACATTCAATTTATCTGTCACTATCAAATAAAAATATAAAAAAATAACATAATTTTGTTGTTCAATCAAACATGGTGTGTGAAAAGCACGATCAAATCCTGTAGACTTGAAAGCCATAAAAGTAGATCCTATTACAGTCCAATAATTCCTTGTTGCCAAACTTAATACATTTTAGAGTATGATTCCCGGTAAAGTTAATCCTCTTTACATAAGTTGGGTCGTCAGGCACAGAAGACTTTACCAGGATTAGTGATCCTCTTAAGGGAAGATGAGATGTTTTTCTGGTCCCCCTTCTCCCTCGTGTTAAGCCCCATTTGTGTATAGATTATAAAACGTTCAGCCCATTAGTTTGGCGATTTTAACACCTTTCGCTCCATGTCGTTGTCAATTTTAAGACCGTTCGTGTCATTTAGGTGTCGATTTTTCCTGGCGAGCGACAGCGAACCTGTAAATTTGAGAAATCAGCCTTCGGCCGGAACACTACCGAAAAATTTACAAATTAATCTTGAAAGGGGGTCTAATGGATGTTTTTCAAACCTTGATGGAGCTCTAACGAAGGTACAAAAAAAATGAATAAATTAATTAATAGACCAAAACAACAGCCACAATCCATTTAAGCAGGATTTAATGAACATGATATTTATATCAGGTATGAAATTGAGTACTCCAGCCGGTTAAGCCTCTAGTTTATAGACGAGATGCGATTACTGGTAGCAGGAATCTATGTTTAAGGGGCTAGTGGCTGTTTGTGGTGGTCTATTAATTCATTTATTCATTTAATTTTTAGTTTCCTCGCTAGACCTCCCTCATACTTAGAAAAATACACCCTAGACCCCCCTCAAGATAAATTTGTACATTTTTGGGTAGAAAAATGTCCCGCCCATAGGCCAGTTCCTCTTATATATACAGGCTCGCTGTTGCTCACCAGGAAAACAAATCGACACCTAAATGGTACGATAGGTCATAAAGTTGACAACGAAATTAAGCTAAAAGTGTTTCAATCGCCAAACTAATGGGCCGAACGTCTTAACATTTCAAATCTAAAGGGGCTAGACACGAGGGAGAATGGGGCCCAGAAAAACGACCCATCTACCCTTAAGCCTCCAGTTTATAGACGAGATGCGATTACCGATAGCGGGAATCTACGTATATACAGTACTACTTCAAAATAGTATTACTACCGTAGAAGACGAAATATATTGCATGCATTATTTGTTCGTCTACATTTTAGGGGAAAACTTATGAATATTATGATTATTTTGTTTGTTTATTAATGCCGGCTGTATAATATATATATAATTGATTGATGTTGTTATCTATATATTGTACACAAACACACATACATGCATATCGTTTATTAGATGTAATTAATTATTCGATTATTTTAGTATAATCCCAGCCTTTAACCCCTTGAGGATCATGACACGTTTTGATAGTTTATTCTGGCTATCATTAGACGATTTCATTCAGCTTAGAAACAACTTGTGGTAGCGATAGAGGTAACTGAGATAGTATTCATCCCTTCAAATTCATATATACCCTTCCTAAATTGCATAAAATCGTCTAATGATAGCAAGAATAAACGGTCACATTAAGTCATAATCCTTAAGGGGTTAATGTAATCTTGGCATGGTCAATTTCCCGACAGTAGTCTGCATTCGAAGTTAACCAGGCGCGGAACACATGTGAGCGGAGGAGCGGCTTAGAATCCACACACAAATAAAATAATTAGTATAATATTTTAGAAGGCCTAATTACAAGCTTGCATGAGAGATATACAAACACGTGTGAACCTTGCTCACCCAGAGGGGGTACTTTGGGTAGCGGAATCAGAGCAAGGAATTCTCAACTTCAATACAACAGAGTTTGCGAACCCCAAATTTAGCACCACTTTCTGTTAAATATAGGTAAGCCTATAATCGTAATTGCTGTCGTCTGTATCTCGAAACGGGCTAGAGCAAATGGGCTGTACATTTATATTCCTATTTACTGGTTGACTCTTCCCAAATAGTGAAAATATTAGTTGATTACTGCTACAATTTTTGGGTTATAGAGGTTTGTGGAGAAGATTTTTGACCTACCTATACTGAATGAAATATAGGTTAAGCTAACTTAACGTTGAGGGGGATGGAAAGGTTGGGGAGATGAGAGGTATCTAAGGATAACAGAGAAGTAATGGAGAATAGCAAGAGCAAGTAGAAGAGTTAAGGGGAGGTTTTTAGTTTGGTCCCTAGATATCCTTCAAGCTTAAGATTACATCCCCTTGTGCCCCTTTCAAGATAAATTTGTACATTTTTCGGTAGAAAAATTTCCCGGCTGAAAGCCGGTTTCTCTTAAATTACAGGCTCGCTATCGCTCGCCAGGATCAAATCGACACCTAAATGGCACGAAAGGTCTTAAAATTTACAGAAATGGGTTGAAAGTTCTTAAAATCGTCAAAATAATGGGGCAAACGTCTTAAAATTAGAAAAACAATGAGGCTAAACATGAGGGAGAAAGGAGTCAAGAAAAATATCCCTCAAGTGGAAATCTCCCCTTAAGGGGGAGAAGTAGTTTTTTCTGGAACCCCTTCTCCCTCATGTTTAGCCACAGTTTTAAAATGTAAATACGTTTGCCCCATTAGTTTGGCGATTTTAGACCCTTTGCCCCATTTCTGTGTCAATATTAAGACCTTTTGTGCAATTTAGGTGTCGAATTTCTTCTTGGCGAGCGACAGTGAGCCTGTAATAAAGTATAGCAACCGGCCTCTGGCCGAAAAATGTACAAATTTATCTTGAATGAGAGTCCACCATACTTAAAAAGACACCCTTTTTAAGCATGGTGGAGGTCTAGGGAGGAAACTAAAAAAAAATAAAAAAAAAATAAAAAGATAGATAGAGAGGGGATTAGGGTCATGATATTGGTGTGGCATAGAGTCATATAATAGACTGTTGCAATATAAAAAGATTTTGAAGATTATATTGTTTATGATATTCAAAAATTGGTAGCCATACTAAATATACAGGAAGAAAATTGCATATTAGAGAAATGATTTGTGCTGCATTGGGTTTCACCAATGGAACACTAAATTTCTTACTACAACTGTTAATTTAGAATAATGTTCAAGAAATGTGTTTGTTGTTTGAATTAAATAAAAACATCACTATTATCGCCGCACACCATAAGGTTGCCGAACCAGGAAGTGTGTGTCAGCTGTGGAGTGCAGTTAGGTTGGACTTGAGTCGTGGGGTTCTTAGTAAATTGTGCTTTATAGTATGCTACCAGTGTTATAAGTCAGAATAGTGTACTTAATCAGCTCAGAGCTCCCTATTGGTTTGCTATTATTCATGTACAGTATATGGTAAAGCTGTGCGTCAGGCTTCTGGTATCGTGTGGGTGAGTAATAATTGAGATATGTTGTGTGTAAGACAGTCGTATGAATGGTACGTGTAGAACATGAAGTAATTGTGCAATATACTAAGCTGTAACTTTAATATGTACAGTAAGGCGGAAGTGTAAACCGGTTATGTGGATCACGTGTAAGGTGTTGTGTGGGTGTGAAATATATGACAGTGTGGGCAGTGAACAATTACACCCTGACGTACTATCACAACATCTCTCCCTCCCTCGTACAGTCACTTAGAAACATTCGTGGACCTCCTATGTTTTTTGTTAGGCAATTATAATTATCTGGATTTGTTTGTATGGAACCTGCTTGTCAAAAAATAGAGTATGTAGTTTTGTTGTTGATGTATAGAAAGTTATCTTCACAAATTCGATTATAGAGATATACTTCTATAATTAGAAATGGGTGGGTCCACGACTTCTTATGAGTGACTGTACTAGGCTGCCTTACCAATTTATCCTCCCCTACCATCCCATACCCCTATATACATGTGTATAATGTGTTCCCTATGGAATTGTTTCAGTGTTCTTATATATTATTGAAAATGTCTTTCCTTTTTAATACGTGTTGGGGGGGTGGGGGTAGTTTGCTATCTAGACTTTTATCAAATTCATACAACACTCCCAATATCCACCCTTCTGGAATGTTGTGTACATTTGTTTTAGAAAATCGCTAAGAAAAACAATTATACCTAAATTGCACAAAAGTTCATATAATCGCCAAACTAAAGGGACGAACGTCGTAACATCTCCAACCTGATGGGGC
The DNA here is from genome assembly GCA_032716605.1 of Paralithodes platypus. Classification (NCBI taxonomy): domain Eukaryota; kingdom Metazoa; phylum Arthropoda; class Malacostraca; order Decapoda; family Lithodidae; genus Paralithodes; species Paralithodes platypus. The sequence goes on along the minus strand of CM064488.1, from coordinate 14,153,595 downwards.
TAAACATGAAGGGAAATGGGGTCCAGAAAAAACAAAAACCTCCCTTTAACGTATTTCCCTCTTTATAGATATTCATTACCCTATTGCTTATCTCTTCATAAACAAAGTATCCCTTATGCATCTTTGTTATTACCGTATATCATATGTTTCAATGCAATAATATTTCATGGTGCTATACAGTATACAGTATAAGGTATACTCCTTTGTTGACCTACAGTTACTTCACATGTTTCGATGTTTTATATAATTAGGGCAATTGTTTGTTACATTTAACCCCTTCTGTACCGGCGACGTCCTTTTAGTTTTATTCTAGCTATATTTAGACAATTTCATGTAGTTTGAGAAGGATATATGATAGCAAAAAGGGTTAAGTGAGTTAGTTCGAAGCCTGTTAATTGCTAGAGGCCCGTTTTAAACTGAATAAAATCGTCTAATAGTAGCCAGAATAAAATTAAAAAGATGTCGCCTTTACAGAAGGGATTAAGTGAATGGTTGGTGTGGTGTATATAGTAGGTGGTATGAATAGCCTCAGCCGCTTATGTCTGAATGGTTGGTGTGGTGTATATAGTAGGTGGTATGAATAGCCTCAGCCGCTTATGTCTGAATGGTTGGTGTGGTGTATATAGTAGGTGGTATGAATAGCCTCAGCCGCTTATGTCTGAATGGTTGGTGTGGTGTATATAGTAGGTGGTATGAATAGCCTCAGCCGCTTATGTCTGAATGGTTGGTGTGGTGTTAATAGTAGGTGGTATGAATAGCCTCAGCCGCTTATGTCTGAATGGTTGGTGTGGTGTATATAGTAGGTGGTATGAATAGCCTCAGCCGCTTATGTCTGAATGGTTGGTGTGGTGTATATAGTAGGTGGTATGAATAGCCTCAGCCGCTTATGTCTGAATGGTTGGTGTGGTGTATATAGTAGGTGGTATGAATAGCCTCAGCCGCTTATGTCTGAATGGTTGGTGTGGTGTATATAGTAGGTGGTATGAATAGCCTCAGCCGCTTATGTCTGAATGGTTGGTGTGGTGTATATAGTAGGTGGTATGAATAGCCTCAGCCGCTTATGTCTTGATCCAACACTAGTGCAAGTAACGTCTGCACGTAGATGAACTACCATCAGAGTTATTTGTTCATTTCTCAGACTCCCGGTATACTAGACCATTTGCCATACAAAGAATAAACAGTCTCTACTTCCGTATTCCCCTATATTAACTGTTTATAATTCCTTCAAAATCCCTTACGTAAGAAACAAACGTTCATTATTCGATCTAAGACTAAATATGGTGTAAATTGTAGAGACCCCTTCATTCTTCGTCCATTGTACTATAGTTCCAGATCGAAACAAAATTCAAAACATCCCCTTATCTCTGGCCAAATAACCAACTATTATCATCAAACGGGTTCATTATTACATTATAGTTTTGTTATTAAACATGCAGGCAACCAGTCAGATCATAATCAGCCAGCTTCAAACACCAGATAAGCCATGATAAGAATCACCACCTGGTATAAGGAAGCCGCTAGTTATAGATTAACCTCCTGATACCACTGTTGGGGAAGACGGTCTATCACTAATTAATGGTACTGATAATGTAAAACTGGAAGCCTGGGATAGAGGGTTACAAAATCAAGTCCGCTAGATAATTAATGAATGCCGAAAATAACTAGGATAATGACACAATTATTATCGCTCTAAAATGGCTAAAATCTCCGGAATATCGCTAGAATTTATGTTGCTAGATGTACACATTTGCCGCTAGAGCAAGTAAATAGCTTTACATCTAGCGCTAATGTAGCTTAATTGGGCGGGTGCCCAACCCCGAAAGGGGTTGAAATAGAGGAGCTATCCCCCCGCCAAAGGCGGCTTTCTAGGGCCTTTCCTAGCTGATGCTGAGAGGATTGGGTTCTAGTCATGTGGTGATGGGATGGTCTATCAGAGTGAGAACTTAGCGATCTCTGCCATACCCATAGCTTACTCTGACTGTTCCTTTTACTTATATATTTTCTAGATCTCAAGTGACGGCGTCTCTTCCGTGGCTTGACCTCCCAATCTACCAAGATTGGAAGCCAAAGCGTCACATTTTTCCTTTGCCCCTCAATTTTCTCTTCATAATTGCTGAGGGGCACAGGGCCCTGGGTGGGGCTTTGGTTTCCCGGGCATTTCCGCACCCTCCTCCGCTCCCCGCCATGGAGTGGCTTCGGTTACCCAGGCTTTATTGTGGTCGGCAGGGAGGGTTCTGTGGGGGCACTCGATTATGGCCTTGGCCTTGCTCGGGGCCTTGGGGCTGTTCGGCCAGGCAGCTTGGGGAACAACAACAACAACAACATTGGTAGCACTACTGGGATCAGATGAATGTAGGCGGGTGAGGGTTAAGGAGGGATGGCCGTTCATATTTCCTTATTTATTATTTATTATTTTGTTCTAGTTTCCTCCCTAGACCTCTTTCAAGCTTAGAAAACAGTCTCAAGTCACCCATCACAATAAATGTGTACATTTTTCGACAGAAAAATATCCCGGCCGCAGGCCGGTTACTACTATAATATACAGTAGGCTCGCTATCGCTCGCCAGGAAAAAAATCGACACCTAAATTGCACGAAAGTTCTTAATATTGACAAGAAATGGGGCGAAAGGTAACAAAACTCGCCAAACTAATGGGGTGAATGTCCTAAAGTCTCAAAACTAATGAGGCTAAACATGATGGAGAAGGGGGTCCAGAAAAAACAACCATCCCCCTTTAACCCATTACATCATCTGTGGCTGGTATCTGAATGTGTGTGTGTGTGTGGGTGGGTGGGTGGGTGGGTGGGTGTGTGTGGGTGGGTGGGTGTGTGTGTGTGTGTAATTAAATGACAACATCTCTATTCATGTAATACTACCCCCCTCATCCTTGAAATAATTGCAACAACTTTCTTCATTTTCATCGTGGATCTCCTACTAGTGTTTAGCATTAGTTGAATAATTGCATTCTTTGATCAATGTGTAATATATCGTTTGCTTAAGGAGGTAAGTGTTAATGCAGCACTTTATGTTTGTGTCAATGTTCTAATATAACAGTAACTTGCATGTTTAGTATTCGCTTTACCGACAGTATTTTTTTGTTCTTTAAAATACCATTGTCTCACAGGCTACAAACTCCGTGAATCCGTGGTATTGTTCAAATTTGGATGCAAGAGGTTGTTATACAAATCTATGTCTACCATATATTGTCTTCTTAGCAAGGCTTAGGTTCATGATTGATACGACTGATCACGAGTTGTTATCTTGTTCATTTAAGTATCTGGGCAGTGTGCTGAGTAAAGATGGGACTATGGATGAAGAAGTGCGGGAGAGGGTGCAACAGGGGAAGAGCGTTGTAGGAACGCTGAAAGCAGTAACGAGAAATAGGGTGGTCAGTATGGAAGTGAAGAAGTCCTTGCATGACAGTGGTAATCCCGACACTGACTTACGGAAGCGGAAGCGAAGCATAGACGTTGGTGGAGAAACTCAAACCAAGAGTGAGAGGGGTGGAAATGAGTTACTTGAGAAGTGCGTGCAGAGTTACATGGAGAGATAGACAGACGAATGAGGAAGTAAGAAAGAGGTGTTGTGTGGAGGTAGATGTGCTGGAAAGTGTGAAAAGGAACACCTTGAGATGGTTCAGCCATATGGAATGTATGGGAAGCGGGAGAATGACTAATGCCCCTTTCCCACTGATGCGACTTCTCACGATTTTCATCGCCGACACCAATAAATTGGCACATTCGTGACATGTCTTAAACCCTCTCTTGAAAAATCGCGGGCCGTCGCAAATGTTCGGACTGTTCAAAATATTGGACGAGGACTAACGAGGGTTCGTTGCCCTCGCAAGCAACGTCTAGCATCGCCGAGGGATCTGCGAGGGCTTCTGCGATCATCTGAGACATCGGCGAGACATCGCAGAGGGTTTCGCACAAAAAACCTTTGCAACGCTGCATGGATGCTCACCGATGCTCTCAGATGCTCTGCTCGCCGATGCTCTCAGATGTTCCGAGAACATCGACGATGCCAAAGAGCACCTTCCGCGAGGTGGGTAAAAAAAAATTATTAGGCCTATAGTGAATCTGTCAACCCTTGTTTCTATGCACCTCTCTTGGGGGGTTCACCTGTTTTGTTTTCTCTTTCTCTCCTTTTCTCTCTTTCTCTGGTTTGTATCCATTCAGCCCCATTCAGCCAACTGTTTTAAGACGTTTATCTCCATCCAAGTATCGATATCTTCCTGGCAAGCGATAGCGAACCAGCATTATATGGAGAAATCTGGCTTTGCCGGAGACATTTTTCTATCGAAAAATGTACAAATTTAGCTTTCTCTCAATTTTTTTTTTTATATACGTTGGCTCGCTACCGCTCACCAGGAAAATATTGAAACCTGGATGGGGGTAAACATCTTAAAACAGTAGGCTGAACGGGGCCGAACGGATACAAGGCAAAGAGAGAGGGAGAGAAATAGAAAAAAAACAAAAAACGAGGAGAGAGGGAGAGAAAGAGAAAACAAAAAACAGCGAGGTGGGCTCAATGTTTGCGTTAAAGCTTAAAAATTGATCCCACCTCGCCTTTTTTAGTTTTCTCTTTCTCTCCCTCTCTCCTCGTTTTTTGTTTGTTTTCTATTTCTCTCCCTCTCTCTTTGCCTTGTATCCGTTCGGCCCGTTCAGCCTACTGTTTTAAGACGTTTACCCCCATCCAGGTTTCAATATTTTCCTGGTGAGCGGTAGCGAGCCAACATATATATATTTTTGTTTTGAGAGCAAGCTAAATTTTTACATTTTTCGATAGAAAAATTTCTCCGGCAAAGCCGGATTTCTCCATATAATGCTGGTTCGCTATCGCTTGCCAGGAAGATATCGATACTTGGATGGGGATAAACGTCTTAAAACAGTAGGCTGAACGGGGCCGAACGGATACAAGGCAAAGAGAGAGGGAGAGAAATAGAAAATAAAAAAATAGGAGAGAGGGAGAGAAAGATAAAACAAAAACAGCAAGGTGGGCTCAATGTTTGCGTTATGGCTTAACTGAGCCCACCTCGCCTTTTTTTTTTCTCTCTTTCTCTCCCTCTCTCCTCGTTTTTTTTTGTTCTCTCTTTCTCTCCCTCTCTCTTTGCCTTTTATCCGTTCGGCCCCATTCAGCCTACTGTTTTAAGACGTTTATCCCCATCCAGGTTTCAATATTTTCCTGGTGAGCGGTAGCGAGCCAACATATATATATTTTTTTTTTTGAGAGCAAGCTAAATTTGTACATTATTTGATAGAAAAATGTCTCCGGCGAAGCCGGACATTGCCAATCTCCGAATTAAGGGGAGATGGGTCGTTTTTCCGGCCCCCTTCTTCCTCATGGTTAACCCCATTAGTTTTCATATTTTATGATGTTCGGCCCATTAGTTTGGCGATTTTAAGACATTTCACCCCATTTCGTTGGCAATATTAAGACTTTCGTGTCATTTAGGCGTCGAGTTTTTCCTGGCTAGCGATAGCGAGCCTGTACTTTTTGAGGAACCGGCCTTCGGCCAGGATATTTTTCTATCGAAAAATTTACAAATTGATCTTGAAGGAGGGTGTTGGGGGGTGCTTATATGCTTGATGGAGGTCTAGGGATGAAACTAAATAATCTCGCCGAGGTATTCGCTGAACCATTCGCAATTTGCCAATGACTTCGCATAATGTAGCCGATTACGTCTTACCAATCGGCGACATCGTCGCGCCGAGTGTAAACTTGTCAACGGTTTTTAACGTCAAAATCGTGAACGTCGCACGCATTCTTGCGAATTTGCCAAAACTACGTCCTCGGTGACGAAAAATCGTGAGTTGTCGCATCAGTGGGAAAGGGGCAAAAGAGGGTGTACGAGAGCGAGGTGGAAGGACAGAGAGGGAGAGGTAAACTGAAAGAGAGGTGGAAGGATGGAGTGAAGAAGTATATGGATGAAGGCGATGCTGGTTGGGAGGAGGGGCGTCGACTGACTACGGACAGAGGTGCATGGGGTCTTTTCGTTCGTGGCCACACCTTCGGGGATCACGGCGTCAGGCAATAGATAAATAGATAGATCTTGTTCATATGAATCTCCGATGTCTTTGTGGAAACATTACTACGAAATTTGGCAGCTATTTCAATGTGAGATAGGGAAGGCCTCTCGGTATAGTTTGCCTCAAAATGACTAGCGGTATTATTATAAATATGGTCACACGCAACAGTATAAGGTCACTGATCATAATATCGTTGCACTAAGCGTTACAAAAACGAATATTCTTAAGGAATTAGCATATCTTGGTGATAAATGTGAAGTATGTTTTTGGCTACTGGGTGAGTGGCTATTATATGGTGCACAGTATAAGCTATATGCTTTATGATGCCAAGTTTGTTTTTCCTTGCACAATAATTACAATTCTGGAGGACACGCAACCTAAAACGAGTCATGAAGGTATGGCTTTATTGTCTAAACAACATATTTAAATATTCCAAATTGATCGGATAATAATTATGATGGTATCAGTCCAGTACACGGCCAGAACACTGTGGTCATTACTGAAACAGATATACCTCACAGTATCTAACTCTATTCTAAAATGTTATTACAAATATTTAATAATGCAAGCTAATGAGAAAGGTCCTGGATGGAAAACACAACGAAGTATTCAAAAATACACAGCGAATATTTCATATTGAAAGAAAAAATGACAGATGGAGAGGTTGAAATAGATGAAGTACACCGAAATATAATTAATTATAAATACATTGCAATACGTAGCAGGGAGACAATCATTAACCCCTTCTGTACCGGCGACGTCTTCTTAATTTTATTCTAGCTATTTAGACGAGTTTGTGCAGTTTATGAAGGATCTGTGGTAGTAAATAAGGTTAATGAAGGATCTGTGGTAGTAAATAAGGTTAATTAAGATAGTTCGAAGCCTCTTAATTGCTGGAAGCCCTTCTTAAACTGAATAAAAACGTCTAATATTAGCCAGTATAAAATTAAAAGAACAGAACTGGTATTGAACGGGTTAATGCAAAACTTACGTATGAATGGATCGACGCTGAATGTGGACAATACTATTACAGAATGGAATGACCGTCAAGCCATTGGAGACAATAGGCAGAGTAACCGTGGCCAAGGTGGTAGAGGGAGTGAGGGAGATGGTTATGAGGCAGGAGATGAAGGAGGAGAAAGATAGGTGACAATAACTCACAAATGGGCAGAAAGCAAGATGCGGAAGTAGACTAAGAGGTATTTATCTGAAATAATTGCCCAAAGCCTCCTACGGTTCTTATCAGACGAACTGGGAGATAACATGGAACATAAATATATGGTGAGAAAGACATAAGGCATTGAGGTAGGAAGCAAAACAAGTAGTGCAGTAGGGTTGTTATGCCTATATGGCTCTTCGTGTTGAATAATAATGTTTATCATACTGTATATATATATATAGTGGCTCACGTGTATTTGTGGTGGATACTTTATATATATATATATATATATATATATAATATATACCGGTAAGATAATTATATCATTAGCAGTTACCTAAGGCTAAGGAAATTGACTCATACACATTATGGGATAGGCGAATTTATTGAGCCAACATTACCTTTCTTTATGAGCGAGTCAAGGTAATTATTATTGTAAGTTAATCTAGAGTTTGTGTTGTCATCACCACAATCTTACCCGGACTGACAGCTTCACACCTTCTACCACAATAGATCCACAGTCTAATCTTTATATCCCTAAAATGGTGGTTCCTCACGCTATAATGTTGGGCGACGCACGGTCATTTATTTATCAATTATTTAATTTGTATATTATTGTCCTAACCCTCCATTAAAAAAAGAAAAAAAAAAAAAAAAAAACAGAATACCCAATATTTGTACATTTTTCGGTAGAGAAATGTCCCGGCAGATGGCCGGTTCCTCCGAAATTAAAGGCTCGCTATCGCTCGCCAGGATAAAATCGACACATAGATGACACGAAAAATCAAAATATTGACAAAGAAAAGGGGTGACAGGTCTTATAATCGCCAAACTAATGGGCCGAACGTCTTTAAATCTGAAGACATGAGGGAGAAGGGGGTCCAGGAAAAAACACCATCTCCCCTTAAACGATTTTTTTCTTTTCAGAATTACAGTAGCCTACTGACGGTAATATATAACACCAATGGCAACGATAATCAACATGTGAAATATTTTAATAGAAAACGAGATGCACCCATTGAATACAACCACATGGTATAAGCAAATATTAACTTGATTGCTTTTGAGGAAGGCAGAGCTTTGTTTTAATGGGAGTACAATTCTAAATCATGTTCACTATCTCTCTCTCTCTCTCTCTCTCTCTCTCTCTCTCTCTCTCTCTCTCTCTCTCTCTCTCTCTCTCTCTCTCTCTCTCTCTCTCTCTCTCTCATTTATAGTGTTATTGCCTTTCAATTACTTTCATCTCACGTGTCAAATATATTCCGACTGTTTAATTTACACTTATCTCTATTTCGTATTTAAGTTGTCTCTCTTTCATTGTCCCTTTTTTACCCATTATTCAGTATTATCACTACTCTTCTACTTTGACTTATCCTCACACTTTGTCCCTTTCATTACCTCCGCCAAGGGAATTGGAAGTGGTTGTTTTTGCCTCCGCTTATATGTCTGTCTGACTATAAACAGGATATCTCAAAAAGTTATGAACCTATTTTCACTACATTTGGTGGAAAGATAGGATATCCACAAGGGAAGAAGTGATTCAATGTATAAGGTGATCGGTAGAGCGCATTCCTCCGCCAGCGTAGACGGCTTACAAAGTTATGAACCGATGTTTTCGAAATTCGGTGAACTGATAGGATATGGGCCAATGAAGAAGTGATTTAATTTAAGAGGTGATCGGTAGAGCACATACATCCGCCAGCGTAGGCGAAGTTATGCGCTGTCCCGAGTACCCCTCTAACGTTGCATACGTTGTCGTCTCCTTCTCAATCCATTTATTTTCTATTCTATATTAGTCTAGGCATGTTCAATTAGTGTTATTGCCTTATTGGTCAATCCTTCATCCACTTTCTCTACCACTGTTTTACGCTCTACCTCAATCATAGATGCCGTACAATGTCCTGGGCACCTTTGAAATATCTCCCCTCCCCCCATCCCCCCCCCCCTCCCCCTACCCATACACACACTTTTCTATCAATCTGTATTTATAAATTCTTTTACTTGACACCACCACTCACCATTTTCCCTGATGAGTTATATTGTAAACGCCCCGGGGCCTTCTCCCGTCCCCAACTCCACCCCACCCATGATCATTGTACGGAGAAAGTGCATTCTTGTTGTACGCTAATTACTGAGCTAACAGAAAATCCTATCGGTCCTTTAAATGTATGTAATGTTATGTATTGGATACATCATAACATAGCCATAGTTCATGTTTACCAATTTATTCATCTATTTATGTATTTGGACAGTGGATATTTGATAAACTATATATTCTCTCTTCTCTCCTTTCCTTACTTCCCTTTCTTATCCTCTCTCTAAATAAGGATTAATTCTCTCACACACAGTTAAAGATATAAGACCCATTCACTCATTATTCTCCAAGTGATTACCATTTCATCGGGCGTAATAATTATATTGCTTATTGTCCTTATCATCTTATAATTTGTACCCTCGCCACTAGTAGGGGTACATACATTTATATATTAATATAGTAATATTATCTTCATCTAAATCATCTATTGAACATATTATCCTTAGGCTAATTTGCATTACAAGTGCATAACATTTGTAACGAGAAAGTTACGTTTTTGCATGTAGTAAGACCTTTAACTAAGAGTTACTATTAGGCGTATTAAGAAAATATATCAGATTCTTATGAAGTGGGATAAACTGTATACCTGCCCTTCATTCCTCTACAGTATTTTATTAGTTATAAGATTCCCAGCACATATAATGGAAAGTGCAAAGCTCAACTAGGACTGTAATTACTGTCTTATATGCTAGCACCATATAAACTAAAAACAACATTCAGCAATACAATTACTAACATCATCACCTTAAAACATCTACCACGTGAGATAGTCTGATCTGTGCCATATAGCATATAATGCTGTAATTTTATATTAAAGTTCTCCAATGTTGCATATCTATTCCATTTACATTGTAAAAACTCGAGGATATAAACCAAAGGAAAATTCAGCTAAGTTGAGAATATTGATAGTAATATAATTATATTGTATTACTAAACGTCCGTGTTTATCCTTTTATCATATGAGTTTAAAACTACTGATATAATGTACGGTACCTCAGATGTGTAAATAATTATGGAACTTTACTTACCCATATTCATACCTTTCTTAAACCCATATTTGTGTAGTTATCATCCTTGTGTTTCACCTTGATTCTCAAGTTGTTCTACCATTTATAATTCCTTGATTTGCATACACTCTCCCAATTGTGTTGTGGTCTCGCGTTATTCCGTAATCTCTCAATATTCTGTAATCTATAGTAGATCTCCGTTGGGTATACACCGCTGCTTCTTGTTTTTCATATTTAGAGTTAGTGCACGTATACCCTCCTCCCTTACTAGGCTGTGGTGGTGTTCAGATAATAGTGTGTTGTCATCACGACCATTAAGCCTCATATACCACCAGGTACCAGAAGCAACCACGCGCTAACTTATCCTACCACATCCACGCACCTTTAAGCCTAATACCATGGTGCAATTGTATATATTATGATATCTCTAATAACATTTATTATACTAATTTAATATCATTTAATATTTCAATGAGTTCAGCTATTTGGTGTTGCTCCTTCAATATCGTTAATTTGTTCAAACAATTACTTAGTTAATTGTTTACCTTATTATACGTTAATGAGTTCAACTACTTGATTTTCCATCTGCAATACCGTTCATTTGCTAAAACAAGTATTCCTTTCAGTTTAATATTGAACTGTCATAGTCAACAAGTCTTATTCTCGCTATGTATGGGGTGAATTTTGGTATTAATTTTGGACGTTTAAATGTATTGTTGGTTTATCAAACTATATCAGATACAGATAATTAGATAAACTGCATTGTACTAATCATACAATTATACGTAAAACGCCCATAATATATGTCAACATGTTTTTGCTGGGTCGATAAGAGAAATAATTTATAACGACGTTTATATGGCACAGAAGCTCTGGACATTGACAAAGGCTTGGGACGAAGGGCCTTAAAATCGCCAAACTAATGGGGCGAACGCCTTAAGATAAAAAATAATGGTGATAAACGTAAGGGAGAATGGGGCCTCCAGAAACTCCCCCCCCCCCCCCCCCGCCACACACACACACTAAATATGTTTGTCATTCTCGTTCCCTGAGGTAAACTGTCGTCACCATACTATACCCTGTTCCAAATAGCTAGGTTAGTAATCATGCACCCTAACCTGTGTAACTCAATAAGGTCAAGGGAAAATGGGCTGTTAATTTCCACACCTATTCCCTGGCTGATCCTTCCCAAATGGTAGAAATATTAGTTCGATTACTCTAGCCGTTTGTGAGCTATGAAGGTTATAATGTTCAAGAGTTTTGGACAACTTACTTGGAACAGGGTACAGCATGATACGGTATTCCAAGTTTGTCCACTGAACCTCTCCAACACTCAATATTGAATGAATTTACACACCATATGAAGAGAAGCACTTTATTGGCAACGTTTCGCATATAGCTTCAGCAGGCCAATCTCAATATTCGCCGTCCAACAATTGACCACTTGCGAATTTTGGGCTATACTGAATCTGGAGTTATAGATGTCGATATTTAACATAATTGGCAACTAACATACGATCGTAGTACATATATAAATACATAAAACGCAATTAATCATACTTGCTTCCCATCAGAAATTTACAATTATTGTTGCACTTCTATTTTATATCGATGTTTACGGCTCCATCTTCCTCATAGGCTGAAACTCGCAAGTGGTCAATTACAGAGTATTACACTTGACACATTAACATCCAACTCTTTGATAACATCCACATAGTACTTTGGTCCCCAAGATAATTGCTCCCTGCATAACTGTAAGTATTATAAAAAATAAAAAAAACGATAAGTGGTGCGTATTGGTGTGTGCAAATACTTGTGTAGCGATGTCTACCCAACAACAATTCTAGGTGATATATAGTCAATTTAGTTTGTGTAACTTTCACTACTTATGAATATAACAATAGCAATCAAAATATACAAACATACTCCTATGTAGTATATTGTTTAATTTGATATTGAGTTTACCATAGATTTACGCAAATTAAGCTAAAATAACATTATTTATAGTACCTTCTGTAAGATTGTTATTGTATGTGTGTGGTCTAGTGTACACTATGTGCGTGTATAGTGTGCGTGGACATGGTCAGTAATATTACAATGATGGCAGTCTCGGGTGCGGGAGAACTGTACACTATCAAGACAGAACTTAAGATAAGGAACCAACGCAAACCAATACAGTTATTAAGGTGGTAATCTACGCCAGTATATCCCACGATATAAACCGTGTTCACATGCGATCGGAATCTTGCCCTAAGATATACGCCAGTTTTCCACGCGATGCAAGATATTAGTACATGGCAATCGTTAATTCCTCAGACATACTCTGTAGTTTCCTGTCTATATTACCTCTAATGAATCCTTTCAGTTGAACTGATTATCTAAGATAATGATATAATATGTCCATCGTTAGACTTATTATTCTATTAACCAAACCTTACTTATGTATTCAATGACACAGCTCCCGACTTTTTAGCCTAACTCATCCACCAGACATTTATTTAAAGTATGGCCTGGTGTAAAACAATGAAGTTTGGAAGTCTTATTCCAGACGATTGGTCACAATACATATTTTACAACTGGATCGACGTAGTTTGGCTCTTTATATCAGAGGCGTATGGCTGTCTCTCCCTGTAGCTGAGAGTAGAAAGAATTTGGAGTTCAAATTAATATGAATATACAGTATATGAAGAGATTATGAAAGGGTTAATATGGGTGCACGAGGTGTGTAGAATAATATTACCCGAAAATACAAGAAATACTGGATTATAATGGTATGATATAAACAACGATATTATTTAAGCACGTGATCAAGAAAATGGTTTATGATAAATCAAAAGGATGATTAAAATTAGCTAATGTATTTACTGTGCCCAAAGATAAGAATAGAAACAAGGACCTTAGTATTAGCATGGCGGTGACTGGCTTATCATGATTGCTGTAGTTATAAGTATTGGTGATAATGGTAAGTTTGGCACTAACACATTTTACGAACCATAGTAGAAGTTCTAGTTGCAGAGGCAGATGTTGCTATGGTGCAGTGTTTGATGATATGATTAACGACGCACGGTAACTTATTTTGCATTTTATGTTTCATCGTGCTTATGTGTTAAAATGTTAAAATAAATGTTGCCATGACTAACGTTGAATTAAAGGTTGTTGTTGATGCTATGAAAATGTATGGCATGAATGTTCCGAATAGTATTGTATGTGATAATTTCATGAGTGTCTCATATAATTATTTATTCCTTCAAAAGAGAGAGTGAGAGTGAGAGTGAGTTACACAGAGTTACAAATATACTCAGACCACACAGATCTTGCAGTCCCTACTAGGTGGTCCGGCCCTAATGGGGACAGTTAATAGTCAAAGAATAGGACAGCAAAGTAGAAAAAGAGTAGAGAGAGAGAGATGTGTGTGTGCACGTTGGTAAGACAATATTGCACACACAAAATCATTCCTCCTATTATTCTGTTGGGGAAACTTTAATACCCCCCCCCCCCCCTTAATGGTTGTAAGCTTTATCCAGACTACAGAATAACCCTCCCAAGACCCAATAGAAGGGGTACATAACAATTAACGTGGGTGATAACTGACTTACAAGTAATGAACGGTGGTAAATGAGGTGCCATGAAACAGGATAATCTCAGCATCAGGGAATTGTCTCTCACCAGAAGGCAGTCATGGAGGCTCTGATAGCTAATGGTACGTTTACACAGACCCACCATCAAAACACACATAACATAAGTGTAGGCTGCTTTCAGACGCATTACTAAGATTACATGGGAGATTCTAAGTTGTTGCGAATGCGTTAGGATAGAGCTTTGCGGAAATTATCATTGAGGAAAAGTCTTTAAAAGAGCGCATTAGCTGAGTATGAAACTTCTTTAATTATTTTCATGAATTGACAAGTATATTTGATTCATTTCCACTGAGAAGAACTCATTTATGTTTTGGGGATTATTTGATACCAGCAATTAGTTTTCATGTAGTGCATGTAGGTAATTATATAATTTGTATGCAAGAAGATACATTGAAGACAGCAGATTATCATAGCATAAAGTAAATTACGTACATTTGTCACTTATTATAATTTCGATGTCAAAGTTGAAACTTCATTTTAGTTAAAGTAAGTAGTATTGTGATTGTAGGTTTGAAGAGAATAATGTTCTAATGGGGTTATGATAAGATTATGAAACCTTCCTGCATCAACCAATTTTAATATAAAGGGGTATCATCGTCTAAAAGTACTTAACACGACTTTTCTATGCATATGTCTGACCATGGTCAAGAATACTTTAAAACCACCCAATAGTGGTGAGCATTAGCTAGAGAATAGCAATCGTATAAGACATACAGTATGTCTCCAAAACATGTCCTGAAATTTATTTCCGCGAGTATACAGTTGGCCAAATAAATAATGTAAATGCACCAAGTTCCCTTTCATTATTTACTAATTTGGATATAGATCTGGCGAGATAAACATGTACTTTTGTTTGGTTCTATGTGTGTGAAGGAGACAAAAGGCAGGTTGCCTGTAACGAGTGTCTCCCCAAAGCCAAAAGAGTGACAGAGCCAAATTCAATGACGTTTGGGTCAAAATGCCTGGACACACGAAGTTTAAAGCAGTCTAAGTCATAGAATGAAGGAAAGAATGATTGAGGGAGAGAGTTCCAGAGTTCACTTGTTGAGTAGAAGAAAGACTGCGAAACTTTGTTAATTCTTGGATTGGAGAGAGCTGGACAGAATAGGAATGGGACTGTATTAACCCTTTCACGCACATATGATGCAGAGGTTGCCAGATTAGCAATAAGAAATAGAGTTCTCTCACTCTTATAATTACCTCTCCAAAATTAGTTTTCTGCCCACAGCTAACTCAAAGACAACTGCAGAGGTTGAAGTAACTAACTAAAGGTTTCTAAATACCCCTGATGGTAACAAAGGCTTTAAAGTATCCCCAATAGGCTCAAATCGCGTCATATGTCGGAGAGGGTTAAAAAGCGGGCACCTCGCACTCGCCGCATGGGAGAGGGTATACACTGAAAGAGCTCTGAAGAACACTAATTCTTGTAATTGCGATAGAAGAGTGAAAGAGATGCAACATTTCGGCGTGTAGAAAGAGATTGTAAGGAAATAATATAGAGTAAGTTAGTTGATAAGGCAAACAGCTTTAGACTCTACTCTTTCAAGTAGTGCGGTATGGGCGGAGCCTCCCCACACATTAGAACAATACTAGATACATGGGCGCAATGTGCCCCGATACAGAGCAAGAAGCTGTGCGGGGGTGATGAACCCACCAAGAGGGTTCAGCTCACCTAACTTTTGGGAAGCTGTTTTAGCAAGAGTGTCAATATGATTCTTCCAAGAAAGGTTGGATGAAAAAATAAACCTAAAATATTGAGAGAATATGAAGGGTTGATTTGTGTATTGTTTAAAAGAAATTGATAGTGTTGCGGAAGATTGCGACGGGTAGATAAAGGGATAAATTGGGTCTTGGAGGCTTTGAAAGTAAAACACTTTTCTCTACCCCAATCAGAAATAATTGATAGATCAGAAGATGGGTGTACCATGGCCCTGTCACGTAACTTTTGGAGTTATTGCATGCTCGGTTGATGTGAAAAAGTAGTTGAATAGTGTAAGGTAGAGTTATTAGCAAATGAGTGGCTAGGACTAAAGGAACAATTGAGGAGATCATTAATGAATATTAGAAAGAGAAACTGGAGACAGGACAGAACCTGAGGAACACCGGAGTTGATAGATTGAAGAAGTGAGCGATGGCCGTCCCCAACTACAGCTATGGAACGATGAGAAAGGAAAATAGAGACGAAGACACTGACAGAGGGATAGAAACCGAAGAAGGGTAGTTTAGTAATTAGAGATTTGTGCCACACTCTATCGAAGGCTTTCTATATATATATAGAGCATATCCGATACCTCACAATTCCATAATGTTCAGTTGCAGAGTTCTATTTTAAAGTATAGTGAAGCTTTTTTACTTGTGTTTGTTTTCGCCATATTCAAGCAATGTGTTTTAGGTTGTCCCCTAGGCTAACATAAACGCCTTCACCCCATAATTCCTTCACACTAAGGAAGACTCACCATGACCCCCTTCAATATATATATATATATATATATATATATATATATATATATATATATATATATATATATATATATATATATATATATATATATATATATATATATATATATATATACTGTATATATATATATATATATATATTATTATATATATACTGTATATATAATGTCATACAATACATTTGTATGATGATCCTAGTTTCCTCATCTACTTTTTATACAGAAATATCCTAGTTCATATACTGTAGGTAACGTAACTATTGATTATGACTGTACTTTTGCTACTTGATGTGGTGGAAGCTGGTCAACGGAAGTTCAGTGCTGAGTTTTCGGTACTGATTCATCATTCCTCTCTCACAACAATTATAGAATGCAAGTTTTGCATATTTCACACTCGAGCTAAAACTCCCAAGGGAGTAGACACCTTCCGGACATAGGGCGCGGTCTTTCTACACACTGGAAAACACACACACACACACACACACACAGACACACCTCGCACTGGAGAACCGACACTCTCCGGGACTCTACCATATGCCAAGATACATAGTTAGTCTATGTATCTTGCCATACGCTTCCCACTCAAGCAGAGGTTTCCGCATTCCCTTGAGGCATGACTCTCCTGCACACTCTGACACACACTCTGCACACAACCAGAAGTGTTCCCGCATTCGCTTGGGGCATATCATCTACCACTTCACCAATCACCATTACACCTATTGAAGAATCACCCACTGTTCCTGTATAACCCAAGATATAACTATTATTGCTGCTGAATATTCCTGCTTTGACTGTTGCTAACTCTACACCTGCTTACTAAATAAACACAAGGTTAATCCTTGTTGTGTTATTATGACTTCCCATTAGGTCATTAAATATAATGTGGTGGTGGCAAGCGTTAATCGTTACCGTTATTACAAGTATAAGAATACAAGTAGCTATCACAAAAAGTTATTTATAAGATTATACTGTATATATACTGCATATATATATATATACAGTATATATATATATACTGTATATATATATACACATATATATATATATATATATATATATATATATTTTATATATACAGTATATACAGTATATATATATATATATATAAGAGAGAGAGAGAGAGAGAGAGAGAGAGAGAGAGAGAGAGAGAGAGAGAGAGAGAGAGAGAGAGAGAGAGAGAGAGAGAGAGAGAGAGAGAGAGAGAGAGAGAGAGAGAGAGAGAGAGAGAGAGAGAGAGAGAGAGAGAGAGAGAGAGAGAGAGGGAGGGCGGGGATGGGGGGGGGGGGGAGATGTTGCACATTGGTAAGACATCTTTGCATACGAGAGGTAATTCCTCCTATTATTCTGTTGGGGAAACTTTAATAACTCCCCTTAATGGTTGTAAGCTTTATTCAGACTACAGAATAACCCTGCCAAGACCCAATAGAGTCGGTACATAACAATTACAGCTGGTGATAACTGTCTTACAGGTAATGGATGGTGGTAAATGAGGTGCCAATTGTCTCTCGCCAGAAGGCAGGGATAGAGGCTCTGATAGCTAATGGTACGTTTACACAGACCCACCATCAAAGCACACATAACATTAATATAGGCTGCTTTGAGACACATTACTAAGATTACATGGAATATTAAATAGCTTTTGCGGATGAGTTAAAATAGAGCTATTCGGATATTCCCTATGAGAGAAAACATTTCATACAACGCATTTCAATTATGAAACTTCTCTCATTTTTGCTATGAATTTACAATATATTTAATTAATATCCACTGAGAAGTACTAACTCATTGGTCAAGGGATTATTTTTAAACAATAATTACTTTCATATAGTGCATGCAAAAAGATAAATTGGAGAAAGGAAATTATTATAGCATATAGAGAATTAGGTATATTTGTCGATATCTTAATTTCGATGTCACAAGTGAAACTTCTAATTTTAGTTAAATAAGTAGTGTTGCGATTATAGGATTGAACAAATTAATGGTCTAAATGGGTTTTGATATGATTATACAACCTTCCGACGTTCAGGAGACAGTGGTATATATGTTGGGTCTATTAGATAACCTTCCGACGTTCAGGAGACAGTGGTATATATGTTGGGTCTATTAGATAACCTTCCGACGTTCAGGAGACAGTGGTATATATGTTGGGTCTATTAGATAACCTTCTGACGTTCAGGAGACAGTGGTATATATGTTGGGTCTATTAGATAACCTTCCGACGTTCAGGAGACAGTGGTATATATGTTGGGTCTATTAGATAACCTTCCGACGTTCAGCAGACAGTGGTATATATGTTGGGTCTATTAGATAACCTTCCGACGGTTCAGGAGACAGTGGTATATATGTTGGGTCTATTAGATAACCTTCCGACGTTCAGGAGACAGTGGTATATATGTTGGGTCTATTAGATAACCTTCCGACGTTCAGGAGACAGTGGTATATATGTTGGGTCTATTAGATAACCTTCCGACGGTTCAAGAGACAGTGGTATATATGTTGGGTCTATTAGATAACCTTCCGACGTTCAGGAGACAGTGGTATATATGTTGGGTCTATTAGATAACCTTCCGACGTTCAGGAGACAGTGGTATATATGTTGGGTCTATTAGATAACCTTCCGACGTTCAGGAGACAGTGGTATATATGTTGGGTCTATTAGATAACCTTCCGACGTTCAGGACACAGTGGTATATATGTTGGGTCTATTAGATAACCTTCCGACGTTCAGGAGACAGTGGTATATATGTTGGGTCTATTAGATAACCTTCCGACGTTCAGGAGACAGTGGTATATATGTTGGGTCTATTAGATAACCTTCCGACGTTCAGGAGACAGTGGTATATATGTTGGGTCTATTAGATAACCTTCCGACGTTCAGGAGACAGTGGTATATATATTGGGTCTATTAGATAACCTTCCGACGTTCAGGAGACAGTGGTATATAT
This sequence comes from Paralithodes platypus, assembly GCA_032716605.1. Lineage (NCBI taxonomy): Eukaryota > Metazoa > Arthropoda > Malacostraca > Decapoda > Lithodidae > Paralithodes > Paralithodes platypus. Next base: position 14,134,264 of record CM064488.1, on the reverse strand, counting down.
GTTGGGTCTATTAGATAACCTTCCGACATTCAGGAGACAATGGTATATATGTTGGGTCTATTAGATAACCTTCCGACGTTCAGGAGTCAGTGGTATATATGTTGGGTCTACTAGATAACCTTCCGACGTTCAGGAGACAGTGGTATATATGTTGGGTCTATTAGATAACCTTCCGACGTTCAGGAGACAGTGGTATATATGTTGGGTCTATTAGATAACCTTCCGACGTTCAGGAGACAGTGGTATATATGTTGGGTCTATTAGATAACCTTCCGACGTTCAGGAGACAGTGGTATATATGTTGGGTCTATTAGATAACCTTCCGACGTTCAGGAGACAGTGGTATATATGTTGGGTCTATTAGATAACCTTCCGACGTTCAGGAGACAGTGGTATATATGTTGGGTCTATTAGATAACCTTCCGACGTTCAGGAGACAGTGGTATATATGTTGGGTCTATTAGATAACCTTCCGACGTTCAGGAGACAGTGGTATATATGTTGGGTCTATTAGATAACCTTCCGACGTTCAGGAGACAGTGGTATATATGTTGGGTCTATTAGATAACCTTTCGACGTTCAGGAGACAGTGGTATATATGTTGGGTCTATTAGATAACCTTCCGACGTTCAGGAGACAGTGGTATATATGTTGGGTCTATTAGATAACCTTCCGACGTTCAGGAGACAGTGGTATATATGTTGGGTCTATTAGATAACCTTCCGACGTTCAGGAGACAGTGGTATATATGTTGGGTCTATTAGATAACCTTCCGACGTTCAGGAGACAGTGGTATATATGTTGGGTCTATTAGATAACCTTCCGACGTTCAGGAGACAGTGGTATAAATGTTGGGTCTATTAGATAACCTTCCGACGTTCAGGAGACAGTGGTATATATGTTGGGTCTATTAGATAACCTTCCGACGTTCAGGAGACAGTGGTATATATGTTGGGTCTACTAGATAACCTTCCGACGTTCAGGAGACAGTGGTATATATGTTGGGTCTATTAGATAACCTTCCGACGTTCAGGAGACAGTGGTATATATGTTGGGTCTATTTATTTATATATTCATTATTTTTTTTGGTTTCCTCGCTAGACATTAATCAAGCTTTAAAAACACTCCCTAGAACCCCTTCAAGATAAATGTGTACATTTTTCGATAGAAAAATGTCCCAGCCGAAGGCCGCTTTCTCTTAAAATACCAGGCTCGCTATTGCTCGCCAGGAAAAAATTCAACACCTAAATGGCACGAATGGTCTTGATATTCGTATAGAAATGGGACGAAAGGTCTTAAAATCGACAAACTAATAGGCCGAATGTCTTAAAATCTAAAAGCTAATGAGGCTAAGCATGAGGGAGAAGAGGTACCAAAAAACGACCCATCTCCCCTTAAGAGACATAAAAATATAGGGTCACCACTGCTACATTCGTGGTCAGGAACACTGGAACACCACCTACTATGGGTTTCAGAGGCCGTGTTACATCGTTTTTCGGGAATAACTTATTAACAAACAGTTGGATCAGTATGATATTTTGACACAGCTTTTTTCACACCGTGCCCTAATTGTTGCCAATATAGTGCATTACCAAAAGGGTAGAGATAAGCCACCTGTCCCTGTGTCATGAGGTTAACGTCACACATTAATGACTAAAAAACGGACAAGCTACCGTGGCTTACCTGTGAGAACCACCAAACCATTATTGCTCCTCCATCAAACACGGTAGTTATCAGCCACCACCCAACCCTATTATCGCCCTTAAATTCAAGTTATCTGTCAATATCAAGTATAGATATACAAAAAGTATGTATTTTTTTATATTTCTATTTTGATATTGACAGATAACTTGAATTTAAAGGTGATAATAGGGTTGGATGGTGGCTGATAACTACCGTGTTTGATGGAGGAGCAATAATGGTTTGGTGGTTCTCACAGGTAAGCCACGGTAGCTTGTCCGTTTTTTAGTCATTAATGTGTGACTTTAACCTCATGACAGGGAAAAGTGGCTTATCTCTGCATTTTTGGCAACGCACTATATTGACGAAAATTAGGGAACGGTGTGAAAAAAGCTGTGTCAAAATATCATACTGATCCAACTGTTTGTTATTAAGTTATTTCCGAAAAACGATGTAACACGGCCTCTGAAACTCATAGTAGTGACGGTGAGCATTAGCTAGTTAATAACAATCATTACATCTTTATAGTTTAAGGGGGCAGTGGCTATTTATTTGGTCTATTAATTTACATATTCATTTATTTTTTAGTTTCCTCGCCAGACCTCCATCAAGCTTTAAAAAACACCCCCTAGACACCCCTTCAAGATAAATGTGTACATCTGTATTATTGGAGAGTATGATTACGCTTGTCTTATCATATATCATTGAACGAAGCTAATTCCTTAGATAACTGCCATTCCATATACATAAGCATGAGGAACAGATGCAGTGTTGCCAATTTAGCTACTTTCCCGCTAGATCTAAAGGTATTTACTTGGATCTAGAGGCAGATTTGTACATCTAAAGACATGGATTCTATCGATATTCTGGAGATGTGAGCCTTTTAGAGCGGTATTGTTGAGATTGTGGCATTATTCTAGCGATTTTTGGCATTTATTTACCATCTAGCGGATTAGATTTGGTAACCCTGAACCGATGCAATAGCTCAGTTGTAAAAGGAGACTCATGGTCAAGTGCTAACCACAGAGTCCACGAGAGATAGTCTAGGGTTGCATGTCATCTCAACCAGTAGACCATTTCAACCAGTAGCTCTCAACCAGTGCCAAATTAACCCAGACCAACCAAACCAGTGCCAAAATATAGTACTAACCTAACCTAACCTAACCTAACCGTATTGGTTGATTTGGTACTGGTTGAGAGCTACTGGTTGAAATGGTCTACTGGTTGAGTTGACCGGTCACCATAGTCTAGATATAGAGGCCAGAAACAGCAAAGCATCGAAGTTAAATTAGGCAACTAGTCACTTAAATTCGACTGATGGTAGGAGGAGACTAATGTTTATGTGATTTAAAGATCTCTAGTTAAATGGTATAACTTGAATTGTAGTCAAAGGGTTGCAGTGTATTATTTATTGATACAACCCAACCAATACGGTTAGGTTAGGTTAGTACTATATTTTGGCACTGGTTTGGTTGGCCTGGGTTAATTTGGCACTGGTTGAGAGCTACTGGTTGAAATGGTCTACTGGTTGAGATGACATGGAACCAACCCAGACTTTGGACAAGGTATAGCACCTAACTTTTATCAGGGTTGATTTATTGACCTTCGATTCTGAGTTGTTGAGTTACGCGGTATACACCACCGTCTACCCCTTTAGCCGTCTCTTCTCTTTGTTTAAGGGGGTGACCTGTTTTTGTTCTGTCCTTTTCTATCTTTCTCTGGCTTGTATCCATTTGGCCCCATTCAGTCTACTGTTTTAAGACGTTTATCCCCATCCAGGTGTAAATTTTCACTGGTGAGCGGTAGCGAGCCAGCATATTTTTTATTTTTGTTTGACAGCAGGCTAAATTTGTAAATTTTTCGATAGACAAATTTCTCCGGCGAAGCCGGATTTCTTCATATAATGCTGGCTCGCTATCGCTAGCCAGGAAGAAATCGACACCTAGATGGGGATAAACGTCTTAAAATAGTTGGCTGAATAGGGCCGAATGGATACAAGCCAGAGAAAGAGAGAAAATGACAGAAATAACAAAAAGCAGGTCACCCCCTTAATGTGGCCGTGATGATGAAGAAGCACTATCTAACGAATTCGGCTCATGAAAATCTTAAATGTCAGACAATAAATAACAATGTATTCAATGTAAATTAAATTATATATATGTATATATATATATATAAAGCGAAGAAGTCTTAAGTTACTTAACAATAAATATTTACATTGAATTTACATTTTGCAGGGATTTTATATTATTAATTCCTAAATTCATCTGACCAAGCCCTTGCAAAATGAAGTGAATGGTGTCATCCAATGGTATGGCATCCAAAAAGCTCTTTGTTCACGATTAAGGCTCATTATACAGTATATGGTGGAGAGAGATTTTCGTCTTTTAACATAATGTAGCTTTCACATTTGAACCTCTGACCTGACCAGTGCAATTTAAAAACAAAGCTGTAACCGCAGGTATGAAATTTTAGAAGGAACAACGAACAAAATCGAAATTATATTAATGGTGGTATTTTATATTTGTCTTCTATATTCCAACTACTCCCTCTCGGACATAGGTTAAGAACCTGTACATTCAACCGTTATGAACGGTGAAGCCTGTGAGGTCTCGTTCCAGTCAAGGGGGTGAGACATGTGAAACACTTTTAGCTACAACCAGCCCCTGCCATCTTGCGTTCTCAGGATGCATGGGGCTTAGTTGCTCACTCACGGCTCGAAGCAGTCCCATCTCTGAAGCTGCCTCACTCCAATGCTTCACTGTCTTATCTCCTAGACTCGGACCCTCACTCTCAGAACGCCACCTATTAAGCAATGAACGCACTAGGTATTGTACTCCTGTAGCATATTTTGAATATGGGATTATTCATACAATGCTATTTTATCAGGGAACAATGAGGGCGTTTATTTGGCGTTTCGGTGGGCTTTGTGGTAATGCACTGACACTAGATACAGCACAAATTCCATCCCAATAATATCTTCCCATTGACATATTGGGATTTGAACCCGGGTCCATTGGATTACCAGTCCAGTGGCAAGACCACCCCACCACACCTCCCCTAATATAACTAGGTGGAATAGATTAAGAAAAGTTACGGCGACAAATAATTAACATTAAACAAACTGGATAATGTGAGAAGAGAGGGAAGAATATTAACGTTTTCAAGATAAGACGACGCATTTCTTTTTTTGTTTTCAGGCTATTATTTGGTGATCATATGCAGATTAGGAAGGGTATATATATGGAAATAAGAGGGTTAATCGAGACACTCTTTACCCTTATATTCCCAGAAATCCTTATTAATGTATATAAAATCGTCTAATGATAGCCAGAATAGACTATAAAATGCGGCACAATCCTCAATATGTCAACTATATGCTAATGGGAGGAACAGGAGAGAGGAAGGAAAGGATGACCAAGAGGTGAACTCGTGTCATACCCTCCTATCATATTAAGGGGGGTGACCTGCTTTTTGTTATTTCTATTTTGTTTTTCCTCTTTCACTGGCTTGTATCCATGCGGCCCCATTCAGCCAACTATTTTAAGACGTTTATCCCCATCTAGGTGTCGATTTCTTCCTGGCGAGCGATAGCGAGCCAGCATTTTATGAAGAAATCCGGCTTCGCCGGAGACATTTTTCTATCGAAAAATTTACAAATTTAGCCTGCTGTCTAACAATAATTAAAAATATGCTGGCTCGCTACCGCTCACCAGTAAGAAATTTACACCTGGATGGGGATAAACGTCTTAAAACAGTAGGCTGAATGGGGCCAAATGGATACAAGCCAGAGAAAGATAGAAAAGGACAGAACAAAAACAGGTCACCCCCCCTTAACATGCTAGATCACCGTATCTGGCAACATAAACAAACGAGAGAACATAGCTGACAGAAATGGTAGAATAATTGTAAAGGATCTGCTGTATAAAATATGAAAACCTATATGTTAACCCCTTATGTACCGGTGACGTCCTTTTAACTTTATTCTGGTTACCATTAGACGATTTTTCTCAGCTTAAGACGGGACTCCAGCAATCAACTGGCTTCAAACTATCCCACTTAACACCTTTTACTACAACCGATCCTTCCCAAAATGCACAAAGCCGTCTAAATACACTTACATAATACACTTACATATACTTCGCCGGTACAGAAGGGGTTAAATATTGCAAAGATTATATATTTCAGGGGGCCATTAGATTATCATTTATCAGGTGCGATCTTGTGTTTATAGTGGACGTAATATGAATGCAGTAATCATTTTGGTAGTGCTTCGTGAATTGTCTGATGATGTGGTCGGAATTGCTGCTCTTTGAGTATTAGATAGTTTTGATAATTGCTTTAGATAGATGAAGAGTATATACAGTACAGTAGGTGTAGTGAGATAAAAGTAAGACTTCCTTGCACATGTCAGCCATTAGTTAAGCATTAACAAAACAATCGAATTGTATTTATTCTACGTGTATTCATGCAAATCAAGGTTAAGACGGTATTGTGTCCATAACTGCATCACAATTACAATAAAGTAAACATTTGCTGTCAACGTTGCAACATTGGACGCCTACCATTACTACTTTGCTCATGAAAATATCTTAAGAACAATATCCATATAAATGGTACGTTCACTAAAGTAGAATCTTGGATGATTGTTGTATTTGACATAATCAAATCTGCGTATGAAACTAATCTAAGTATGGACATATCATGAAAAGCAAATAATTATAATATTACAATAATATTGGGCAAAGACTTTGGTTAACATATATATAAGACAATTTATGTGTTTTATATTATAATACAGTTTTTAATATTGTATGGCTAAATTCAGAATGAGTCGATACTATAGATAAATCATGTTATTCTCGGGATTGCATTATCAAGCATATCAAAATAGTGTTCGGGTATCGCATATGCTGTAAATAGAACAATATAGGCTTGTAGCTTAAGATATATATATATATATATATACTATACTGTATATATATATATATATATATATATATATATATATATATATATATTATATATTATATATATATATATAATTATATATAAATACCATGTATATATATATATATATATATATATATATATATATATATATATATATATATATTGCTCATCGTATAAATATTAGGAATGTAGACGCTAATAATATAAGTAATATTAGCATTGCTCTAAAAATTGGTAGAATATTGTTTAGCTATCTGTTCTCTATTGCTGTTAGTAAAATACTGTACTGTACTGTATATATTGTATATACATTGAATACAAATACAGTCTTATAAAGAGAGAAGAGGTTAGTGCATATTCAATTATTTATTTCACATTTCTATTCACCCACATTTCGTCATATATTCCCTTTACCCTCCTGGTGCCCAATAAACAAATCACTCTTTCCCGTGCATTGTTTACGGGATACCCATATGTAAATGAGCCACGTGTTGGCCTCTGGGTTGTGTAGTGTCGTGAGAGACCACCATAAACCACAGTGTTAAGTCTGCCTTTGGTGTGAGGCCGCTGTCTAGGGGGAACAAAGCCGAGGGAGATTACTGCATCAACCACCCTCGCCTGTGGTTATAGGGAGGTTGTACAGGAAACACTTATAAATAAACGATAATCAAGAAGAAAGGCATGCAGAATGTGTTTGCATATTTTAAGGTCAGGGTTGTAGTATTTTCCCTAGACCTCCATCAAGTTTAACAAAAGAAATACCCCCAAGACCCCTTTCGAGATAAATGCGTGCATTTTCGATAAAAAATACCCCGGCAAATGCCGAATCCTTTTAAATTGCAGGCTCGCTATCGCTCATCAGGAAAAAATAGACACCTTAATGGCACGGAAAGTTTTAAAAACAACCAAACTAATGGGGTGATTATCTTAAAATCTCATAACTAGTGGGGTAAAAGGATGTCCAGAAAACTCCCCTTAAGTATGAGACCAAAGCCGCGGTAGATTAATGCACCAACCACTGTCACTGCGGTTATAGGGAGGTTGTACAGGAAACACTTTTAAATAGGCTACGGCAAAAATGTATGAAGAATGTTTGAGCCTTTTAAGTTTTTCTTTTCATGATAGCGATATAATAGCCATTTGTTCACATAATGCAAACTAGTTCATATCACAAAACTATTATATAATTGAAGGATATAGGCTATGTTTCTCTACAGATAAATAGGAGAGGGGAATGAAAAACCTAATAAAATTTTATTTCATAATAGACGGAACACAAACATAATCAATGAAAATGTATGACATACACTGAATGCCTTGTAAAATTCACGAGATAATTTTAGCAATTGGATTGAAGATTGGTAGAAAGCTATTCTGACGAAAAGAATTCCAGGTTATGTTTGTTCGGAGGGTAAATTATTGATATAAATAATACGGTTAAGATGATGCGTATGAAACAGAAGGACAGGCAAATATGGTAGGGTTAGAGTAACATGCATAACTCACTAGGAGAGCTACTGGAGTTTGCTATGTCGGTAGCTAAATTACTTCACGGTGGAAATAGACAATCGAAATAAGTATATTGAAGCAAAGAGTTTAGAAGCGAGTGTGTACTGTTAAATTGTGTGTGAGAAGGAACACATTCATTGTAAGAACACTGGTACACATTTCAAGAATACAAATGTTGTTGTTGTTGTAGTTCTCCAGATTGTCCGGCCGAACAGTTCAGAGTCCTGTAGACCGAAGCCGCTCCAGATGCTCGGCCAGGGTCAGATGAGATCTGTCTCTGAGAGGACAGTGGGGAAGGGGATCATCAGCCCACGGGCTTGCACCCCAGGGCCAATGCCCCCACCGTTTGCAGGCCCCCTTGCAGTGCCACCCATACGGGCGATCTCGCCAGCACCTTGAAGGAAAAGTAGTACAGTAATAGAGACAGACAGAAACGGCTAGAGAATGCCCAACCTCAGTCTGGATAGGACCAGCACTCATGCAATGAACTATAGTTGTGCTGCATGGTAGGGGCTTTCTTATTTCTCACATAAATTTACAGTGTAGGAACAAAGAGATATTGGAGGACAGAATCAAAGAGAACAGGAAATTGACCGACTTTAAGGCATAAAGGAAGTTGGAGTTATAAGTATCGATATTTAAAAAAAAAATACCAGCAACAATACGGTTGTAGCACATAATTATATAAAACCATAAATCAAATTCAACAAACATTCTATCCAGAAAAGAACTCGCATAAGCTTAGCAATTTCTGCTACATATCGATGTCTATAGCTCTAACGTCCTTACATCCCAAAGCTAGCAAGTCGGTAATTGATTGAGTGACGGAAAAACACATTAGCAAACTATAGGAAAGGGTGAGCTAGTAGACAGTAATAAATGACCGGACAACACGCAGAGATAAATACGACACCAATATATGACGGAGCTTAGTCACTACTCCCAATGTAAATGCCCCTGGCTGGCTTATTGGAAAGTGAGCGTGTGACGTGTGGCTAGGAGCGTGGACAATGCAGGTAAACTATGACTGGTTTACATTATTATAAAACAGTAAAACAGACGCCTCATGTATAGGCTTTTAAAGGTATATTTTCACTTAAAGGTGTGTTTTTCTGGACCTACTTGTTTCGCCATGTAGGCTTCTTCAGGAATATTCCTGAAGAAGCCTACACGGCGAAGCGTTGAATAAACTGGGTTCCTTCTCTGCAATTGTGTCTTAATTCCCACATATGTCGCAGCCAATGCTGTTTCTTCACTACATTGCCCAAGTAGTTGAATATATTGTCTATACTCTATACGAAGCAAAACAATGAAAATCGTAGAATTCTGATAAGGAGGATGAACACTTTGTTAAAACTATCACCTCATTAATCACTTTAATTACCAGCTGACGTATTAAGATTCTATTAGGTCTATCCTTATTATCCTATATCAGTTTAACTATATATACTGTAATAACAAACAACAACTATATATACTGTAATAACACACAACAACTATATATACTGTAATAACAAACAACAACTATATATACTGTAATAACAAACAACAACTATATATACTGTAATAACAAACAACAACTATATATACTGTAATAACAAACAACAACTATATATACTGTAATAACAAACATAATTATGCAACAACACATTTCAGACCCGATATGTCTTGTATCACAGTGAATATATTACGCGCAAAGTAAGGTAATTTTCTGTTACGTACTTAGTTGGAAGTTCAATGCATTTATATTGGTCTTATTCAAATTGTTAAAGGGTAGGGGTTATGTATTGTTAAAGGGGTAGGGGTTATGTATTGTTAAAGGGGTAGGGGTTATGTATTGTTAAAGGGGTAGGGGTTATGTATTGTTAAAGGGGTAGGGGTTATGTATTGTTTAAGGGGTAGGGGTTATGTATTGTTAAAGGGGTAGGGGTTATGTATTGTTAAAGGGGTAGGGGTTATGTATTGTTAAAGGGGTAGGGGTTATGTATTGTTAAAGGGGTAGGGGTTATGTATTGTTTAAGGGGTAGGGGTTATGTATTGTTAAAGGGGTAGGGGTTATGTATTGTTAAAGGGGTAGGGGTTATGTATTGTTAAAGGGGTAGGGGTTATGTATTTGTTTATTTAAATATTTATTTATCATTATTTTGGTTTCCTCCCTAGGCCTCCATCAAGCTTTAAAGAAAAATCCTCAAGATCTCCCTTCGAGATCAATGTGTACCTTTTTTCGGTAGAAAAATGCCCCAACCGAAGGTCAGTTCCTCTAAAACTAGAGACTCGCTATCGCTCGCCAGTAAAATAATCGACACATAAATGGCATACAAGGTCTGAATATTAACGAAGAAATAGGTCGAAAGGTCTTATAATCGATCAGCTAATGGGACGAGCGTCTTAAAATCTAAGAGCTAATTGGACTAAGCCTGAGAGACAAAGGAGTCTAGAAAAATGACATACCTCCACTCCAATAAAGAAACTCGGGCACGTGCATGGCGGTGAGAACTAATACAGTTCAGATCGTCCGTGTCAGAATTATTGCAAGATAGTCTGTTATCCCCGCTATGTTTATTGTGTGTGTGTGTGTGTGTGTGTGTGTGTGTGTGTGTGTGTGTGTGTGTGTGTGTGTGTGTGTGTGTGTGTGTGTGTGTGTGTGTGTGTGTGTGCTACCTTAATGCATATAGAATGATGTAAAGCAAGGAGAACACTTTTAAGCTAGTGTGATAATGTAATGTCTTTGAATTAGAGTAAAGCCGATATCACACTAGCGCTTTTTCACTCAACATTTATCCTTAACACTGGTCTGGCAGCTTATGAGGTAAACATTTAAATTATTTATGTTACCTAAATTCATCCACCTCAGTCTAATTTCCGATACCAGAGCAAAATATTCCAGAAATGTTGCCAGAAAAATGTTGATCATCGAATGTTGAGTATAAAAGCTCTCGTGTGATACCGGCTTAATACACAATGCAGTTGAATTGAAATATACAGAGTAGTTGTGTAAAGTGCGTAGACTTAGTGTTGTCCATATGCCCAGCTCTTATAGCTACCCTCGATTATGTAATCTTACAGTAATTACAGTATATAACTACATGTTATGGAACAGTGAGAAATATACATGTAACACTCAGAATAGTTGGTTAAGGGGAGGTTTTTAGTTGATTCCCTAGACTTCCATCAAACTTAAAATTACTCCCCCTTGACACCCTTTCAAGATAAATTTGTACATTTTTCGGTAGAAAAATTTCCCGGCCGAAGGCCGGTTCCCCTTAAATTACAGGCTCGCTATCGCTCGCCAGGAAAAAATTGACACCTAAATGGCACGAATGGTCTTAAAATTGACAGAAATGGGGCGAGGGTTCTTAAAATCGCCAAACTAATGGGGCAAGCGTCTTTAAATCTCACAAGCAATGGGGCTAGACATGAGGGAGAAAGGGGTCAAGTAAAAAGTCCCTCAAGTGGAAATCTCCCCTTAAGCCTGCACATTAAACTTGCCATTATATACTTGTAAATAACTAAAACAGCACAAATACAAGAATGTTTAGAACATCCGGACGTGTGAACAACTGTACACTCGAGGAAACAACAATGTTTACACTGGTGAGTTGAATATATATTTGTGTGAACTGAATGATCCGGGTCAACATACGTCTGTACTGTATCATAGCAAGATTTAGACCGACTTCTAGAATGTTTAGAGCGTTAGTGTGAAGATTTGTTTTTCCTAGAGTGTACATCCATGTGTACATTATATTACACACACAAATACAGCCACCGCTAAATATAACCAACACCTCTATTATCTTCCTATAGGTCACCACCTCTACCACATATTCAATAGACACAGATTCACATGAAAGATTTTACCGGCATTATCTTTCGGCAACGTATTTATGGGATTAACCTTTTATACGGATCCTTTCATCGGAAATATCTACCACCAGTCTAGTCGCCAATACCTGTACACAAATAATCTTTACAGGATAACGTTTCAAAGTTGAGGGAAATAAACGCGCTTGTACATCTGTATTTCATTAACGTATCTGGTACCCTATATACTCAAGATAGTTGTATGTACAGTTGGTCACATAAGTTCCTGTACTCTCCTTGATCTTATACATGGAAATATAATGTGCATGGTTGAATTGCGTGTGTAGTTTCTTATGCATTGGTTAAATCATCAGAGTAGTCAACTGATGATTAAAGGAAAACCAACTCGCAATTCATTTATACTTCTTTTACTTTCATACATAAGATCACGACGAGGAACAGAACTTATGTGGGCAATGTGCAGCTGCATTTTGTTAACGTATCTGTTACCCTATACACTCAAGCTATTTGTATGTACCTTAAGACTCCCAATGCACCTGTAAGTATCAATTTGTGTTTAAGTTGGGTAATGAATGTGGTCCTTCCTTCTGCTGCCCCTCCGTCGTTAGTTCCTGTAGGGTTCCTTTTGTTCAGTCCAGGTTACTTTGTTGAGAGAGATGCCGGGGTGAGATACCTGGGAGATGTTCAGTGTGTTTCGCTATCTGTCTCATGGTGTCTCTCATTATTGCAAGAGAGATGCAAGAGAGATGCCGGGGTGAGATACCTAAGAGATGTTCAGTATCTCGCCATCTGTCTCATAGTCTCTTATCATTCCTTCAACTGAACTCTACTCTATTTTTCGACTTAGTGTTTACGTAACACTATTCAGTCAGTCATTGCTCCATACATTGTTATCGCCTATATGACAAGAAGCATGTATTCCGCAAGTATTTGTATATGTGCGTATGCATGATTTCATACTGTAGTTTAAAACTTGTGTATGCGTATGTCAGATTTGGAGTACGTGTAAGTTCGTGTCGGTTTGTGTACCACATCACTGTGATCCCATTGACTGGTTCAGTGACTCTTAGTATAACTTACATCATTGTGTTTTCTGTATTCAAGTTGTCGTCCTCTGAAACTTTACTTTGTCCTCCCCTCAGTATTCATCTCATCACACTTAATTCCGTTTATGAAATCTATCCTGTTATTATATTATATGTTCTACATATTTTTGTTTCCATAATCCCCTTCCTATTGTAGACCAAAATAGAAGCACTATCCCCTTAACACAATGCTGCTGAAATACGATAATAGCATTTGTTGTAAGAACCTCTTATTATACGGGAGAATCGGAGACAAAAACAATGACGAGAGAGAGAGAGAGAGAGAGAGAGAGAGAGAGAGAGAGAGAGAGAGAGAGAGAAAGAGAGAGAACAAAGACTAGCTAAGAAGTATTAGAACTTGATGACTATATTAATCTGTCATTGATAAAGTCTAATTGGTTATTGAGTACCGGTAAGTAAGCCAGTATTGAGGTAGCCTGTTGGCACTTATCTTAAGCCCATACTTTCATGTACTTCTTATCAGGATGATATTCTCTTAAGTCACTAATTATTCAATCATTAATGTGAACTTTGTATGTCCTATTTGATCGCCCAAGAGAGCAAACTACTTTATTACTTATTTCATCGTATATATTATAAAAAGGTATTAAGAAACATTCAGACAGGTTGGCTGATTAGTTAAGAACTTTTGTCTGGGTTTGTCTGAGTTGATTGACTAACATTATTAATGTGTGACCTATTTTGGTAGGTTAAATCAAGGGGTACTTGCATTCTTGAGGTTAACTGAGGTTGTTTCCGTCTTCTTCACTGACACCGATGAGCGGGTGTGTTGAGTGAAACTTGGGGCCATATTCTCCGTCACAACACTACACTCTTTCTGATTATGATCAATTGCATTTACGTTGCCAATGACATCAAGGTCTAATAATGGAGGGGTGGCATTCTGGTAGGTTGGTCGAGAAGTTCCTAGCAAAGGGCATGGAGAGGGGCTAATTCACGGTGTAACTAGGCAATCTGGTATTTTCTTTGTGCCTAAGCTCAGCCTCCCACGTTATAACAAGAGTCTTCGATAGTTAGGAGATTTTTTGAGGAGGATTGAATTTCTCCTGTGTGGACTGGGTGCCGAGTAAGATGAGGCAGTATTGATTATTATGTCTATATCTATGAGTCGAATTTAAAGTCTATGATTTAGGCCATGATTTCTGAGTGATCTCAAATGAAGAATCCGTTCTGTCGGGCTGTCAGTACACTGCTTCATAGAGACGCCACAGAATGTCGTTTATATCCTTATCATCTATAGTATATTCCTGCCTACATTTGCTTCCTAGTGTTACTTATGGTTCCATTCTTCTTTTCCCCTTCAAAATAATAATCACGATCAAAAATATTTTGCTTCTCTTCCTATGTGTCTGCTACCCTTCTCTCATAAGTTTGCTCCATATCTTCCTCCCCTTTTAACCCTGAGCCATAAGTCCCCTTGCCTCCTGCCCTCCCTGCCAACCTCTGCCTCTCAGCCTAATGTTTATACAGGCGTGTGAGGTTGACAACTTACACTGTCAAAGAAAACATATGGTGGAGAAAGATGTGTAAGCTTAGTGGTGGGTCACAAAAAGAAAATGAGGTGGTGGTGGTGGTGGTGTGGGGGGTAAAAAGGACAGGATATAGACCTACTATAGGATAAGGTTGTTGGTGATTTAAAAGTGGTGTCATTAAGAGTAAGGGTAATGTGTTAGGAGTGAAAATTAAGAGAAAATGGATGACGATGAATACACTTTATGTAATAAAGGCTTTGTTATCGAATTAATCACACGATTTTTTTTTCCAATAAATGATCAAGACCATTCAACCTTAGCTCTCTCTCTCTCTATTTATTATTAATTGTATGTGCTCCAAGTTAATGACAATATCTTTTCAGTATCATGACATTCGACTGTGGTTCTGATGGTTTTAGTGTAGTCTAACACATCTGTTTAGAAACTGCGACAAGTTCTCACACACACGTCACCTGTTTGTTGGAGAATGATTACTCTATTCCTGCTGCTTGGCTGGAGTGTTCTAGATGGTGATATGGCCAAAGAAGTCGTTCAATGTCCAACCAGTTTGAAAAAAAAAAAAAAAAAAAATAGAAAGAAATTGGATAGTGGGAGGATTTTCATGTACCTGGTTGGAGAGAGAGAGAGAGAGAGAGAGAGAGAGAGAGAGAGAGAGAGAGAGAGAGAGAGAGAGAGAACGAGCAAGTAAGGATCATGGAAGGTGTGTGTAAGCAGGATCGGGTTTCCCTCTCTCGCTCTATACTTGTCACTGTGTTTCTGAACGACTTTTGTATTCTTTCTTATTCGCAATTATTATAACCCTCCTTTAGTTACCTTGCTAGATGTTTTTGTGCTCGTTATATTATATTATTTGTTGATTTATGTTATTACTGCACATTGTTATTCAACTCAGAATTATCTATATACCCTTAACTAATATTAATAGAGGTTTTAGTGATGAAGCCCTCTACCCCCTCACCCAAACACCCCCCACCCCCACAACCACCACCCACACACCTCCTTACCTATCGCCCTCCCACGCCTCACAGCCCTCTACCCCCTAACCCAAACACCCCCCACCCCCACAACCACCACCCACACACCTCCTTACCTATCTCCTTCCCACGCCTCACTGTTATTACGATGGGGATCTTTACACAAGGTGTCCATGTAATAGATTTATAACAGCACTTACTTTCAGACTCTCAGCACTAACCAGCACGACTTTCCTTCCTCGGACCTTTTATGTTGGGTGATCGTGGTGAGGTGGGAGGTCAGGCACGTGTGATTATCTGTGAGCTATTTGTGCATGAACCTGCTACATCCCCTAGTTCATGTTTATAGTTTGTGTAGCTTACTATTATTGGAACGAAAGGTTAAACAAACATAATGGTAATAAATATATACATAACATTCAATATAAACAATTGCCATTTTACTTTTGGCATTGAACAATCGGTCTTGCCTGTTTGTGTTTCAATATATTATGTCGATATCTATGCGAACAAAAAATAGATGCAGAAATATGATATATTGCTTTAGAGTTGGAATGCGTGTCATCTTAGAAAAGCCTCCATCATGATATACCTGTAGCTTTAACCGTCATCACTACCTCCACCTTTCCTTCTACCACCATCACCACTTTTCTTCGCACCACCATCACCACATACATTTCCTCCCACCACTAACACCACCATCCCCCCACCACCATCACCACCTGTCCTCCCCCCCCCCCCCCCCCCCCCCCCCCCCCGCCACCATCACCACATTTCTTCTCACCATCATCATCATCATCATCACCAAATCTACCTTTCCCCCAACCATCATCAAAACCTTTCCCCGCACTACCCATACCATCACCACCTCCAACATTCCTCCCACCACAAATACCACCAATCTTCGCACCATCATCACCATCTCTACCTTTCACACCAATAACACCACCTCTACTTTCTACCCGATTATTATTATTATTATTTTTTATTATTACTATTATTATTATTATTAGTATTATTATTATTATTATTATTATTATTATTATTATTATTATTACCTTCCTTCCACCATTATCACCACCTCGACCCTTCCTCTCACCCCCAACATCACCTTTCCTCTTACCACCACCGCCACCATCACACGGTCCCCTACACGTACACTGTTTAAGAGAGCTGCCCTGCATACTAAAGAGAGATAAACTGGTATCATGTTGAGTGGGAGACCGACCAATTGGAAGACTTTCCTTGACCCACTTCCAAGTTGTACAGTCACTCATAAGAATTCGTGGACCTCGCCTATTTCTAATTATGGAAGTATGTGTCCGGAAGCAAATCTATGAATACAATTGTCCATGCATCAACTACAAAGCTGTATATACTATTTATTGAAAAGCAAGTTGCATCCTAAAATCAATCTAGATAGTTATAATTACATAAAGAAAACACAGGGGGTCCACGAATCTTTATAAGTGACTGTACAGTTGCCTTGACAAGTCCTGGGCCATGGTTGGTGGAACGTCTTTGGGAGAGAAGTGCCATTTTCGAAAACTGTTTAATACACTACACACTATGAGTCATTTTACTGCATCAATCAAAGCACAGTGTCAGTTATATTATGATGTGTAGAGTACCGGTGATACTTCTTTATCTTAGTTAGCCTTCTTATGAATAATAGAAACGTAAAAGCCTTTCATATATACAGTATATATATATATATATATATATATATATATATATATATATATATATATAATCACCTTGTACGCAGGTTAATCCCCAAACACTCGTACCGGTAGCTGTATTCAACTATCTAAGTGTTTATATTTATATCCCCATATACATTGGCTGCTAGTTAAATTATTATCTCCTATGCTGATCTGTTTAGCTATCGCCTCATCAATATGCATATTAATCCTTATTAACCTTATACTACGGTGCTCTCACCCATACCTGGCTATCTCTACTTATATCTTATCCGTTCATCTTCAGACATACGACACCGCCTCTCTCTCTCTCTCTCTCTCTCTCTATATATATATATATATATATATATATATATATATATATATATATATATATATATATATATATACTGTATATATGCATATTTATATGCATATGTGTGTCAAGCAAGAGAGGCTCATTATTGAAAATGACATTATACATATTAGTGTTCATATATAAATACAATTATCCAGAGTTATACCCACATTAATGTATGCATTACAGAATGATAAATAGAAAAATGTGTACAGTAAACTAATACAAATAAAAAACAAAATGTGTATCAAAATAAAACAAGACGGAGAGCCTGTCACTTCTCAGTCTTCTTCTGTCTTTTCCCTATATAACTACGCTTTTCTTCACTCTACCCTCTATCACTTTCTACCTATACTTTACTTCACTCTACCCTCTATCACTGTCTACCTATACTTTACTTCACTCTACCCTCTATCACTTTTTACCTACACTGTACTTCACTCTACCCTCTATCACTGTCTACCTATACTTTACTTCACTCTACCCTCTATCACTGTCTACCTATACTTTACTTCACTCTACCCTCTATCACTTTTTACCTACACTGTACTTCACTCTACCCTCTATCACTGTCTACCTATACTTTACTTCACTCTACCCTCTATAACTTTTTACCTACACTGTACTTCACTCTACCCTCTATCACTGTCTACCTATACTTTACTTCACTCTACCCTCTATCACTGTCTACCTACACTGTACTTCACTCTACCCTCTATCACTGTCTACCTATACTTTACTTCACTCTACCCTCTATCACTGTCTACCTACACTGTACTTCACTCTACCCTCTATCACTGTCTACCTATACTTTACTTCACTCTACCCTCTATCACTTTCTACCTATACTTTACTTCACTCGCCCATAGTTGCAGGGAAGATCAGCGAAATATATGGGAACATGATAGCCAATATCG
Organism: Paralithodes platypus; assembly: GCA_032716605.1. NCBI lineage: Eukaryota > Metazoa > Arthropoda > Malacostraca > Decapoda > Lithodidae > Paralithodes > Paralithodes platypus. The sequence goes on along the minus strand of CM064488.1, from coordinate 14,115,767 downwards.
ACTACATGCTTGATAAATATCCCCCCCGCCCAAAAAAAAAAAAATAATAATAATAATAATAATTAAAACTCACAAAATCTGAGTAAAACCAGCACTAGAATTTTGTCTTGTCTTGTCATGGGGGTTAAGGGCAACCTCAGGCGAATACTCGCCCGCTCCGGCCCTACCGTAGTCCCGGAGATCCTATGTCACAATTAAATTAGTTTATAGTTAAGGTTAAAATTCACCACCGTGTCACTTTCACTCTAGGTCATTCGTAGAACCTTAACACTGTAAAGGCAACAACCCAATAGCAGGTCATCAGGTGGCGAACCAGAGACCTACAAACCGCGGTACTAGGGCCAGAGCAATGTCTTGAAGCGAGGTGCCCTTATCAACCAACCCCAGACAATCCAGTAGGAGCTGTCGGAAGGAATCCATCTTTGAAGCCAGAAAGGGACGCCCATCCACATGCTCAGTGACGGGACGAGGCGAGGCTTAGGAGGCATATGTAGGACGACCAGATGTAGGATGTGGAGGGGAAGAGGTACCGTACGACGATACATGGGATGCGGAGACTGCGGAGGGAAGAGCTCGTCAAAGTTATACGGTTCCTCAGGACCTCAACAATAACCGGGGGACGGCCGGTGCGGGCAATAGTCGATCGCCGTAGTTAATATAAGTTCGCGTCTATTTTGACGGCGATTTTTGTTTTAGTTAGGCTAGGCCTAGGCTATTTGCCCCCTGCTGGCAATATATATGATGATGACAATATGTCATGGGGGGTGATTGACACCCTCAACATATGATTGTATCCAACGATCTCTAACCTCTGTATCTCAAAAAGGGCTAGAGCAAATTGGCTGTAAATTTCCACATCTAGGCTATTCCTTGACAGATTTGCTCCCTCCAATTAATATATATTAGCATAAATTCAGCCTAGTTTAGCCTATAAAACAAAAACTAACATTTGTTTAGCCTAGGCCTACATATAAAAAGAAAAAACACACTCGTACTGCAATTATAAGCATAAATATGAGTATCTAAGTTACAAAGCAAATGTTTTTGTATAAAATAAACCATAAAATTGTCATCTTCCAACTGTTGAGGTCATAAATATAAAAAAATCTGATACATTAGGAAAAATGCGTTAAGAGTTGTGTTAGCGGGTCTATCGTCCCCTTTATTTACGTAGTCGCACGCTCGCAGCTACATTCGCGTCTAATTTGACTGTGGTTATTTGCCCCTGCTGGTGATATATATGATGATGACAATAAGTCACAATGGTGGCCACAATGGTGGCCTCCAAGAATTAGACAGCATAATCCGAGAAGCAGTGACCAGCATCACCAACGTGGAATTTAAAGAACGGGCCTGGACACAAGCCACCCTTCCTGTCCGCCTCGGGGGCTTGGGCATACGGAGAGCCTCGGATATTGCCTCCCCAGCCTTTATCTCTTCCCTCATCGCGACCAACGACCTTGTAATGTCCATCCTTTCTTCTCAACCCGGAATGACACTTAATGGGGACGTAACAGCAGCGATTAACACCTGGAAGGGACGTACAGGAGTAGAGGAGGAGCCTCAGGGTACCTCCAGGAGCAAGCAGAAAGCGTGGGATACCATCTCGGCGAAGAAAACTCAAGAAAATCTTCTAACCAATGCAGACCAGGTTGCAAAAGCACGCCTCCAGGCAGCCGCCCGTTCGGAGAGTGGCTTGTGGTTACATGCCATCCCCATCCCACCTCTTGGAACTCACTTGGATGCTGAAGCGCTCCGGGTTGCCATCGCGCTCAGAGTGGGTGCGGCAGTTTGTCACCCACACACTTGCAAGTGTGGTGGGGGGATGGATGCTCAAGGTCACCATGCCTTGTCATGTAATTACAACGCAGGCCGCCTGCCAAGACACTCTGCACTAAATGATGTCATAAAACGGGCCCTGCAGAGTGCTAACCGTGCATCAATCCTCGAACCACATGGACTTCACAGAGAAGACGGCAAACGGCCAGATGGGATGACCACTTTCCCTTACAAGAATGGCCGGTGCCTCGTGTGGGATGCCACATGTGTTGACACTTTCTCCACAACCAACATCGCCAGAAACGCCGACAAAGCAGGTGAAGCTGCCCGGATAGCAGAAAATAAAAAGCGAGACAAATATCAAGCCATCGCCAGAAATCATCAGTTAGAGCCCCTGGCATTCGAAACTTCAGGAGTCTTCGGCCCTACCACCCTTAAGATGGTGAATTAAATAGGCAGTAAAATCAGAGAAGTTTCAGGAGAACCCCGGGAAACCTTCTGGCTCAAGCAAAGACTAGGGATGGCTATCCTCCGGGGCAATGCCACCAGCGTCATGAGCTCAGTTCGACAGGACTGGGGCATGCCACTGTGTGAGGCCCGGGCAGGAGTGGTGTATCCGTAGTCTTTCCACAGTAGGGTAAAACAAAACATGTACTTTATTTGTATGTAACATGTGTGATGCACATAAATAAAAGGGGATGTGTCGGATGGTTGAAAGCCACAGTTGCTCGCGCGTTTGGGGCTAGCAACACGTATTATGAAAAACATGTATCCTCCTTCATTCACTGTCCCCCCCTTCACTCACTCAACCCCACAATTTGCCGGAAGATAACAGGTTTTTTATTATACGTAGACGGAGGTCTTTTAAAAAAAAAAAAAATCATAGGGGGATAAAGCCCCCTCAACCCATTATTGAATCCCACGGCCAGGCGTTGGGAAAATTGTTTTGTTACCGGCCGGCGGATTGAGGGTGGCTTTACCGGTTTACCCCAGCAGTTAAATTAGAAGCGAATGTAGGCCTAACTGCGAGCGTGCGACTAGGCTATATAAACAAAGCTTTTGGTATGCCCACAACTACAACTCTTACCAAAACTGCAATTAGCCTATTTTGTTTTCTTTTTCAGTTTAGGCTAAATTGTGGAGGCTAGGCTAAATTATTTAGCTGCAATTAGCCTAGCCTATTTTTGTTTGTTCTTTCAGTCTAGGCTAAATTGTGGTAGGCTAGGCTAAATTCTTTAACATGTGTACTATTGTGTAGGCCTGTGCTTTCCAATAGAAGTAAAAATATGTAGCCTAGCCTAATGCAATTTTACTAAAACCCAAGCCTACCTGAATATATGCAGAGCTCAACAGCAAAAAAAAAAAAAATATGCTGAGCAGTGAAATAAAATTAAGCTAGGCCTAGGCCTGTTTTCTCATAGGCCTAATAACCTAATGAAGTATACTATAGCCTAACCTAATTTAAGTTATTTCACAAAATACTAATAGGCCTACCCAGCCCTCCTCATGCATTATTTTCCATTGTAAAATAAGTTTGTTCTTAACTGCAGTAATGAAAGGTAGCCTATAAATAGGCTAGCCTATGTTGGCTGAGCAATTGTCTCGATTTGACTATTTTTACTTAATTAGGCCTAAAGCAGCCTGAGCCTATTCCCAACCCCCAAACAGTATCCCATGTTAAGCCCTAGGCTAGGCCTAGGCCTAATCCCACTCTCAATCAAAATTCGAACTGCTAAATTCGTACCTACCGGTAGCGCTGCCTAGGCTAGGCCTATATTTTTCGTGAATAGATATAGAAAATGGTTTAAAGGAAAGACCATCCTATATTATGTTCAAATAATATGTAATAGCACTGTGTATGGTTGTATTAAATTTAAATAGTGATAGATGTGTATATTAATGGGATAAATACTCCGAAGTTCGCATACGCTCAGAAAATTATAGTGCAACACTGTTGCCAGATACTAATCAATGCCATTATCATTATATCATAATGCATTTTACTCATTTGCATAATTTCAAATACCTAGGACATTAACCCGTGGAGCCCCGGCTAGTTTTGTAATGTTTGTTCACCAGAACCCGGCCGGTTTTAAAAAAATTGTTTTATTCCAGAAACAATAGCGAATGGGTTAGGAATGAAGGAAAAACCACGAAAAAACGCTCAAAAAGCTTAAAAAATGGTCCTACAGAGCCCCCGAAAACGTATTTTACAGGAGTAAAAAATTGAAGGCAATTACCCAAAAAAAACAGGTTATTGCGCGCTCACGCGCACGCACGTTGACTTTGAGAGTTTTCAACCATCGGCACGGTTGCGTGGGATGCGTACACAGTTTCCATACAAATCTGAGCCCTCTTGAGTGGCTACACCTGAGGTTACGGTCGGCGCAATTAGGGTGACGCGTCAGGCGCATCTCTGGGGCTGTGCGTTACATACATCGCCGACGCGTCAGACGCGTCGCTGAGGCTGTACGGGTTAATATAATATTTTCCTATCTTTTTTGTAGTGATATTTGTATGATTTAGTGGTATATTGGTGTCTGTCTAGGGTTATAATGCATTGAGAAAGTTACCTCTGATTCTCTGACTTGGTAACAGTTCGGTATGGGCCGGCTTAAGTAACCCTGCTTTCTTTGAGTACTACACGGCAAGAGAAGCTTTCGGTTCTGTCATTACTGTTCAAGGTAAACAGCAACTGCTAAATTCGACATCATGTTCAAATAATATGTAATAACACTGTCTATGGTTGTATTAGACAAAAATCGTGATAGGTTTCTATTTTATGTGGATAAATAGTATTAAGCTGAATAAACTAAATACCGAAAGTTAACTAGAGTGGTTGTTGATACATTTGCTAGATATGAGGGAGGAGGGAGGTAGGATGGAAGGGCAGGGTAAGTCACACAGGCAATTGCCAAAACTTTAAAGGTCCATATCATTGTTATTAAACAAAGCATTTGGCAAAGGGAGGAATTGTTAAAAACCTTAGCCAATACTCTGTCATTCACCAAAAATAAATTTGAATTATCATTATTATTTGGTAGGGTAGGTATGTATAGTAAGGTTGGCTAAATAATTGCTGGAATTCATAGGGACTCGAACTGTTTTGAGAGAGTTAAATACCAAAAAAATAATAGATCTGAATAATAAAGAGATTATGTTATTAAGCAAAACTGGGGGATGCGTGGAAGCCTATAGACTGTAGACGGTAAACTTTGTGTGGGTAGCGAATGCGGTTTTAAAGTCATTTAAGAATAGACAGTTTTCAATGCTGCGGCCAAACTATTCCACCCATTTATATTCTTTTGTTATCAAAACGTTCGGAATCACGAGCCTCACCCAACTACGCAAGCATGGCTTTGATCATCGGCGTAGTTTTCAAGATGTGGAATTTTAAGTGGAATTCGAGTTTTTTTCAAGATTGCCGGAAAAAACCCACGTGCAAAAGCAAAACCTTCACTATAACATTTGCGGAGCATTAGTAGGGGAGTCCGTATGCCAAAGCCCAGACGTTTCCTATGAGTGGGAGAGACGGTATTTAGGCGTCAAGTTTTTCGGGAAATCGGCTGCCACGGACATGTTTGACCGCCATGCCGGATGTTTAGCATATCAAAAGTTGCCCAATACAAAAACGCACCTCTTGTGAAAGCTTGATCCCGATCCAAAAAGTTGTGCTGGAGTTATTGCGTCGAAACCGGCGCGTAAGAAGAATTTGGATGAAAAACCGGGTTTAATTATTACAATAGGGGTTCCCCGTAGGGGACGAACCCCTAATAATAATAATAATAATAATAATAATAATAAATATAATAAATAAATAAAATAAATATAAATAAAATAAATAAATATATAACACAAAACCAAAATAATGACGTTGCCTTTATTCTGGATTGTATGGCAGTGGACCATCGCTTGAGGTTAATGGTCTAGTCACACTGTATTAGGTCAGTGTTTATTTTATCTTAATACTTACTAGAATTGGAATTTTGAATGTTATTTATGTTCGGGCTCTGTCTTTAGTCGGCCACCCCCAGCTATGGGGTATGTGCCTGAGTACATACATACATACAATCATGCATACATACTAGATTAGTTAATTGGATAGATAATACATTATAATGTGAGTGTGTGTGAGTTATATTGTGTAAGTAAATATCGGTAGTAAATAGTAGTGAATACATTTATGTAATAATACCGGCCTGTCCCAAGTTTGTCCCCAGACCCAATAACCAGTCAAGCGGCGGCGAGGGAGTGTCCGACCATTAACATAAATGTCACATAATTTCCCGGCAGCCGGTGTTTACCAACAAAATGTGTTTCTTCCGTAAATTGTTAAACGTGAGCGACGACCTTTGACAACACCGCGACCAAGTGTGCCCACAAAAACACAACCTTTTTCATTTTGTTGCGGTATTTTTCTTGGCCATTCCTGTTTATGTCAACGATTGAAATTAAAAATTATAATATTTTCCACCAAGCAAAATTATTATGACCATTATATTTAGGAAGTACTTGCAAATTTAATGTAATATTGTATGCATGTTTTATGCAATGTGTTAATAGACAGTATATTCCAAACTTGAGAACAAAATCTAAAGTTGTTGTTATTGTTGTTGTAGTTCCCTAGACTGTCTGGCCAAACAGTCCCGAGTCCGGTAGACCTACATTGCTCCCGATGCTCGGGCCACCGAAGGGGCATGGATGAGATGAGATCTGTCCATGAGAGGGCAGCGAGGGAAGGGATTATCAGCCCACGGGCTTGCACTCCTGGGTACAATGCCCCCAACGTCCGCAGCCCCCCTTGCAGTGCCGCCCATTCGGGCGATCTCACCAGCACCTAGAAGAAAGGTAGTACAGTAAAAGAGACCGACGGCTAAGGTTGAGTAAAGGATACCAAACCTCACTCTGGATAGGACCAGCTGTGTGCTGTACACTTCTCAGACGTAATACACCAATTATATAGCAAACTTCATAATAATGCATTCATTTTTGTGTTGTTGTCTAATGTATAAACATAATTCTTTAATAATTTATAATCATATCAATTATGCATATAGTGGTCACCATACATTCATATCCCAATTCATGTGCAGTATGCCTGGTTAGCTATACATTTACGTTATTCTTCTGTGTTAACCATATTGTCAACAATGCACTATACACATACACACACACACACACAGTTTATTGCCAGTCAGGTACGTACACTGGAAATCGCCTTCATGCTTATTTGCCGATTCCACGTGAGTCAACTCACAGGATCGCACACGTGTGCATCAAAATACACACATATAGCTTTATTTACGTTACATTTTGTGTGTGGCTCACGATATTATATAAATAACAAAATCCACATTGTCTCTTGTATTTTCTTTACCAATTTAGTCATATTTCGGTTACGATTGATAAATAGATATTTTATGTGGGCAGACAATCCATGTGAACAGCTTTGCATGCAGCCATCACCATTAAAACCATAGACAATACCAATCCCAAATCCCCGTTTACAATGTTCATGAAGCACCTCATGATCGTAAAGTTTTGGCCACTAGATAATCAGTTGTATATGTATACTGTTGAAGTAATCAAGCTGCATGTATTTCTGTCAGTAATGTTTGGAGAACATATACTGTTATACTTCTGCTGACCACGTCGTCCATTCGCCCTCATTGAGTTAATTTTCTTATGTTGCGAGTACATTATTTGAGTAGGCAGTTAGTAATAACATTCATTGGGTATAAATAATGTGTAGTATATGTTTGGGGGTTCAACAAGGTGGGTTGGAGAGCTTGAGTCCTAAAATCTTAACCTATTGCCCAAGCTACGTCTACATCTATTATATTATGACAGACTCATACATAACAAACAGACAGACATACTCATAGATAACAAATAGGCAGACAGGCTCAGGCATGAGAGATAGGCAGACTGGCTTATGCATGACAAACAGGCAGACAGGCTTATGCATGACACATTGGCAGAAAGGCTTATGCATGACAAACTGGCAGACAGGCGTATGCATAACAGGCAGACAGGTTTATGCATGACAAATAGGCAGAGATTAATAAATTACTAACAGGCAGACAGATTCATGCATGGCAAACAGACAGACAGACCTATACATGACAAGCTGGAAGACACTCATACATGACAAACAGGCAGATAGGCTCAAACATGACAAATAGACAGACATACCAATACATGACAAGCTGGCAGACACTCATACATGACAAACAGGCAGATAGGCTCAAACATGACAAATAGACAGACATACCAATACATGACAAGCTGGCAGACACTCATACATGACGAACAGGCAGATAGGCTCAAACATGAAAAATAGACAGACATACCAATACATGACAAGCTGGCAGAACCTCATACATGACAAACAGGCAGATAGGCTTATACATGACAAATAGACAGACATACCAATACATGACAAGCTGGCAGACACTCATACATGACAAACAGGCAGATAGGCTCAAACATGACAAATAGACAGACATACCAATACATGACAAGCTGGCAGACACTCATACATAACAAACAGGCAGATAGGCTCAAACATGACAAATAGACAGACATACCAATACATGACAAGCTGGCAGACACTCATACATGACAAACAGGCAGATAGGCTCAAACATGACAAATAGACATACCAATACATGACAAGCTGGCAGACACTCATACATGACAAACAGGCAGATAGGCTCATACATGACAAATAGGCAGACATACCAATACATGACAAACACATTCATACATGACGATGATTTCACAACTTCTGCTTCCATTGGTAAAAATAGCAACTGGTGCTTATATTTAGATAATACAACTACTTTAGCATATAATTGTATCCATAAAACACACACACACACACACACACGCAAATATCCAAAATCCCTTTATATTCCTTGCATTGTGACTCGCGATAATAAAACTTGGGTTTTGTTCGGTGATTTCCAACACAACTCGGAAATATAGAGGTGGATAATAGTGGTTGACAGAGTTCCCATCTGAATAATGCAACAGTTATGTTACCGTCCGGTGTGACCAAAACATCGTGTCCAGGATTGGTTACGATGTTGGTGGAGTGGAGAGAGAATAATGTGTATGTTTACTTCACCACTACGAAATGCATATCCAAAAATAACTTAGCCCATTCTGTACCGGCGAAGTCCTTTTCAATAAATACTGGCAACCAGTTGACGATTTTATTCAGCTTGGGAAGGACAGCTATCCATTAATAGGCTACATACTATCTCAATTAATCCTTTTAGAAACCGTATACCTTTCTTAAGCTTCATAAAATCATCTAACCGTAGCTGAAATCTAATATAGGAGACGTCAACGGTACTGTAAGGGTTAATGTCTGTAAATACATACAAGACAGATATAATACATCTTAAAATTCCTCAACAGTTTGTATATGTTTACTTCACTACGAAAGGAATACCCAAAGATAACTTAATGTCTACAGTATAATATATAAACACTACAAATATGACAAATATAAAAATTCCTCAACTAAAAATTCACACTAAATACTCCACGTCGTCGTGTTATGTGTTTGTCCATTTCTGCCCCCCCCCCCCTCCCCTCTCCCCACCTTCCCCCCACACACACACCCTCTCTTCCCTCTCATTCAGTATCAGTTAGTCACATTTCTCTATAATAGTTCAACCTTCCGCCTCTTCCTATTATTATTTTCAATGTCATTTACTATTCCCTTTGCTTGTTACACTATTATTATTATCTGGCATCCTATTTAATGTTTACCTTACCTCACCGGGCGTCTAGCGTACTCAAGTTCATTGACTATTCACCCTTCAATCTCGCTCGCTGCCCTTCAATCAATATGGTAAAAATAAGTCCAGAAAAACGGCTAATGCCTGATACGACTCGAATAAATGAATATCCAATTGCTTCAAAGAAATTCGAGTACAACACAATATATCGCAGTCTCCAAGTTACATTTTTAAAGCTTTGTTTTTCTTTTTTTTTCTTTTCTTTTTTGTGATAAATGGAGAAGTGTGATTTACGTTGGCGAGGAAGGATCCAAGATGGCAGAGGTAGAGAGAGAGAGAGAGAGAGAGAGAGAGAGAGAGAGAGAGTACAAAGGAGTACAAAGGAAATCAAGCAACAACAGATCTAGTGACCCTTCTAGGTTGCTTGTCCTCCAAAACACTGAGGATCAAGTGTCCAAACAGTGGTTTAGAGTGGGTAAGGGAACATTGGAAAGGAAACTACTGCCCTGCCACTAACGTGGCAGGACTAGGAAGTTAGTAGGGGACATATGGGTTAGTAACTGAGGGGAGGATAAAGTTATTCATTTACAAACGCAGTCAGTCGCGGGTTTGATGCGAGATATTTGTCTAGGCGGAATTTAAATGAATCAACGGTGCTGCAGTCTATAACGTCTCGGGGAAGCCCATTCCACAAGTTGACAACTCGATTGAAGAAGAAATTCTTAGATTCGTGCGAGTTAAAAGATTTACCAATAATTTTGCAAACCGTTTCCCCGCGTGTAATTAGATTGGTCGATAGTGAAGTACTTACTACAGTTCATATTGTCGATGGCTTTGATGATTTTGAACACTTGAATTAAGTCGCCTCTTAATCTGCGCTGGGTTAAAGGAAATAGATTTAATTCTCTAAGACGCTCTTCGTATGGTTTGTTCTTTAGGCTAGGTATCATTTTGGTAACTCTACGTTGAACTCGTTCTAGCTTGTTTATATCTTTTTGGTAATAAGGGCACCAGGATTGAACGCAGTATTCCAGAAGAGGGCGGACTAAGGAATTGTAAAGGGTTAGGATAACTTCTTTGGATTTATGCTCAAATGACCTGCCTATAAAGCCAATTATTTTGTTTGCCTTCTTAACAACTTCTGAACATTGTTGACTCGGTTTTAGGTTACTCGATATTGTTACTCCCAGATCAGTTTCTCTGTTTACATTCTTAAGCTGAGTGCCATTCATCGAATAGTTTGCTTTCTCATTTAGGTATCCGACATGTAGTACTTTACATTTATCCGCATTGAAACTCATTTGCCAAATTTGGGCCCAACATGACAATTTATCTAGATTGTGTTGCATATCGTCAACTTGTTCTTTTGAGAGTACGCTATTTGCAATTTTTGTATCGTCAGCAAATTTTGAGATTGTGCAGGTGAGACCCTCATCTATGTCGTTGATGTAAATTAGAAAGAGAATTGGTCCTAGTACCGATCCCTGGGGTACCCCGCTACTTACATTGGTCCATTTAGATGCCTTACCGTTTATGACTACCCTTTGCTTTCTGTTGCTGAGCCAATTTTCTATCCATTTCAACACACCGTCTTGTATTCCATGCGCTTTTAGTTTTAGCAGTAAACGTTTGTGGGGAACTTTGTCAAAGGCCTTTTGAAAATCAAGGTATATAATATCTACAGCTTTACTCTCATCGTAGAGGTTGAGGATATCGTGGAAGAAGTCTAAGAGGTTTGTTAAACAGGAACGTTTTTTACAAAAGCCGTGTTGAGTATCTTTAAGTATGTTATTTTCCTCTAAGTGATTTACGAGTCTGTCTCGTATGACCGTTTCTAGCATTTTACATACAACTGAGGTTAAGCTAATTGGACGATAGTTACTGGGTAGGGATTTGCTGCCTTTTTTGAATATCGGTGTTACGTTGGCTAGCTTCCACTGATCAGGCATAGTTCCAGACTGCAAGGATTTATTGAATAGTAATGTCAGTGGTTTGGAGAGCTCATTCTTAGCTTCCTTTAGAACTCTAGGCGAGATTGTATCAGGTCCTGGCGTTTTATTTACCTTGAGTTTATCTAAACAATTCAATACTTCTCTCTCTGTAACGGTGATATTGCTTAGAACATCTGAATTATCAATCTGAATCGGCGATGGTGTAGGGATATCACTGAGGTCTTCTGTTGTAAAAACTGATGCAAAGAAGGTATTGAGGGCATTACTCATTTGTACTTCGTCTTTGGTGTATTCTCCTTTTTCATCGACTAACGGTCCAACAGTTGAAGTAACTACTTTTTTCTTTCTGATATAACTATAGAATTCTTTCGGGTTTGTTTTACTTTGATTCGCAATATGTAACTCTAAGGTCTTTTTACTTTGCTTAATTAACTTTTTGGCTTTGCGTCGTAGCTCTACAAATTTCACCCGTTCTTCGTCATTTTGTGAGGATTTTAATCTATCATTAGCACATTTTTTAGCAAGCAGGCAGTTTGAAATATCTTTATTCCACCATTTGGGCTTATTATTATGGCCTGGACGCCGTATTTTCGATGGTATGCAGTCTTGCACTGCTTTTAGGTAAGTGGTTTCGAATAACTTCCAAGATGTATTTATGTCGTTATTGTTAATTAAAAAGCTCCAGTCAGTTTCTTTAAACATAGCTCTAAGTTTATGGAAGTTTGCTTTCTTGAAATTAGGGACTTTTTCGATGCTACTATTTGGTTCGTTACTAGTAAACTTTAAAGTGAAAGTTATCGTACGATGGTCGCTGTTACTGAATTCATCACCAACATTCAAATTCTCTATCAATTCTTCTTTTGTTGCAAGTACAATGTCAAGAACGTTATTACCACGGGTCGGCATTCGAACAAATTGATAAAGCGAACTCTCTTGCAAGTTCGTATACAAGTCATGTCCGGAGTGTGAAGTAAGAGTATCGCCCCACTTGGTCACAGGTAAATTAAAGTCGCCAAAAATTACGGTATCTTGTGAGTTACTTACATCTGCAATTTGTTCGTAAATTTCTCGGTCAGTTTGCACTGATTGAGCTGGAGGTCTGTATATTAACGCAAGTATTATTTTTGTACCTTTATTATTCTTTATGTGTCGACGTTCACAATTTGAGGTTTTGACACGAGGGTCGGGTTAAGACTTTCTTTGATATAAAATAAAACGCCACCTCCATTTTTATTTATTCGGCTGTTTCTCAAACATTACATAACCGGGAAGTGAATACTCTGCTAAAAAGTCTCTATCTTGTGTATTGAGCCAAGATTCTGTTATGCCAATCACATCATAATTTTCTGTAAACACTAGTTCCTCTAAATCTGAAAATTTATTGCGTATGCTACGAGCGTTTGCATAGAAAACCTTTAAAGTTGCGGTTTTAGAACTCGCAGATCGTTCTTTCATCGAATTTTTGGTTCTGGTCGGATCTACATTTACATTCGTGGCTGTCCTCGGTCCTCGGTCGTTATCCCTGACGGTTTTGAATTTGGGTCGTGTTGGTGGAGCTTTATCCAAATTCGCGGTTCTTGACGGATTAGTATTTAATTCCTTTGTAGATTGCCGTCCTCGCTGTCTTCGGTCCTCCTTCCTGGTTGTCCTGTGCTGAGTCGATTTCTTCTCCGAAAATCCTTCACCGCATCGTTGAGAAGACGCCCAAAACGCGCTGCTCCCAGAGAGAGAGAGAGAGAGAGAGAGAGAGAGAGAGAGAGAGAGAGAGAGAGAGAGAGAGAGAGAGAGAGAGAGAGATGTATCTTATAACTGCCAGACACATTAAGTTTCTATGATGCTACATTCTTAAATCAAATGGAAGGGATGTATATTTTCATGTCTGTGTATGTTGCATGATTACATTTTCTATCTCACAATTATTAAACGCTTTGATTCCCGAAAGGGTGGCCACGAATGAATCGTCTAGGCAATACAATCGATTATCTAGCCTGTCTCGGTGTAGGATCACTATAGTCGTCCAAATTTCACCTGATGGTAAATTGAATCCCTTAATTAGCAACAGATTCCTCGGTGCTTAATGGACAAATATGAATCTACTATATGTCTCTTCGTCAAAGTAATGCCAAGTTTCCATAATTAACAACACATCGCTACAAAACCTTAATAGTAGCAGAATAATCAAGATGTGGACAAGATAGTTTACCATCAGCTGAAAAATAAACAAACTGTAGTTCAACCGCTCATTGTTGTTTACAGTGCCTGAGGTGCAGGTGGAATTTGGTCGTATTTTGGAATGGCTATGACTTTGAATATAGTTTGTTTCGGGACGTGTTTTTCCCTCATGTTTATCCCTATTACTTTTGTTATTGTAAGACGTTCGCCCATTCGTTTTACTATTTCGACCCATTTCTTTGTCAATTTTAGGGCCTTTCGTGCCATTTAGGTGTTTTGATATTTTCCTGGTGAGTGACAGCCGAGCGACAGCCACCCTACAACTTAGTAGGAACCAGACATCGGCCGAACCATTTTTATACCGAAAAAATGTACAAATTTATCTCGAAAGGCGGTCCTGGGTGCATTTGTTTCAGCTTAATGAAGGTCTAAGGAGGAAACTGATGTCAACCATAGAGATGGGTGCGGATGCCATGGGTCTCTCTCTCTCTCTCTCTCTCTCTCTCTCTCTCTCTCTCACCAATCAGTCACCTGGCCCCATCATTACAGCCTATAGTTTGTACACACCGACCATTAATTACCATCAAGCGGTCCACCAGATTGCTCTGGATACCTCCTCGTTGTTGTGGCGTATTTCCTGCACCATTTCCTTCGGGCTATTTCTTCCTAATGTCTGATCTGATTTCGTTCCTGTGCTATTATGGGGAGGTTTTTGTTTTGTTTTCTAGAACCCCCTTCTTCCTATGCTTAGGCCAATTAGTTTTGAAATTTTAAGACGTTTGCCTCAGTTTGGCGATTTTAAGACCTTCCGTGTCATTTAGTCTTTCGGGGTGTTAATTTTAAGATTGATAGAGGTCTAGGGAGCAAATGAACCCCTCCCCCTTTAGTCTTCCACTAGATACTTATTAAATTAACATATTTTTCGTAGACTCCCTAATCAAACACAGAAAATAGCTAAAAATCACTGTCACCTTGTCTCCTTGTAGTAAACAGTATCCATTTATCATAGTACGAGCTTTGTATTTTCTATTGGTTCATTTAAATATAGCACTTGTAGCATCTTATCGCAATCTTGCTTTTTTCATGTCTAGCAACTAAAACACTTTTTCTTTATGTTTATACTTATATCCAATACCAGTTATAGTATTCATACAATGCACGATCTAATTATATTCTACATTGTTTTCTACTTCTTTATATAAGCCATTAACCCCTTGAGGATTTTTAAACATGTTGGCAGTTTATTCTGGTTATCATTAGAGGATTTTATACGGCTTAAGAAGTACAAGTGGGTATATAAAGGGTAAAAACTATCTCAATTAACCCTCTGACTTCCATACACCCTTCCTAATGTGCGCAAAATAGCCTAATATTTACCAAAATATACTCTCCAAACGCGCCATAATTCTCAAGGGGTTATAATAATAGTTTGTCATTAGTTATCCCTCACTATCTTCAATGTCTAAGCTACTGGTGTTCACAGATCAACATATTGTCTCTCAAACTCATGCAAATTATAATAAGGGAGTTAATTTCTGGACCCCCTTCTTCCTCATATCTAGTCCCATTAGCTTTGGGATTTTAAGACGTTTTCCCCATTAGATTGGTGATTTTAAGTAATTTCGGTCCATTTCTTTGCCATTCCGTGCCATTTAGGTATCGATTTTCTCGCGGCAAGCGATAGCGAGCATGTAGGATAAGAGTATGAAATGCATAAATTCATCTCGAAAAGGGGTCTTGGGGTATTGTTTTAAGCTTGATGGAGGTATAAGGTGGAAATTAATAAGAAAGATTAAAGAGAATCTCCCTTTTAGAATCCAGTGCAGTGGCTTCCTTTTTTGTTGGTGATCTCGCCCGATTAGAATCAGCGATGAAGCTTATCGATAATGATCATGCCATTACATTCACCCAGATAATGTAAAATGGAGTCAAATTACTTGGCTGGCCCTGTTATTGGTCGGCAGTTTAACCATTTACAGTCAGTGGTCTAAGATGGTGTCACACGAGTAATTTCCCTTCAATTTGTACGGGCAATTGTTGTCTGGCAGCTTCAAAATCCGAGTTCCATAAGAATTTGACTACTTTACATAACCTACCTTCGATCTAGTTTCTGATTCCAAGGTGAAAAAGCTATAAAATAGGACGAACTTGTTCATCGAAAATTGTGTGTGCGTGTGTTTCCTCTCTCTCTCTCTCTCTCTCTCTCTCTCTCTCTCTCTCTCTCTCTCTCTCTCTCTCTCTCTCTCTCTCTCTCTCTCTCTCTCTCTCTCTCTCCCCTTTGGGGGGTGGGGGTGGGAGAAAGAGGTCAGAAGATCATGTGGGCGGGCGAAGGTAGTAAACTAACCCCTTTAGACTAATAATCGGGGTGGAATAAGCGCTCATGAACAAGATTACACTTCTACCAACCAATCGGACGCATTACCACTCAGCTACGCAGGTTACGTGTTATATTATAGATCTAGGAGGGAGAGATAGATAGATAGATAGAGAGAGAGAGAGAGAGAGAGAAGTGAGTATAGACCTCCCAGACAGTTTATGACTGGTGCCACACAACACTATCAGAGAGATGACTGTTTTGTGTGACTCCTGATAACACTGTGACCCCTACCTCCCTTACTCTTACCTACCTCACTCTCACTTTCTTCACCCTTCCCCTCACCCTCAACTCCATCCTTCACCTTCACCTCCCTCACCCACACCCTTACCTGCCTCACTCTCACCCACACCCTACACCTTCCTCACCCTTACTGCCCTCACCTTCCTTACCCTTACCGCTCTCACCCTCTCCCTCACCTTCCCCTCCACCAACCATAGTCTAAAATACGTAGACAGGGTGTTGCCTAGTATCAAATGAACACAATATAACTGAAAGCTGACTAACTACAAACACCAATTCTTAGGGTCCGGGACCACTTTCGCGTTCCTTCGTCCCTTTCTCTGTCTCGTCTAGTAGGTGAAGTCTACAAGGGGAGGAGGATTCCTAGCCCCTGCCCCCAGAAGGAAAAGTAGGAGAGTAAAAGAGCCAGACGGAAACGGTTAAGGTTGGGTAGAGGATGCCAATCCTCACTCTGGATAGGACCAGCCCTCATCAATTTGATATATTTCATCATTCCTCTTAACATTTTGCCTTTATTTACTTAGTATCTTCTCTCTTCAACTAGCTTCTTCGGTATCATATTTGTTATTCTGTTCCATAACCTGCCCTCCTAGCAACCTCCCCTTTCCTTCTCCTACCATCCTCAACATAACCCGGATCTTCTCCCGCCCATCAATAAACCCAGATCACATCGTACATGTTAGCCCGGTCGCGCATTTGCATTATTTTATTTTACATTGCTTGTCAGAATACTACCACTGTCGAGCTTTTGAGCTCACACCACGGAAATGTATATAGAATTTTATTTTCATATCATATTTTTGTGTTCATACACTGTAGTTTCATTAGCTGTTAGTGTAAATGCCGGTATTTATTTTAATATATTTTCTACTGTTTTTTGTTCTGTCTTATTTTTCGAAGGGATGTGTTTCTGCTCTCTCTCTCTCTCTCTCTCTCTCTCTCTCTCTCTCTCTCTCTCTCTCTCTCTCTCTCTCTCTCTTTCTCTCTCTCTCTCTCTCTCTCTCATTTTAGTGAAACTTCAAACTGACAAGACCACAGCCATACTTTCTCTGGTGAAATATATTATGTGCCTGTAACCTCCAGAGCAACGTATGTGAGAAGAGTGATTGATATACCAGTACCTGATGCCAGCAAAAGAAGATTGAACATTTCAGAGAATATATATTATGTTTTGCGATTAAAGTACATATTTCGTTCGTCTATACACAGTAGAGATCATACGTCCAACTACCCTTATATACGGTAAACTCTAGAATGTTTTGTGCAATTCATGAAAAATATTTTTTAGAGAAGTTGGATCCATAGAAACTAAAATAGTGTCCTGTTTCTGTCACGTCCATTTACTTACCAGGAACAGACATTTGCCCAACTTTCCCTTTAAAAGAATCTGACATTTTTCTTTTCTAGGGTACGGAGTTATTAACTGATTTTGGTCTCTGCCCTTTCTGTACTAACATATACTTTATACTTCCCTTTTCTTTTCATCCCTGCACAAAGTAAGGCAGGGAAGTCAGCCAGGGGTACTTTACAATCCCGTTGTTTAAGGGGAGATCTCCACTTGAGGGATTTTTTTCTTGACCCCTTTCCCCCTCATGTTTAGCCCCATTGCTTTTAATATTATAAAACGTTCGCCCCATTAATTTAGCGATTTTAAGAACTTTCACCCCATATTAAGACCTTTCGTGCCATTCAGGTGTCGATTTTATCCTGGCGAGCGATAGCGAGCCTGTAATTTAAGAGAAACCGGCCTATGGCCGGGACATTTTTCTACCGAAAAATGTACACATTTATCTTGAAAGGGACTCAAGGGGGTATCATTTTAAGCTTGATGGAGGTCTAGGGAACAAAGTAAATACCTCCCCTTAAAGTGTATTTCTGGCAGCTAGGTTGAGTATAAAGGAAGTGTTTATCTTTAGTGTACAGTACTTGGTGGTCATGCAATATGTCATGAATATTTGAAGTATCACACAATCCATGTTTTATTTCGATGACCATTTACATTTCAACTATAATTCTTACATACATCTTTTCTTGTGTGAATGACCTATTGATATATAACACATCAACAACTTTGAAAGGCCTTGTCTGTTCCACCACGATAAAGTAAAGAGGCCTGTGTGTTTCCACTGTTATCTCACCTGAGAATATGAATTAGTGAAGCAATTAATGTTCAAAGATATAATCAAATTTAATTATTGTCGTTTCAATTAATGTGTAGTACTCTCTATCGTAAAGTCTTTCGTAGATAATAATATTTGAACAGTTACCTGCCACCCAAAAAAAAAAACTTTAATATATCTGTTCGGCGCAGTTCATAATACTGTAGTAAGTATATGCACTGAGGTAGACATGTATATGCTTCATAAACCCGGGCCTACTCCAGTTCAGCACATGTAAACTTGTGAAATATGAGTCGTTTGTGAGGAGAAGGAACATACACAGAGGGAGATGGGCAGCAGAGAGACAGAGCTGTGAGGTCGACCTTGTGTGGTGGTGAAGGAACATACACACACAGAGAGATGGGCAGGAGAGAGACAGAGCTGTGAGGTCGACCTTGTGTGGAGGTGAACAAACATACACAGAGGGAGATGGGCAGGAGAGAGACAGAGCTGTGAGGTCGACCTTGTGTGGTGATGAAGGAACATACACACAGAGATGGGCAGGAGAGAGACAGAGCTGTGAGGTCGACCTTGTGTGGAGGTGAACAGTTATACACAGAGGGAGATGGGCAGGAGAGAGACAGAGCTGTGAGGTCGACCTTGTGTGGAGGTGAGCAGTTATACACAGAGGGAGATGGGCAGGAGAGAGACAGTGCTGTGAGGTCGACCTTGTGTGGAGGTGAACAGACATACACAGAGGGAGATGGGCAGGAGAGAGACAGTGCTGTGAGGTCGACCTTGTGTGGAGATGAAGGGACATACACACACAGAAATGGGCAGGAGAGAGACAGTGATGTGAGGTCGACCTTGTGTGGAGGTGAAGGGACATACACACACACAGATGGGCAGGAGAGAGACAGTGCTGTGAGGTCGACCTTGTGTGGAGGTGAAGGGACATACACACCCAGAGATGGGCAGGAGAGAGACAGTGCTGTGAGGTCGACCTTGTGTGGAGGTGAAGGGACATACACACACACAGATGGGCAGGAGAGAGACAGTGCTGTGAGGTCGACCTTGTGTGGAGGTGAAGGGACATACACACACAGGGAGATGAGGAGGAAGACAGAGGCTTTGTAAACTAGGATAATTTAAGTGCAACTTTAAATAAGTTTTAGGTGTGAAGTGAATTCCATTGTAGGAAAATATATTACATAATATGGTGTAACATAAAGGGTATTTACATTGAGATGATCACCCCGGCAAAGCTCAGTCTAGCATAACCCCCCTAATTTCTACACTACAAGTCAAAATTACTAACTAGGAGACCCTGACTAATAAGCCACCGCCTAACCTAATTTAAATTCAGACTCATACGTTTCTCCTCATTACTTATTCAAGGATGGTCTTACTTTATCTGTCCCCTCATATTACACCTGAACGTTACCTCATATTCGCCTTGCCTGTTTGTAGTTAAAGCATCTACTACCGGTATCATCCGTGCATCAGTCATATGTAAATCTGTAAATATTTTATAACTAGATAATTCATATCCACAATTTGAATACAGAACAAACTTGTTTTACCAGCTCAATTTAGGTTCAGTTCACATACATTCCAAATGTGTTCTACGTATTTTTCATTTTGATCACATTGCATATCACTCGTATCCTTTTTTCCGCCCTTTATCATCCACATCTGGACATTAAAAGGTGAAAATGTTATGACGTGTTGAAAGAGTCAAGGCTTACGACATAACATATTATTATAGAACACTTCCTTATACCAATATAATTTGTCAACTTTACAGTAATTAGACAGTTATAAATTATAATTCATATGTCAAGCTTTGAATATTACTGGTGTGAGCTACGAGAATAAGAAAATGCAACATCGTAACTGATTTAACAATACGGACCCTAATCAATGATAAAGACATTAAGGTCTAATTGACTACTCCCTATTTCTAACTCATCACTCCCTTTCATAATTCCTTCTTGTCTTATTCCTGTCCTCGCCTCGCCTCTTTTCACTTCTTTTTCTCTTTTCTGCCGTCTCATTGTTATCCTTTACTATTGTGTGTGTCCCCTCCCATCTCCTCCCCTCCACTCCCTTGCTTCCCCTCCCCTTCCCTCCCCTGACCCCTGCCAACTCTTCTCCTTCCCTAC
Organism: Paralithodes platypus; assembly: GCA_032716605.1. Taxonomy (NCBI): domain Eukaryota; kingdom Metazoa; phylum Arthropoda; class Malacostraca; order Decapoda; family Lithodidae; genus Paralithodes; species Paralithodes platypus. The sequence goes on along the minus strand of CM064488.1, from coordinate 14,095,229 downwards.
CCTGCTCCCTTCTTCACTCCCTCCCCACCCATATCCTTATTGCTGCCCAACCCTTCTCCCCACTCCTTCAAGGTAGGATAAGTGACATAAAATTATTATAAAATGGTGCTACAACAAACATGAAACGCCTGATACAGATCCCTTCCTTACTAGAAACTTACAATCTCGAGAGCCCCGTCAGATGTTGATGATATGGTGATGAAATTGTATTCATCATCATCACTGACTCTCATACTTCATTAAGATGATGCGAGTTAAGTAAACAACACGTAAAGCTAACAATGTGCATGCGGTAGTTTACTGGTTATTTCCCTTATTCTTTTGTGTATGGCCACCCCCATTAAGGGGAGTAAGGCGTCTGGCAATAGATAGATAAATAGATCCCTTATTCTATGATGTTCACAACGCTGTCACTCCTTAATAACAAAAATTAATATATGAATTTTGAAATTAATAAAGATTGTGCTACTTCAAAATATCCACTGCCACCCTAACCAACCTTCACCTCCCGTGATGTAATTATTACAACCTCTACTTAACCAGCACATAGTTCACAGTTTGACCCTCACCTTGTTGGCGGTGTTCTGACCCCCACCTGTGTCTCTCACACCTTAAGGGGAGGTAGACCGTTTTTCTGGAACCCCTTCTCCCTAATGTTTAGCCCCACTAGTTTTGAGATTATAGGACGTTCGGCCCATTAGTTTGGCGATTTTAACACCTTTCGCCCCATTTCGTTGTCAATTTAAAGACCTTTCGTGCCATTTAGGTGTCGATTATTTCCTGGTGAGCAATAGCGAGCCTGCAATTTTAAGAGGAACCGGCCTTCGGTCGGGACAATTTTCTACCGAAAAATGTACAAATTTATCTTGAAGGGGGTCTAGGGGGTGTTTTTCTAAGCTTGATGGAGGTCTAGGGAGGAAACTAAAAAAATATATGAATACATTAATTAATAGACCAAACAAACAACACCCACACCCTTAACACCCACACACTCTGATACCACCCAGCAACTTTTTATACTACAATTAACTAATCCTTTATTATTTAGGGTTAGTGATAGCCCTATATCGGTAAATGTGTGTGTGTATGCGCGCGTGTGTGTGTGTATGCATGTGTGTGTGTGTGTGTGTTTGTGTTCTAAGGAGGGAGAGAGAGAGAGAGAGAGAGAAACCTGTGTGAGAGTGGGTGTATGGGTGGTATGTAAATAATGGCACCATATATCACCCATACCAGCCAGTGTATGAGACATAATGATACTCTACACACTCTATACTTGGTGGGTGTAAGGTCTGGGTATCAATTTTCGTAATTTTAGTCTTTGGATTGATCATACATTACACCACACTTTCTAATTTACCCCGTACTGTAGTTCATCGTGTTGGTATGCTCTATACAGTATGTTAGTACAAATATCCATATTATGTTAAGCACTCCTTCAGTTTCATTTTAATTCACTCATTGTTAAGCACTGTTCACCAACCATTATCAAGAGCTTGCTTATGTAGCTAAAATACAGCCCTATAGTGTCCTCCAGGTTATAAACTGCCAGTCACACTTATCTGAATTTGGCTTATCAATTTGACATAATTGTTCTATCGTGTAGTCTATCTTCCTCTTCCATGATTTCGTCCATATTTCAATTTTCACATTACCTCAATTATTCTACACCTTCATTGCTCGTAAATATTGACTATCAAGCAGACATACAATTACTCCACCACTTTTCCACTTATCAGTCATATTTCTTTCACCTCTTATATCAGTATCACCCTTCCTTGGTCACGATATCCTCGCCTTTCAATCACTCGAATCTCAGGATCTCCACCTTTCGTCTTAGTCCAACCACTCATCTCTTAACTCAAAATACTCCCGATACTTTGGTAGGGGATGGACAATATTTACTCATCACATGATTCACGTTCTCCCCGCCTCACATTCTCTTACATTAATCTTATTTATTCGTCACGTCATCTCCACGTTCTTTAACTTTTCACTTGTACTGTACCTCTCCTTCAACTATCTTCCAAACATTGCCTTGATTGGGAACAGACAAGCGCAGTCGTTCACCTCGTCTTGACCATGTATATATTTCACAATTTCTACCATGCACTCACTTCCTACAATCATTTATTGGCTATGTCATTGCAACAGTTCGGAGGACGAAAGTAATCAATAACTGGATTAGAGGAAATATTGAGGAACAGGGAGACAGTAAATATGAAAATTGGCAAAATAGAAGATGGAAATTAGGAAGCAATGCCGAGACTAACATAATGGTTGATATTATACTAATCATCTGAAATGGTTGACTCTTTGGTGGGCTGACTCATTGACAGAGTGAGGGTTGGTGTCTTCTTTTTATTTTGTTCCTATGTGCCTAAAGGACACAAAATGCAAGGCTGCCTGTAACAAGTGTCCCCCCAAGCTTCAAAGTGATAGAGAGCCAAAATGAAGGCACGTTAGAGGTAATTTGGGCGTGTTGAAAAGAATTGTGGTGTGCTTGTTAGGTGTATTGAAATGAATAGGAGGAGGTGTTGTGAAAGCTAGCTGGATTACTCTCTGTGTAGGTGAGGCACAAATAGAAACAGTGGGGGAAGCCATACAAATAAAACAGGAGTTTAAGCAACTCCTTATCATATGCCTATGTGCCCTTCCCTGGGTACTGCCCCTGCTCGACTGGTGCCTACAATCTCGCCATTGGCTTTTCTGTCTTTTCTTTTTCTACATGTTTATAATTATAATGCCGAAAGGATGCGGCGACCCCAGCGTCTGCCACGGTCTGGTACATATAGCCTCTTTTGTGGTGGAAGAGAAAGATATTCCACCACCGTATTTCCCTGTGAGGCGTGAAAGGGGCGGGAGCCTATGAATCCTCCTCCCCTTGTAAAATTCACCTACAGTATTAGAGAAAGGGGCGAGGGATATCGAAAGTGGTACCAGATCCTAAGAATTGACTGTCTCGGGTCGGCTACCCACAGCAATGGGGTATGTGCCTGTGTACATACATACATACATACATACATACATACATACATATTTTCAGCCTCTTCTCTTCTCCACTTCGGTACCCATGGGTGCCTCAGTAGGATATCTCATCAGTTCGATCCATAATTAATGAACCTGTCAAATTATTCTTAATTATGTAATTAAGGTATTACCAAATAATAAATATACAAATTAATTAATACATAAATAAATATATAAATAAATAAGCACAAATCTCACCTTAACATGTGTGCCCCCAAAATCCCCGCCCTTGACTAATAACGTGTTAAAGAGGTGCAGACGGCAGCACCTTAACACCCTGGTACCTCAACGGCCACGATAATATCACACAATCAATACATCTCGCGATAATGCCTAACAGAACAGTCCAACAGTCTTTTTACTCGTAACCATAACATTGTAGGCTGAGATTGTTAACAATTACTATCTGACAACTCCTCATAGCAAGATAAAAATAGATAACTATTGCCTTATTCATATCTATTGACACCTTATACCAGAGACTCGTATCGTTTGCATGAAAGTCTTTGCTCAATTGAGACCTTGCTACCCTGGTATTTTCTTATCTTGATATGAAACTATTTTGCATTTGTAATACCATGTTAAATGTTCGTAACTGTACAGATAGTGTCGAATGGGTTCTAGAATGATACAGTACTTTCCTCTCAGCATGAATACATTGAACTCGCTTTAAATTTTGATTTGCTTATAATCAACATCAATATTTTAGCATGTACAGTTGACCATGTGAATTTGTATCCACAACTATGGGTGAATTACTAGAATAATAACTGATAACTAGTCATACTGTTAAAGTACTGCATAAGAAAATAGACTCCTATTTCAGCCATACTAATTATTGTCCTATACATTGAATCAGAGAGTGTATATAATAATCGCCTGCAAAAGTAACTGATAAATATGTGATAATCTTGAAACAGGTATCATTGACTGACCAAAAAAACTTACTCATGCATGGATCTACGGTAATGTTTCAAAATGTATAAGTAGCGTGTCAGGATAGATAATCATCATTTGTACCATCTTTCACTGCCGATGATTGTACAACTGTCTGTTCAAGTAGATGGTACGCTGTTATAATAAACGTGCCACCTGCCACCAGTACTCACTTCCTCCCCTCTCCTCCCTCACCTACCACCACCACCCCTCACCTCCTCCCCACTCCTCCCTCACCTACCGCCACCACCCCTCACCTCCCTCACTACCGCCACCACCCCTCACCTCCCTCACCTACCACAACCACCCCTCACCTCCTCCCCACTCCTCCCTCACCTACCACCACTACCCCTCACCTCCTCCCCACTCCTCCCTCACCTGCCACCACCACCTCTCACCTCCCTCACCTACCACCACCACCCCTCACCTCCTCCCCTGCCACCACCACCCCTCACCTCCCTCACCTACCACCACCACCCCTCCCTCACCTACCACCACCACCCCTCACCTCCCTCACCTACCACCACCACCCCTCACCTCCTGCCCTCTCCTCCCACCACCACCCCTCACCTACCACCACCACCCCTCACCTCCTCCCCACTCCTCCCTCACCTACCACCACCACCCCTCACCTCCCTCACCTGCCACCACCACTGACCACCTTCACAAATGATGTGCATTTTAAGCCCTCCCCCCTCTTGTTGTTTTCCTTTTTTGAGGAAGTAGCTGACATACCTGAACCTCTTCTTCTTCTTCTTCTCCACAGTGCGTCATCTACCCAATTATACATTCTCCTTTTGTTAGTCCTATATTTCTTGTACATACAATTTAGCAGATGTACTCTTTCTTTCTTTGTTCTTACATGTATAATTATTCACTATAGTACGATTAAATACATTATATATAATCCATATTTTATTAATTTCACCACAACACCAAATACCTCCATTGAAATGAATGAAAGCATATAATGTATGTGATCCACAGGGATTCGAACCTGGGTTATCACATACAGATTTGTAAACACTCTAACCAATATATATATATATATATATATATATATATATATATATTGTATATATAATATTATGCAGTTCATAGCTCTGGTCGGCGTTGCTGCATTCGTATGTAAGTAAAAAGATGTAGAGGTTCCGTACCTCTGCATAAATGTTGAAAATCATTAATTGTTCTTTTAATTTCAACAAATATTAACTGTCAGAATAGTCATAGATTGTGTTATTCAATATGAATTAGTTCTCATATTCCCAATTAGATTTACTTGCAGCGTCAATTGCAAGACTAGCAGTAATGAAACAGCTGCATCTAGATCGTAATCTCAAAAAAAAAAAAACATACACACACACACACACTCACTCACTCTCAGTCTCTCTCACTCACTCTCTCTCTCTCTCTCAATATGGACTGTTCTAACTGAAGTACCCGCAGATAGAAGACCCATTGACCCATTATTTTCCTGATGATTACCTTTACTGTTCGTTGTGATTTATTACTCATTGTCCATATCTTCAATGAGTCAATATTAAATATATTGCTTGCGGTGAAACTAAGATCTTTGTTTTGTTTACTCAAACATTTATTAGTATAGTTTTGTATGAGATGCAGTATGATCTATAATTCGGGAAAGAAGCACATTTATATAATATAATCTAATTAATTAATTTCACTCACAACACAAAACACCACCCAATGAAATTAATGAAAGTATGTGCTCCCCCGGGATTCGAACCTGGGTTACCACATACTGATCCCAAACACTCAAACCATTACACCATAAAGAAAGTTAAAGATTAAATACGTGACTATAATTTCATATGGATTTATCGAATATTGGATATCAATCTAATCATGTACTCGAACCCAACTGCAAACTGAATAGCCTAATTCTTTAAGTGAAGAAGGCAAATTATATAGGTTAAGAACATAAGAACATAAGAAAATGGGAGTCTGCAGAAAGCCGATTGGCCTAAGCAAGGCAGATCCCTGTCCCACACAACCCCAATTCAATTACAAAGCCCAATTATAGGCTCAACACTCTAATACCCTGAGGATCATCTTACCAAAACGGTTAGAGATTAACGCAGGATTATGGGGGTCTGCAGAGCGCTGATTGGCCCAACCCGGCTGATCCCCCTTCACACCCAACCCTTCTCGTCCATATGCTTATCCAATTTTATCTTAAAGCTCCCTACAGTTTTAGATCCCACTATAGCACTTGGTAGTCCATTCCACCCATCTACAACTCTGTTACCAACCAATATTTGATATCTTTTCTGAAACGAAATTTATCTAATTTGAAACCATTGGTACGAGTTCTTTCGCTATCACTGAGCTTTAGTACATTTGTCATGTCCCCTTTGTTAATCCCACTAACCCACTTGAACACCTCTTAAGGTGTTAAGGTGTTAAGGAGGAAAAAGAGGCCATATTATATAAATATGAACAAAGTAAGGAGGTTATTATAAGTGTATGTCTTGGTAAGTGCTGAAGATCATAATAAATAAGAGACAAACCATTAAGATACCACACAAAGTAATCAACATATTATGTTTATTTTCCTGAGCTTTATGAGACTTAAATGATGGTGCTTCTTCAATAGCGTGTTCCCAGTTATGAACTTTATGTTTGAATTATATGATAATAACTTTAAATGCGGAACATTTGCTCATTCAGACCGTCCTAGAGCTATATACAACTGCCCATCGAGGTCATCCAAGATTAACAACTAGAAACGGTATATCAAGTGACGTGTATAAATAAGGTGTCGTCATCTAGTGTGGCAGAAAAGAAGCTAACACCTTGAAGCTCCACTGTGAACATCTAGTGCGACACATATCAAGCATCCAAAATCTCCAAGCTTCAATCGATAATCTCGGGGCCTCGTAGGAGTTACAGCCTACAGCCCCGAGGTTGAGACATGGACAAATATACCTATATCTATCCATAATTCCCATGATAGCGTGATTAACGTTAGCGTCATTTTTATTTCATATAAGGTTAGAGTATATAAAGGCTAATCAGTAATAATCATCAATATTACATTATCAAACCAGCTTCCTATAATTATCATACTCGGCTTTGTTCGTAGTTTGTGGGCGATATAATGTAATGTTACGATATTCTACGTTATAACCTTGCTACTAATTGTTTATATATATATTTAATTTCTCAATCCTTCCTCTTTCCTCGCGTAGTTTAATGTACATTTCGTCTATGTTTAATATATTACATTTTAAATATATATATTTCTGTCTCCCTTCCTAGTGTATTATTTATCTTTACACTCTTCTTTCTACGCGCTCCTCCCAATCTAAATATAGCCGACAGTCTCCTCGACCTTCACATCGCCTATATATACTGTACAGTATATATATGCAGTCATCGGTATATTCTATATATGTGAGTAATACTAACCATTAGTTCTGTAAGTCTGCATTTTCTTAAACTCACGATGTAAGGTTATCAGACTATCTTAACTTCAGCTCTCAAGATGAACTAAGCGATATAAAACGGATATTGCATGTTTCACACACACCTTTCAACACTTGCGTTTATGTTGTCATGTTGGAACATTTTATAATACATATTATGGGTTATGGTTGAGCAGCCGCCATATTCCTCACTCAGATAATTATGCAATTCCCTTCATAATCTCTGTTATCATGTAAACAAACCTGATTAAGATGGGGGAGGGATGGGTTAACCCCCTTAATTCTTCCTCATATTAAGATGGGGGAGGGATGGGATAACCCCCTTAATTCTTCCTCATATTTAGCCTCATTGGTTTTTATAGTTTAAGATATTTGCCCCATTAGTTTAGCGATTTCAAGAAGTTTCGGGTCATTTAGGTGTGGTTTTTCTTCTGGCGAGCCAGAGCAAGCCTGCAACTTAGGAGGAACTGGCCTTCCGCCAGGACAATTTCTTCCGAAAGATGTACACATTTATCTCGAAGCTGGGTCTTGGGGGTATTTGTTTAAGCTTAATATAGGAATGGAAATCCCTTTAAACTCATAATATAAGATTATCAAACTATCATCTTAATCTCACCCTCCAGATAAACTAAACGATAAAAAAGGAATATAGTATTTTCTCATTTACCTGTGCCATGTTTCGCACATACCTTTCAACACTTGCGTTTATTTTGTCGTGTTGTACATTATATTAATACATATTATGGGTTATCGTTGAGGAGCCGCCATCTTCCTCAGTCAGAACTGCAATTTCCTTCATAATCTCTGTTTTCATGTAAACAAACCTCCTTCTCCCTCATATATTAAGGATAATGACGCGTTTTAAAATTTTATTCTGGCTATCATTAGACGATGTTATGCAGCTTAGGAAGTATCTGTGGGAGTTAAAAAGGTAAAGGCTGTCTCAATCAACCCTCTGACGGCCATATACCCTTTATAATCTGAATCAAATCGTCCAATAATAGCCAGAAATATAGAAACAAACTGCGTCTTATATCCTCAAGGGGTTAAGAAAACAACATCTTGGTGTCAGTTGGTCTGAATTATTCTGACGCTATTAAACTAATAGTTCTAGCTGAGGATTATGTTACTCTTTCTAAATAACACATATTATTCGTTTGTATAGTAGTCGTTTGTATAGTAGTCGTTTGTATAGTAGTCGTTTGTATAGTAGTCGTTTGTATAGTAGTCGTTTGTATAGTAGTCGTTTGTATAGTAGTCGTTTGTATAGTAGTCGTTGTTTGTATAGTAGTCGTTTGTATAGTAGTCATTTGTATAGTAGTCGTTTGTATAGTAGTCGTTTGTATAGTAGTCGTTTGTATAGCAGTCGTTTGTATAGTAGTCGTTTGTATAGTAGTTGTTTGTATAGTAGTCGTTTGTATAGTAGTCGTTTGTATAGTAGTTGTTTGTATAGTAGTCGTTTGTATAGTAGTCGTTTGTATAGTAGTTGTTTGTATAGTAGTCGTTTGTATAGTAGTCGTTTGTATAGTAGTTGTTTGTATAGTAGTTGTTTGTATAGTAGTCGTTTGTATAGTAGTCGTTTGTATAGTAGTCGTTTGTATAGTAGTTGTTTGTATAGTAGTCGTTTGTATAGTAGTCGTTTGTATAGTAGTCGTTTGTATAGTAGTTGTTTGTATAGTAGTTGTTTGTATAGTAGTCGTTTGTATAGTAGTCGTTTGTATAGTAGTCGTTTGTATAGTAGTCGTTTGTATAGTAGTCGTTTGTATAGTAGTCGTTTGTATAGCAGTCGTTTGTATAGCAGTCGTTTGTATAGTAGTCGTTTGTATAGTAGTCGTTTGTATAGTATTCGTTTGTATAGTAGTCGTTTGTATAGTAGTCGTTTGTATAGTAGTCGTTTGTATAGTAGTTGTTTGTATAGCAGTCGTTTGTATAGTAGTCGTTTGTGTAGTAGTCGTTTGTGTAGTAGTCGTTTGTGTAGTAGTCGTTTGTATAGTAGTCGTTTGTATAGCAGTCGTTTGTATAGTAGTCGTTTGTATAGTAGTCGTTTGTATAGTAGTCGTTTGTGTAGTAGTCGTTTGTGTAGTAGTCGTTTGTATAGCAGTCGTTTGTATAGTAGTCGTTTGTGTAGTAGTCGTTTGTGTAGTAGTCGTTTGTGTAGTAGTCGTTTGTGTAGTCGTTTGTATAGCAGTCGTTTGTATAGTAGTCGCTTGTATAGTAGTCGTTTGTGTAGTAGTCGTTTGTGTAGTAGTCGTTTGTGTAGCAGTCGTTTGTATAGTAGTCGTTTGTGTAGTAGTCGTTTGTATAGTAGTCGTTTGTATAGCAGTCGTTTGTATAGCAGTCGTTTGTATAGTAGTCGTTTGTATAGTAGTCGTTTGTGTAGTAGTCGTTTGTGTAGTAGTCGTTTGTGTAGTAGTCGTTTGTATAGCAGTCGTTTGTATAGTAGTCGTTTGTGTAGTAGTCGTTTGTATAGTAGTCGTTTGTATAGCAGTCGTTTGTATAGTAGTCGTTTGTATAGTAGTCGTTTGTATAGTAGTCGTTTGTATAGCAGTCGTTTTATAGTAGTCGTTTGCATAGTATTCGTTTGTATAGTAGTCGTTTGTATAGTAGTCGTTTGTATAGTAGTCGTTTGTATAGTAGTCGTTTGTATAGTAGTCGTTTGTATAGTAGTTGTTTGTATAGTAGTCGTTTGTATAGTAGTCGTTTGTATAGTAGTCGTTTGTATAGTAGTCGTTTGTATAGTAGTCGTTTGTATAGTAGTCGTTTGTATAGTAGTCGTTTGTATAGCAGTCGTTTGTATAGCAGTCGTTTGTATAGCAGTCGTTTGTATAGTATTCGTTTGTATAGTAGTCGTTTGTATAGCAGTCGTTTGTATAGTAGTCGTTTGTATAGTAGTCGTTTGTATAGTAGTCGTTTGTATAGTAGTCGTTTGTATAGCAGTCGTTTGTATAGTATTCGTTTGTATAGTAGTTGTTTGTATAGTATTCATTTGTATAGTAGTCGTTTGTATAGTAGTTGTTTGTATAGTAGTCGTTTGTGTAGTAGTCGTTTGTATAGTAGTCGTTTGTATAGCAGTCGTTTGTATAGTAGTCGTTTGTATAGTAGTCGTTTGTATAGTAGTCGTTTGTATAGTAGTCGTTTGTATAGTAGTCGTTTGTATAGTATTCGTTTGTATAGTAGTCGTTTGTATAGCAGTCGTTTGTATAGTAGTCGTTTGTATAGTATTCGTTTGTATAGTAGTCGTTTGTATAGCAGACGTTTGTATAGCAGTCGTTTGTATAGTAGTCGTTTGTATAGCAGTCGTTTGTATAGCAGTCGTTTGTATAGCAGTCGTTTGTATAGTAGTCGTTTGTATAGTAGTCGTTTGTATAGTAGTCGTTTGTATAGTAGTCGTTTGTGTCGTAGTCGTTTGTGTAGTAGTCGTTTGTGTAGCAGTCGTTTGTATAGTAGTCGTTTGTGTAGTAGTCGTTTGTATAGTAGTCGTTTGTATAGTAGTCGTTTGTATAGCAGTCGTTTGTATAGTAGTCGTTTGTATAGTAGTCGTTTGTATAGTAGTCGTTTGTATAGTAGTCGTTTGTATAGTAGTCGTTTGTATAGTAGTCATTTGTATAGTAGTCGTTTGTATAGTAGTTGTTTGTATAGTAGTCGTTTGTATAGTAGTTGTTTGTATAGTAGTCGTTTGTATAGTAGTCGTTTGTATAGTAGTCGTTTGTATAGTAGTCGTTTGTATAGTAGTCGTTTGTATAGTAGTCGTTTGTATAGTAGTCGTTTGTATAGCAGTAGTTTGTATAGTAGTCGTTTGTATAGTAGTCGTTTGTATAGTAGTCGTTTGTATAGCAGTCGTTTGTATAGTAGTCGTTTGTATAGTAGTCGTTTGTATAGTAGTCGTTTGTATAGCAGTCGTTTGTATAGTAGTCGTTTGTATAGTAGTTGTTTGTATAGTATTCATTTGTATAGTAGTCGTTTGTATAGTAGTTGTTTGTATAGTATAGTGTCGTTTGTATAGTAGTCGTTTGTATAGTAGTCGTTTGTATAGCAGTCGTTTGTATAGTAGTCGTTTGTATAGTAGTCGTTTGTATAGTAGTCGTTTGTATAGTATTCGTTTGTATAGTAGTCGTTTGTATAGCAGTCGTTTGTATAGTAGTCGTTTGTATAGTATTCGTTTGTATAGTAGTCGTTTGTATAGCAGTCGTTTGTATAGCAGTCGTTTGTATAGTAGTCGTTTGTATAGTAGTCGTTTGTATAGCAGTCGTTTGTATAGCAGTCGTTTGTATAGCAGTCGTTTGTATAGTAGTCGTTTGTATAGTAGTCGTTTGTATAGCAGTCGTTTGTATAGTAGTCGTTTGTATAGTCACACACAACTAACATTGCTTCACCAGGGTCAGTGTTAAAAGCCGCCACCTAGTGATAAGGCCTGCCATTACTAAACCTTTATATTGTCTATTGTGGTACTTGGCAGTCCATGGTATCTCCCATTATTATCTCTGATCCTTATATTTATCTATGCTGGCTTTGGATGATTTGAACTACGGCGAAGAGAAGGAAATACTGATTAGATAAATGGAGACACTAGTTGTTTGATGGTAACCGGTAAATAGATTTTAGGTAGGAAGGATTTGGTGAGAATAGATATGTAACCGTTCCTGCAAGACATGAAATAGGTATGAAGAAACATAATGGAAGGTGAATAATGTGTGGAACAACCATAAAAACGGGGTCATATATAATTAAATGTTTTGAGAGGAACTCCATAGAAAAAGATAAATAGAAGAAATAATACATTATTAAATATTGATCCTCCATTACAAACCCCAATGTACTAGAATAAACTAATGAAAGCATATGATCCTCCCAGAATTCTAGCTTAACATATTCATTTTAAGAGACAAGAATAACTATCTGGAGTTCATTGTTCAAGTAACATTATGTTATGTATACAGATTAATTATGAATGGACCTTCGTCAATAAAATCATTAAAAGTGGGAATCACAAAGGTAAATCTGAAAGAAAAAAAATACGAAGAACCGATATTAGTCAATGAAAGGGGAACTATAGCTTAAGGTGTAAAAGTAATAATAATAATAATCTTCTGGTTACTTATATAGCTCCCGTATCTCCTCCTTCGAGGATTCACAAGCGCTTGGCTTTCTTTAGTCTACCAGAGACCATTACCCATCCCCCTTGTTCATGGGGAGATGGTAACCGCCGGCTGTATCCCAGAAAAACTTTTCAATCTGAGCGGGGATTGAACGCGAGACCTTCACGATGGGAATCAGGCACGCTATCAACTGAGCCAGCTGGACGGTTGTAGTTACAATTTGAAGAAAGAAGAGCGGCAATCGTGTAGGGAGTGTCTAATAAATGTTGTAAATCGATTGAATTATATATGACATTTTGATTCGCTTGTTGAAATACCCGGTATAAAGCTAATATTAAATAATTATTGTGTTCCAATAAAGACTAACAAATGTAACTATCTATCATTATATAATACTTTCGTAAAATTGTGCATACAGAGAGAGAGAGAGAGACGGTATAGTTGTTATCACCAACATCTCACCACTATCTCTGACACATCAACACTCTACTCACTAATCTAACTCACTACCGAAGCTTTCTTGTATTCTCAAGTGATTTTTTCTGGTAATTAGGAAGCTCCAGGATACACGATTTTCTTATTAGTTTCGCTCAATTTGACTCCACTTATTATGTAGAATATCGCCTGATTTTGGGATAATTATCTTCATTTGCATTATCTTCTTAGCCTTAAACCCCTTCACCACCATTACGTTATTTCCACCAAATTCTTGTTACCATTAGACGATTTTGTTTAGTTAATAATCTACCTGTACGACTGAAATGGGTAAATACGATCTCAATAATCTCTCTTAAAAACATAGGACCTTTTTAAATTACATAAGATCATCTAATTTTAGTCAGAATCAAAGGTAATAAGGCGTCATGGTGCTGAAGGGCTTAACCGTGACTTTACTATAAACGAAAAAACACCAAATTTCGACTTTTGGGATCAGCTTTCCAAACTCTCGATATCTTACCTCTGACACTACATAATTTAAATTGCCATTTCTTACATGTTTTCTTCCCTATTATTACGAGGAGCGCCTTAGAGAATTGAAAATATTTCCTTTAACCCAGCGCAGAATAAGAGGCGACCTAATTCAAGTTTTTTTACGATCGAATCAAATTATACGCGGCGAATTGGTTGTAAGATGTTACTCTCTTTTCTCCAGCCACAGGAAGGATCACGTATAACTGTGTTATATTACTAACCCAAATTGTTCCCTACTATTAGCTCCTAGCCCTACCTTGGACCAAGGACTGTGTATATATTTGCTTGGACATTAGTCCCAGGGCAGTACTTCCCTTTACAACTGTCCCTTACCCACTCTAAACCACCGTTGAACACTCTGAACAGCAGATATTTAGAAAGCAAGAACATCGAGGGGTCACAAGACTGTTGTTGTTTGACTTCCTTTGTACCTATCTACATACGTCTCTCTGATTTATAAAGGTATTCATGTTTGTTACTTGTTCTCAGTTTTATTTGTTTCTTGTCCCCCTTCATCCAAGAAGGTGGAAGGGGGGGGGGGGGAGGAATAGGTTGAAGTCTTACTATAGCTATGAAGGAAATAATTCGCATTCTAAACCACTACAGTATGAAAGTGTCGTTGGTAGACTTCGCCAACAAATAATTGACATTGTAGATACTGCCTAGAGAGATCCCTGGGAGTATAGTTCAGGAAGTTATATTATCTCGTTTATATATAATCTTTATGATGCAAGTGATTGTATTGTGAACTGAACAATGGAAATCTATGCGGTGCAAATATTGAAGTGCATTAAATTTTGTATAGATGCTACTTATGTGAATATGATCACCTTGAATGGTGATGGTATGTACAGTAAGTTTGTGGTCAGGAATTTCTGAACAATTTGGTGGCACAGTTATGAAAAACTGGCGAACTATTTTGATAACCGCTCGAGCCACAAATATAATTTTACTAGGATTTAATATTCAACTCTCACTGTCTTGTTTGTATCATTAGCATGTGTGCATGTACAGTACATCAGATCACGGCTGCACATTTTAATCATTGCCTATAAGCCAATATATACATAATCGCAACTATCATTGTCTTACCACCAAACGTAATCATGTTACGCATTCTCTTTCAGTTCGTGAGCAAGTCTCCTCATCATAATGAACATCTAGGGTACCTTATCAGTCCCATATCTGTACTGCCATTATGTGTTAGCCTCCCCTCCACCTACTATCTGTCCTGACCCTCACCTTGCTGCCTTTATCAACCATCTACCATCTCTGCCTGTCCATCACCCTCCATCTTCTTCTTTATCGGGATCTCCATAGTTTTTTGTAGGGATAAATAACTAACTCTTTCTAGATACCGATGACGTATTTCTTTTTTGTTGCTTGGGTATTATTTGACGATTATATTCAGATTAGGGAGGGTATATGCAAGTCAGGGGGTTAATTGAGATTAGCTTTACCTTTTCAGTGCCCACAGATCTTTTCTAAGCTGTATGAAACCTTCTAATGATGTCCAGAATGAGCTGTCAAAACGCGGCATAATCCTCAAAGGGTTAATGATGAGTTTAAATTTTACTCCACACCTGTCTTGAGTTGTCATTGATCTATAATGTATGAAATTTAATGTCAATTAAATTATTATTGACTCCAGCGTTCGATGGCGGAGAAATATGCATTACTTCTTCGTAATCAACATAAACAAGGCAGTACCTACATTTTCTATAAGAAGAAAAACAATGAATCATATCTGCATAATACTAAGATGTAAACAAATGAGAGGAAGAAAGAGTGAATGTTCATAAAGCTAACAACTTCGTCTCCCAGTTGTATACTGCCTCACACTTCTGCCATGTTTTATCACTATGTATTCAATAATTGCAGTGAACAGTAGCAAGCCACTCCGTCACATCACCTGTTAAACTATATACTTTAATGTCCGGGCCTCAATATCCTGGCTATAATATGGCTGCTAAGATCATCCACGTTATCAACTTTCATTAGGGTAATTGGACTTTACCCTCAATTAATGTCATATCATAACTCATCACAACTTAACTTGACTTACACCGGGTAAGTGTTAATAGTTACCCGATATTTAGCTTTACTGTTAATTATCTCGATTAACCAGGTAACAAGACTTCAAATTTGAAGGAACCTCAAACCTTCATGTCGGGTAATTATGATGTTCGCCAGACTGACAAATTGTTATATACTGATACGGTTCACTGCTGTCCCAATAATTGTTATATACTGATACGGTTCACTGCTGTCCCAATAATTGTTATATACTGATACGGTTCACTGCTGTCCCAATAATTGTTATATACTGATACGGTTCACTGCTGTCCCAATAATAATTGTTATATACTGATACGGTTCACTGCTGTCCCAATAATAATTGTTATATACTGATACGGTTCACTGCTGTCCCAATAATTGTTATATACTGATACGGTTCACTGCTGTCCCAATAATTGTTATATACTGATACGGTTCACTGCTGTCCCAATAATAATGGTTATATACTGATACGGTTCACTGCTGTCCCAATAATAATGGTTATATACTGATACGGTTCACTGCTGTCCCAATAATTGTTATATACTGATACGGTTCACTGCTGTCCCAATAATAATGGTTATATACTGATACGGTTCACTGCTGTCCCAATAATAATTGTTATATACTGATACGGTTCACTGCTGTCCCAATAATAATGGTTATATACTGATACGGTTCACTGCTGTCCCAATAATAATGGTTATATACTGATACGGTTCACTGCTGTCCCAATAATAATGGTTATATACTGATACGGTTCACTGCTGTCCCAATAATAATGGTTATATACTGATACGGTTCACTGCTGTCCCAATAATAATGGTTATATACTGATACGGTTCACTGCTGTCCCAATAATTGTTATATACTGATACGGTTCACTGCTGTCCCAATAATAATGGTTATATACTGATACGGTTCACTGCTGTCCCAATAATTGTTATATACTGATACGGTTCACTGCTGTCCCAATAATAATGGTTATATACTGATACGGTTCACTGCTGTCCCAATAATAATTGTTATATACTGATACGGTTCACTGCTGTCCCAATAATAATGGTTATATACTGATACGGTTCACTGCTGTCCCAATAATAATGGTTATATACTGATACGGTTCACTGCTGTCCCAATAATAATGGTTATATACTGATACGGTTCACTGCTGTCCCAATAATAATGGTTATATACTGATACGGTTCACTGCTGTCCCAATAATAATGGTTATATACTGTACAGTAATAATTATGTAGGTTGGAGTTGGAGAGTTATTTTCTCAATATCGTTTAGTACAGATATAATGTTACTTACTACCAGGTAATATTCGGGTGTTTTTAGTTATAAACAGTAATTTCATTATCATTACTTTTTTACGAAGGAGATAATGTGTTTAATGCCGGTATAAGCTATATGACTTTGTACGAGTACACTTGAAACCTTTTATTGTTTGAAAGGAAGTGTGTTTTTGCAAAACTAACTAATACTTCTCTCCCGCCATTACGTTCACCTACTCCAGGTTTTCCAGTTATTGCTTTTCGTGGAATGTTTTTCCAACTGTTAATACTGAAGTGTTCTATACCTAAATCATTGACGACTGTGATTTATCTTGACCTAGAACGTTTGCGATATTCTCATACAATGTTAAAATAATATCTCTTCATAAGAACTCTGTGAGGTGATTTTTTTTTTTTTTTTTTTTTTTTTTTTACTGTAAGAGAGCATCGCTTGAAACAATGTGATCACTACCCAGACTCTCATGTCAGACACACCGCAGAATTGTATACAATATCTGTGATTTCGATATTTATTTCAAATGGTGACAAACGGGCAATTAAGCGAGAGCGAGTGAAAATAATGTTGTCGGTAGTTTTGGTGTTGTGAAGGAGAGCAGTAAGGAAGGTATAATGGATCCATGTCACACAGAAGGATCTCTCTCTCTCTCTCTCTCTCTCTCTCTCTCTCTCTCTCTCTCTCTCTCTCTCTCTCTCTCTCTCTGCTTTTGAGTAAGCTTAAGATAGTTTAATGTTTTCTTTGGTCCAAATATACAATGTTCTCGTATTCTAGCTAATAAGGCAAGCAGAGCAATCGCTGTTGTCTTCAAGGGGATACTATTACTGTGGGAATTATTCATATATCTGGAATGAGAGTAAATTATTCTTAAATTACCCAATATTACGCCATGTCACATCGTAGTGGGCCATTAAGGGGATAGTGCTTGTTTTTGTTGGGTACATGAATTCATTAGTTTATTTATATTTTAGTTTCCTCGCTAGACCTTCATCAAACTTAAAATAACACCCCCTAGACCCCCTTTCAAGATAGATTTGTACATTTTTCGGTAGAAAAATGTCCCTGCCAAAGGCCGGTTCCTTCTATAATTACAGAATCGCTATCGCTCACCAGGAAAAACTCGACACGTAAATGGCACGAAAGGTCTTAATATTAACAATGAAATGGGGCGGAAGGTCTTAATATCGACAAACTAATGGAACGAACGTCTTAAATTCTCAAAACAACAATGCTAAACAAGAGGGATAAGGAGGTCGATAAAAAGTGACCCCCCCCCCCCCTTAACTACTGAGCCATACTTGCTGAACATTGTATTATGAGGGTGTATAAGTATAGGTCATTTTATCTTGCCATCGCCGACCCTAGATAGTAATCTGACGCCTTATCAGCCTCCCTTGTCAGTTTGGGGTGGTGGTGAAGGGTGGCGTCAGTGGCCCTAAGGCGCTGTTTATATTAATATATGCTAATTAGCAGTGTCTGCCAAAATCTCTCATTATACGGTAGTAGCCTACTCCACACAACAACAACAACAGTACAGTCCCCTTCAGAAGTTCTGTCTCCGTTATAGATAGTACTATATAAATGGGATGTTGTTAACTTCTATTAATGGTTAAGGGTAACAGTTAATGTAGATCAGTCCTCGAGATTATCCTATACGATTTGTGTTCATTATACTGTAAATAGGCCAAAATCCTGAACACTAACCCATATACTGTACCTAAGTGACGACTAGAGTAATCAAGTTAACATTTCTGCCATTTAGGATGGGTAAGCCATGGCAAAGGTAGGGAAATTTAGAGCCCATTTGTTCTAGGTCTTTTCGAGTTACAAAGGTTAGAGAGATGCTACGATGTCTGGCCTACTTATAATGAATGGACTAGAGACGAACCAGATAAGTTATTGCCGTTTATGATGTAATTGGTGTTGTCTATGTGAGGCACACTGTGTACTATCACTGAGCCTCAGCCTACACATAATGTATACTGAACTGTAATACTGTATAATACAGTGGTGATGGGCTGGTCTATCAGAGTGAGAGCTGAGCAATCTCTGCCATACCCATAGCTTACTCTGACTGTTCCTTTTACTTATATATTTTCTAGATCTCAAGTGCCGGCATCTCTTATCGTGGATGGACCTCCCTACTGCCAATCTAGAGGTTGGCAGATTAGGAGTCAAAGCGTCACATTTTTCCTTTGCCCCTCAACGTTCCCTTCATAATTGCTGAGAGGCACAGGGCCTTGATTGGGGGCTTTGGTTTCCCGGGCGTTTCCGCACCCTCCTCAGCTCCCCGCCTTGGAGTGGCTTCAATCACCTGGGCTTTATTAGTGGTATGCAGGGAGGATTTCGTGGGGGCGCTCGGTTATGGCCTCGGCCTTGCTCAGGACCTTGGGGCTGTTCGACCTGGGGAACATCAACAACAATAACTGTACAATACAAATATTGAATATACCTCTCCATCTCCTTTTATTCGAGATTGTTCAAGTTTTCTATCCGAGAACGATTTAAGGAGAGAATATAATTATGTATTTACTTATTCATTTATTTGTTTATTATTATTTTGTTAGTTTCCTAACTAGACCTCCATCAGGCTTAAAATAAATACCCACAAGACCCCCTTCGAGATACATTTGTGCATTGTCCGGTAAAATAATGTTCCTAAATCGACACCTGAAAGGCACAAAAGGTCTTAAAATTGACATTGAGAAAAGGTATTATAATCGCCAAAGAAAAACACCCCCTTAAATTATTGCTTGTTCTCTTTCTAATAATTAGCAAATAATATATCTTTCTACAGTAGCCATGTTCATCTTGAAAATGTATCTTAATTAACTTCTATCAGTACCCTATCCCAGTCTTATAAATATACATCTCAAAAATCTTGTGGAATTATCTAATATTTGGTCTTGAGTCTGCCAAAGTACTTGTATAATGAGATCTTTAATAACTTCACATTTCTTAAGTTGGTACCAATTAAGTTTTAATGCCCCTACACTTTTGTTTCCTCATCACCTCTATGTTTAGTATATTTGTGTATAAAGCCATCTCTATGTAAATAAATCATTGTTTGATTTTTTTGGTCGTTAGGTTAAAATAATATAAACAACGTATGTCATGTTTAAATATCCTACATTAATTTGATGTGGTTACTAATTATGCTGGAGTTTTAATAATGCTTCCTCTTGCAACTTAGATTTATTTTCAGATAATTTTAGTAATAAGATGTCGGCGCCGATCAGGATAGTTGACGTTAGTTGGCCCTTATACAATGTCTGCGTCGAAATAATTAGATTACATTCTTGCCTAGATACGGCAAAATGAATTACCATATTTAAGAATAACTTGAGTATAGGTAGCGTCAACGAACTTGACAATAATCTTGATCCCTGACCTCTGTACATCAAAAAGGCCTAGAGCAAACTGGCTGTAAATGTCCACACCTATTTTCTAGTGGACTCTTCCCAAATGATAGAAAAGTCAGCCCGATTGCTTTCATTCATTTCGATTTATAAGAAGTTAAGGGGTCAAAATAATTGCCAAGTTCGTTGGGGCTACTTATATAGTCATCTAGGTGAATTATTTCAGTGTATTACCGACCAATTAATTATAATCAAATAACTATTATACGCATACAGTCTCATTTGCAAAGATATAACTTATAGTGAGGCTTTAGGTATTGTACGATCCACCCTTCTCACCAAGCACAGTACACTACCCTCCCTGCCTCCAAAAATGATCAACCAAGTATATTTCCATTACACAACCATGTTATTAGCGACCAATTTTGTCAGGCTATTGCTCATAATACAATATTGAGAGATATTCCTATCGATTAGCGAGAAAAAAATCACAATTTTTGTGTCTATGTAAATGAGAGAGACAAAAGGCAGAACTACCTGCAGCGAGTACCTCCCCCAGAGTTGAAAGAGTGACAGGGCCAAAATCAAGGGTCGTTCGAGCTAAAATGCCTGGATACACTAAGTTTGAAGCAATTTAAGTCATAGGAAGAGGGAAAGACTGATTCTGGGAGAGAGTTCCAGAGCTCAGCAGTTGAATAGAAGAAAGTCTGAGAATAGCATTTCACTCTTGGGTTGGAGAGTTGCACAGAGTAGGGGTGGGATTGTGTTGCAAGATGGGTACTACGTACCCTGCGTAGAGGAGGTGGTATACACTGGGAAAGCTCCGAGGAACACTGATTATTGTAGTAGTGATAGATTAGCGAGAGAGATGAAACATTTGATGTACTGTAAACATGCAAACTTCGTGACCCAGAGGCTCTTCCTTAGTTCAAATAATAGGTAGTAACCAAAATATAATTGTAGCAAAGAAACCAGTTGAATTGTTTCATATTTCATTGTTCCGTTTGGTGGCTAATTGTCTTACTCTCTTCAGGGTGTAGTGCTTGTTTTTGGTCTCTTTATATACACTCATCCCTCTGCTATCACAGGTTTTGCTATAGCGTTTATGTGCTATCACGGCTACCTTAAATACCCTAAAATTTCATTATCGCGTCCCAAAAGGGTGCTATCGCGATTCCGTACCGACGAGAAAGTTCAAACACGGCGCCCGATGACGTCACAGAACATCGGCGGCTGTGATTGGTGGACAGGCTGGTTACCATTGTGTTGGAAAACTACATGTTTACAAGGTTTTTCTACCCGAACCTCGTATCTTGCGCGTTTATTATGGCCTTTGGTGCATTCAGTGATAGGGATAGTGGGTCTGGTGGTAATGATGAAGGAATTAAATTTCCAGGGCCATCAAAACAGAGCAAACGCCGGTCTTGCGTACCGACGCAAGACCTCAATCAAGCTTTAAAAAACACCTCCTAGACCTCCTTTCAAGATATACTTGTACGTTTTTCAGTAGAAAAATTTCCTGGCCGAAGGCCGGTTCCTCCTAATAATACAGGGTCGCTAACGCTTGCCAGGAAAAAATTGACACCTAAATGGCACGAAAGGTCTTAATATTGATAGAGAAATGGGGCGAAAGTCTCCAAATCGCCTACTATTGGAACGAACGTCTTAAAATGTCAAAACTAATGGGGCTAAACATGAGGGAAAAGGGAATCCAGAATAAGTGACTACCTCCCCATTAATCAAAGACGTACAATAGCTTTCTAAACAGAGCCAATGGATTCAACTCGCTAAAGGTACCAACGAGCATTTGTATTCATGTTTGGCTTTCATCCCCATTTATGAAAATCCAGTCATCCTCAAAACTTTTGTGATAAGCCGGAAACTAAGCAAGAACTAATAACTCACGTCTTTCAATGTGAACTACTATGGGTTTCAGAGGCCGTGTTACATCGTTTTTCGGGAATAACTTATTATCAAACAGTTGGATCAGTATGATATTTTGATAACTTTTTTCACACCGTGCCCTAATTTTCGTTAATATAGTGCATTACCAAAAGTGTAGAAAAAAGCCACTTGTCCCTGTGTCATGAGGTTAAAGTCACACATTGATGACTAAGAAACGGACAAGGCTACCGTAGATTACCTGTGAGAACCACCAAACCATTATTGCTCCTCCATGAAACACGGTAGTTACCAGCCACCACCCAACCCTACTATCGCCTTTAAATTCAAGTTATCTGTCAATATCAAGTATAGATATACAAAAAGCATGTATTTTGGTATATTTTTATTTTTGGTGGTTCCCACAAGTAAGCCACGGTAGCTTTGTCCGTTTCTTAGTCATTAATGTGTGACTTTAACCTCATGACACAGGGAAAAGTGGTTTATTTCTATACTTTTGGTAATGCATAATATTGACGAAAATTAGGGCACGGTGTGAAAAAAGCTGTGTCAAAATATCATGCTGATCCAACTGTTTGTTAATAAGTTATTCCCGAAAAACGATGTAACACGGCCTCTGAAACCCATAGTAAATGTTAATGGGATCATTTTGGGTACCATATGCATGTAATGACCGGTCAGGGTTGGTCGAAATACATTAATTTATAATCGAGGTATTGTACGAACAGGCAGACTGATGCACTGGAATATTTTATAGCTATTACTGTTCTTGGTATTGAAACACAGGCTCATTATTATATTTTGTTAACATCATTCTGGAAATATTCAAATTGCAAGTGAGATACAGCAATGTTTGCAATTTTGAAAGTGTACATGAAAATACTAGCCAGTGTTATTGGTATTAATTAATACCTCACGAACATTGCTTGCACTGTGTATATCTGAGAGAGATATCCGTTTGTTTTAATATGTATTTGATAATAAAAACATTAGCTTACATGTTTCGCAAACTATAATTATACTGATATATACTACAAGTACATTGCATGCACTATCTATCAGTCACCTACTTTTAAATATATTATATAAGTAAACGGTAAGAAGCATAGATACAAAATACACATAATTTTTGTTTTCATTATATTATAATACTCGATATTTGAGAGCAATCACTGAAAAGTAATGAGTATTTGAGATTTACAGTATATTCAACTTACGTGGGAACGTCAATATACGTTTTCGATGTATTTATTTATTTATTTATGTATTTATTTTTGTAAATGTTCTGACAAGATGTGATTCCTATTGGTCACACGATCTTTTACAAGTTTACTGGAATAGTTTAAGGCATTTATTTAGGAATAAATTATATTCACTGGATAGTAATTTTCTTAGAGACTGAAAATGCAGTATTGGAACTAATGCATTTCTAAAGTATTTCACGAGGAGGTATTTAATAATTTGGAGTTATATGTCCTCAACTGAACAATTGAAAGAATTGGCTTTGGCTCCGCTGCATGTCTGCCTGCCGAGATCGGAGCCTCTCCGGGTGGTCGGGGGCCGGGGGAGTACTGGAGCGACCTTGGTGACCCTGGTCTCTGGGTATTCTCCTGGGTGACCTAGATAAGTGTGAATTTTGTGTTTTGTCTGTGTTTGTTCGTTGTTTTGTCTTGTGTATTGTGTTTTCCTGTTCTTGCTCTGTCTTGAGTCGGCCACCCCCAAGAAAAAGAAAACGAAAATAATAAAATAGAGGAAAATAAAAAATAGAAATAGGAAAAGTGGGGATTGGGCCTGAGCATATAGATAGATAGGATAGTAATTTCTTAGAGACAGAAAATGCAGTATTGGAACTAATGCATTTCTAAAGTATTTCACGAGGAGGTATTTAATAATTGTTATATGTCCTCAACTGAACAATTGAAAGAAGAAGCGGACAATATTACTAAATAAAGATCATAAAATTATAAATCTCTCACAAATTTTTTTTTTTTTTTTTTTTTTAAAGAGAAAATAATCTGAATATGAAAATGTTCACATCTTTGTGAGATCTTATCAGATGCTTTTGAGTAGTGGAACGAATACTTTAATTTCAGTAACACAGTTATTATGATATTGGCTGGTGATGATAATAACACAGTCTGGTTACTTGTGAAATACCCTCACTGTTACCATCACCATCATCACCGTAATCTCACTTATCCTCACTGTCATTATAGCGTCACCTTCATTACCTACACCGTTATTACCATCACTGTACGATATAAGAGAGTCAATGTCTGCATTAACATAATTGTCATACAACTGTGATCAGGTACAGTAACCATGGATATTATGTCTCAACATCTACATCTCTGCATTTGCCTCACCCTTCTTAAACCATAAACCAAATAAAAACAAAAATGGATGGAAATTGTGATAACAAATTTAGATTGATAAAAAGACACGTTGCTGATCAACATAATGCCGGCTATGAAAATAAACGAAACTATATATTCAAAGCAATATAATAATATATGTGTTTGTATTGTTGGAAATCACGGTTGTGTATAACATATAATATTACTATTAATGTTCAGGTTTTGTAGGAAACTGTATACTATAGTCTGTTGTTTCCAGCTGATGGTAAATTGTTATCTCGCCATCCTCATTACTTGTTTATTACCATTATTTTGTAGCGAAATACGCTGCTAAATATTAACACTTGTCAATACGATGACACTGAGACATAGTATTATCATATTTTGCCATTAAGAATTAAGATATCAGTTGCTAAGGGATTCAATTTACCATCAGCTGGGAAAAACAGACTATATAGTAACTGTATTACCAGTTCTAATGGTGTGTGAGATATTTCTACGAATACTAGTGGTGTCTCTAATGTTTTGTACCATTGTTCATCGTGTAGTGATTTACTGACCGAATAAATCCTGTTATCATAAATCCAAAACTACTTTGCCTTTTTGTAGAACAACCTCATACAATTCAATTTCACTTCAAAACTTTTATTGACATGAACATTTTACATACTTATACAATACTTAACAATAATTAACTCCAAACAGTCCATGACAATTAGGACTGATTTTTTTTTTTTTTTTTTTTTTTTTTTTTTTCTATGTGATTGAGGGAGGCAAAAGGCATAACTGCCTATAGCGAGTGCCTCCCCCATAGTTGAAAGAGTGACAGGGCCAAAATCAAGGGACGTTCGAGCCAAAATGCCTGGACACACGGAGTTTGAAGCAATTTAAGTCATAGGAAGAGGGAAAGACTGATTCTGGGAGAGAGTTCCAGAGCTCAGCTGTTGAGTAGAAGAAAGTTTGAGAGTAACGTTTCACTCTTGGGTTGGAGAGTTGCACAGAGTAGGGGTGGGATTGAGTTGCAAGACGGGTACCACGTGCCCTACGTAAAGGAGGTGGTATGCACTGGGATAGCTCTGAGGAACACTGATTATTATAGTAGCGATAGAATAGCGAGAGAGATGCAACATTGCGGCGGAGAGAGAGAGATTGCAGAGAGTTGGTGAGTGGACGGGAGTTAATGATACGAAAGGCCTTCCTTTCAACTTTGTCTAGGAGAGCGGTGTGAGAGGAACCTCCCCACACATGTGAACAATACTCAATACAAGGGCGCACTATGCCCCTGTACAGAGCAAGAAGCTGTGCAGGGGAAAAGAACCCCCTAAGGCGGTTGAGCACACCCAGCTTCTGGGAGGCTGCCTTAGCAAGACTGGTAATATGGTCCTTCCAAATGAGAGCAGAAGAAAAAGAGACACCAAGAATATTGAGAGAAGATGAAGGGTTGATTTTTGTATTGTTGAAGAATAAGGGATAGTCCGCTGGGAGATCCTGACGGGTAGATAGATGGAGAAATTGGGTTTTGGAAGCATTAAAGTTAACAAGGTTTTCTCTGCCCCAATTGGAAATAGTATTTAGATCAGAATTTAAGAGTTCTATGGCTTCATTACGTTTGTCGTTGAGGGATTGCTGGCTGGGGCGTTCTGAAAAGCTAATGGAGTAGTGTAAGGTTGAGTCGTCTGCGTATGAATGGATGGGAATTAAGGTACAGTTAAGGAGATAATTTATAAAAATTATATATAAATTATTTACCTATTGGTATATACTGTATGTATAGAAGGCCCTGATCTATCATGGTATACAATATATTCATCAACAACTTATTTAATATGGATAAGCGTATTACAAATATATAGCTTAAACATAGATCATAGCTTAACCGTATCTTAAGTAGACTATGTCAGGTTATTATGTACCGTATTGTATATTATTATGTTTATCAAATATTTGGGCAATCTTAACGATAATTCTGACAATTTTATGGGTTACGACTTTGGCTTCAGTCGCACCTCTTATTGCATTAGTTTATCCCAGTTCATATCACTGCCACAACACTACCATTTAAGAGATTTTAAAGACTGAGGTGAAATTGTGTTAAAATCAAAATTGGCGAAAATATAAATGGAAAACGTGGAGTGGTTTGGTCGGTTAATATACAAGAGAAATGTACAACTTATAATAGTTAATCGGTTTTGCATAAAATATACAGTTAATGAATGGCATATTGTAAGTTATAGTGAATTATTTATGTGTAGTGGAAGATAGGATAGTAAGCGTAAAAAAGAGTAAGGTGGTTGACATTTGTTATTTATATCGTGTTATTTGGGTGCTTAGAATATTTAGGTTGATTAGGCAAGAAGGAAACAATGTAGTCTGAAGGGAGGACTGATTTAACCCCTTCTGTATCGGCGACGTCTTTCATATTTGATATTGGCTACATTTAGACGATTTTATGAAGATTAGGAAAATATATGATAGCTAAAAGGATATATTGAGAAATGATGTAGCCTTTTAATGATTAGATGTCCTTCGTAAGCTGAATAAAGTCGTCTAACAGTCGCCAGAATATAATTAAAAAGATGTCACCGGTACTGAATGGGTTAACAGGATTCTTGATAATGACACCTTGTTTTTAGCGGAGTATGTTTATGTGTGTGTATAGGGTTCATGTCCCGATCAAGAAGGATTGTAACGTGGTCCTTCCCTAGCCAAGCTGTTGCATTATCAGCTCGACTTAGTCCACACGTCGTATCACCAGTGCCTCTGCCTATGTACTATGGTCGGAACTTAGGCACCCTCTTGGTCGCCATAGTTTCATGCGCCCTCATATTTAATTATACGTGGGGATACGCATAGTACTCTATCTACTGTAGGTTAAGAATCTATGCAGATTTTCAGCCTTAGAGCTGCAAGTGAAAAATAAGCCAACAATCTTCATGCATCCACAGCTTTGTAAGCAGCATAACTATTTTGTATCTTTTATCCAATACGTTAAGGGAAGATTTCCACTTGAGAGGATTTTTTCTGGACCCCATTCTCCCTCATGTTTAGTCCCATTGCTTTTGATATTTTAAGATGTTTGCCTCATTAGTTTGCCGATTCTAAGAACTGTGGCTCAATTTCTGTCAATTGTAAGACCTTTTCTGCCATTTAGGTGTCGATTTTATCCTGGCGAGCGATAGTGAGCCTGTAATTTAAGAGGAACCGGCCTCCGGCCGGAAAATTTTTCTACTGAAAAATGTACACAGCCGGTATAATTTAAAGCTTGATGGAGGTCTAGGGAACAAACTAAAAACCTCCCCTTCAACAGTCAGACAGAACCACCGATCACCAGCCATATACAACACACCAATCTAGAGTTATGGTTCCTAATGTCAGATGTCAGAAGTGTAGGTTCACTGTGGCTGCACACGAACTGAGCCTTAGTCCATTCAGTACCGGTGTCATCCTTTGTGTTATATTCTGGCAACTATAAGACGGTTTTACTCAGTTTAGGATGGATGTCTACCCGTTAAAGGATTACAGACTATCTCAAATAATCGTTTGAGCTGAAATAGAAACTAGAAGACTGTGCCGGCTCTGTAAGGATTAAAATACATACGATGTGTGTGTGTGTGTGTGTGTGTGTGTGTGTGTGTGTGTGTGTGTGCGTGTGCGTATGCGTGCGTGCGTGTGTCTGTGAGTGTGTAATCAGGATTTACCTTCACCTGAGCCCTTGAAACCCGAGGATAATGGAAATAGTCGGCTCAATCTAATACGGCACCTTCTTATTTGCAGTAAATTTCAGAGCCGAAATATAATAACCTCGAACACATGTAAGGAGTTTAATGAATATGTATATAATAGATTGAAAGTAGATCAACCACAATTTCCTTTCTGAGAGAAAATATTGTGTTATCTTTACATATTAGTAGGCAAAACAAAAGACCAGACAAATAATTAAAAAATCTTAGGGCTATCAATATTGGGAGAATAATAATATTTAGCGCCGTTTAATATCCGTGTTTATTAGTGTTGTATAGGCGTCATGCAGTCAAACCTTTCCATCATAAGGGTATATGTATATTATCTACCTCCATTCTGTCAATGTTATACAGTTATGAAGACTCTTACTGAACATTGTTAACACAGTGTTAATACTCTCAGTAAGGTATACTTTATTTAAGTTTAGTTTTCTTGATCAAAGTTTTCAGGAATAATTCTACATCCGCTAATCGGCCATTATTGTGTAGTGTAGATTTTTCAAAGGAAAACTCTATATAAACTGTTCAACCTTTTTGTACTGGCGACGTCTTTTTCATTGCATTTCAGCTACATTTAGACGATTTTGTGAAGCTTAGGTAGGACATATGATGGCTAAAATGCTTGATTGAGACATTCTGCAGCTTTTAATGGGTAGACGTTCCTCCGAAGTTGAATAAAATCGTCTAATAGTTGCCAGAATATAATGAAAAGGACGTCACCTGTACTGCATGGATAGTGAGGTGCAGAGAGAGTTAACTGGAATTTGATAAAGATTAGTAATATAACACAGGAGCCTATTGGACAGTGACATACAGGTAGGTGCAAGTACTTCATTTAAGTAGAATATCATGTAAAGGGTCAGGCAGTGTGAACCATTAATTAGATAATGAATCATGGCAGAACCTGTTGTTGACATTTATGGCGTTAGTTACTACCAACAGTGCAGGTAATAATCAATCATAAATCCATCAATTATTTGTCAGTCAGTTACCTAAATGACACGAAAGGTCTTAATATTGACATAGAAATGGGGCGAAAGCTCTCAAAATCGCCAAACTAATGGAACGAACGTCTTAAAATCTCAAAAAAATTAAAAAATTAAATGCTAAACATGAAGGTGAAGAGGATCCATTCAAACACTGTGCAGTATCGTACACCAATATCATTAATAAAGATCCACTGACCCCGCCCTCTGTCCCCCGAAACAAACACACACACACACACACACACACACACACACACACACACACACACCCTATCAGATCAGCAGTGAAAATTTCAATCATTCATAGATGAGGGTAGTGGTGTGGAATGTGATACGGAAAACTGTTGTGATATTAGTTACGAGAGTTGCGTTGCGCATTCAATTCGATATAGTTTACTCACAGTTATACGAATACAGTCAATATTGTAAGGATCTATCCTATGGTGAGGCGTTAAGGTATTGTACACTCCTCGGATGCCATAGTCTCTACCCCACTCATAAATGTTCGTGGACTTCACCTATACAGTATCTAAGTATGGAAGTAGTTCTCTAGAAACCTTAATGATAGAAGATGCTATACGTCAACTACAAAACTATACAGTATATATTATTTATGGAAAAGCAAATTCAATTAAAAAATCAATCCAGATAGTTTTATATGCATAAAGGAAAACACAGGGGGTCCAAACATTCGTACAAGTGGGCTAGAGACTATGGCCTCCGAGTGTACCTTTAAAGTATAAGTGTAAAGAGCGTCAGTCATGCCACTCTTATCTACAGAACGTCTCGGCCACCATTGTAACATCCACGTATTATTATTGTATGCATTTCATTCACCCTATTTTTTTTATGTTTTATTTTTGTTGCCAATATTAAGACCTTTTATGCAATTTAGATCTCTATTTTTTCATGGCGAGCAATAGCGAGCCTGTAATCCGGCTT
This sequence comes from Paralithodes platypus, assembly GCA_032716605.1. Lineage (NCBI taxonomy): Eukaryota > Metazoa > Arthropoda > Malacostraca > Decapoda > Lithodidae > Paralithodes > Paralithodes platypus. The sequence continues at coordinate 14,065,109 of CM064488.1, read as the reverse complement.
TCGGCCGGAAAATGTTTCTATTTATAGTATAGTCTTGATGGTGTAATGGTTAGAGCGTTTACAAATCTGTGTGTGGTAACCCAGGTTCGAATCCCGGTAGATCACATGCTTTCATTAATTTCATTGGAAATGTTTGGTGTTTGAGTGAAATTAATAAAACTATGTTATACTGTAAACGCAATAACCTTCTGGTAGATTTAATTCAGCGTGGCACGGGGCAATTGAAAATCTTCCCCTAAAAATGTAATCTAATTTACTACAGACAGAATCCCATCAGCTGTTCTTCTATACGACCTGAAGTAGGTACAGTATACCGGTACTGACCACCACACCTCAAGGAGAGCTTTGGTTTTCTGGACCCCCTTCTACCTCGTGCTTAGTCCCATTAATTTGAATTTGTTTAAACCTTTTGTACCTTTCAGGTGTTTATTACTTCCTGGCGAGCGATAGCGATCCTGTAATTTAGGAGAAATCGGCCTTTGGCCTGGATATATATTATACCGACAAATGTATACAATTATGTCAAAGGGGGGGTTAGGGGGATATTCAATAAAAGATTAATGGAGGTCTTGTGAGGAAACAAAAAATAATAAATAGATAAAAGAATAAATAAATAAATAATTAAATACAAATCAATACAAATCTGCCCTTAACAAGTCACAGATAAAGTGTGAGATAATGTGGTGGAGTTAAGATCTATAGTGACATAAAGGTTGCTACCATTACCCACCTGACTGGTTCAGTGATGGTATCGCCTCTTCAACTATCTGGCCTTGTCTAATGAATTTGAATTCCTTGTGCTGCATTTGTATGTTTTAGTTTATTATTTTTGTCCCTGCTTTTTTACTATTCCTTGTTATATAACTTCGCCATTCTCAACTTCGTACTATTATATATTTGGTGTAGAAGAGAGGGAACAGCTGCATGTTGCATGTGTCAAATTAAGTGTGCCTATCTATCCTGTTATAGCGTAATGCATAAGTGCGCGGAATTTCGATGTGAGTGTCCTAGGTTCGAGTCCTTGGAGTGACACATGTATTAGTTGATTTCATTAATTGAGTTTAGAAGTGGAGTTGGTTGGTGAAAATATATAAAACCTACCGAATGTCGATACCACCTTACACTGTGAATACGTTTTAAGCCAATATTGTATATCTCCCTATTGTTTCAACTCTGGCAACTCTTCAACCGTATTTTCCCCTTTACTCTCACTAAGAGATGTTAGTGATGAGTGTCAAAACACAATGTACGTAGTGTAATTTACTGTAATTCCACAGCCAAATGTAATGTAATAAATATTACACCATATGAGGAGGAACACTTTCTTGACAACGTTTCGCTTAGGGCTTCATCTGACCTAAGTGAAACGTTGTCAATACAGTGTTACTCCTCATATGGTGTTTTAATCATTCCGTCAATTTTCCTGAGTTTCGTTTTTTTATCAGTAACATTATACTCTACGGGATTTTAATAAGGGGAGACGGGGAGTCCAATATGGGAGGAGGAGGGTTTATACCAAAACTATTACGTACTATAGTCCATTAATTACAGGTAGGCCAGAAATCGTAGCCCCTAGCCACTATAACTCAAAAACTACTTCAGTAATCAAGCTATTATTTCTACCATTTGGGATGGGTCTGCTATGTAATATGTGTAGACATTAATAGTCCATTTTCTCAAGCCCGTTTTGGGTTAATTAGGTTAGGGGTTACAATTTGTGGCCTACCTACAATGGATGGCCTATGATGAGTACAAATAATGATCAGACTCCAACCGTAAGTGTTAGAGGAACCTTGAATACCAACAGACATTCTATATTATACAGACTTTAAGGGGGGTTGGGCGTATTTATCTCTTCATTTATATATCTTTTTATAATTTTGGTTTTCCTCCATAGACTTCCGTCAAACTTAACAAAAACACCCCCCAATACCCTCCTTCAAGATATATTTGTACATTCTTCGATACAAAAATTTCCCGGCCAAAGGCCGGTTCCTCTTAAATTACAGGCTCGCTAGCGCTTGCCAGGAAAAAAACGGCACCTAAATGACACGAAAAGTTTTAGTGTTGACAAAAAAAAGGGGGCGAAAGGTCTTCAAATCGCCAAACTAATGGACCGGACGTCATATAATCTGCGCACTAATGGGAGTAAACATGAGGAAGAAGAGGGACCAGAAAAACGACTCATCTCCCCTTAAGGAGAGATAACATTACCTCAATTTAACATGATTTGCCGCGCATGAGGGAATCGCTTCATGTGCTATAATGTAACTGTAATACCTAGTGTGGTAATGCATGCAAAACAAAAATATTCCTTCATTACTACATGTACAGCTTGTTTGTTTGGTATATTTATATATTATTAGGAAGACAAGCATTATCTTACTCCTTTCTATAACTGGTTAAATAAGATATAGTAATGTATGTTTGGTATACTTCATAATAAGATATAGTAATGTATGTTTGGTATACTTCATAATAAGATATAGTAATGTATGTCTGGTATACTTCATAATAAAGAAGATCTTCAGCGATGTCTCTTACCTCGTGTACTTTGTCAACTGTTTTGTGAGAGATCGAGGTGCCTCCTGTGATCCTTATTATACCTCAATAATTATGCCAATGATATTGCATTGGGGAGAGAGAGAGAGAGCGTATTCATAAGTAACTTAGATATCGTCCAAAGTTTTCTCTAACTTAACATTAAGTTCGTATACCAATTTGGATGTAGGAAGAAAAAACAGTTTCATTGCATCGAGTAATAAAATCAAGATCGACAATTGTGTATATCCTGAAGCGAACATGAACCAACCGAACCGTGAATCTTCCGAAAATACGAATTTATATATATTAAATATTACCTTGATACCGTAAGCTTGCGGTAGGAATTATCATATGTTCCGAAGTTTGTCCAACATTTAAATGTGCCGTTATTAAAAATAAAATAAAAAATAAAATGGCAGACTAATCCGCTACATCACGATTCTACTTCATCCCGTTTTAGACAAGCTCGCAGTGCATTATCGTTAGCGCTTAATCATCACGGACATGTCAATTAATTGACCTGTGTTACGCATGGAGCTCACAGGTCATGATGCAGCTCATGTTCGTCCATTTGTGCCATATGAGCGATTCGACGAAGCTATACGTGAGTATAATCTGTCAAACGTGGAATTTTCATTGACAAGTCAATTGTCTGTTGTAGTGTGGAACGTCGCAAACGGAACGAAATAGCCTACTTAGAGATTGTAGCAGAAATTCGGCAGGTTCAGTTTGTTCACTTTGGCTCTCTACGAACAAATTTGGTTTTAATGTTCAATGTCATGGAAGCAGCCGTTTAGGAGGAGTAATGCGTCAAAGGTTCCGGAGACAACAAAACGCTGCGAAACGACCTAGTGCAGTGTTGAACACCGAGTTTTGTCCTTTTTTAGCATAATGTTTACAACATCATCAATTTCAAAAGCTGAACATTATCGGTCTAGCTGCACGAGGTAAACAGGACTGGTGGTGTACTTCATCACTCTTCCGCACTTCATCATTTATAATTATATCCTCTGAGTATTATCCACTTTTTATTCAGATTGCTGGGCCAGATAATAGTAGACAATTTAAGCATCCATTATAAGTAAATTAGTATATACAATGGTCCACTTATCTTACCAGCCAGGAGTTAAGCTGCCGCCCTCACCTACTAAACCTAAAATATCAAGATCATAACAAGTGCTGTATTAACCAAATGTCTTAATGTTGCGTCGGCGGTTGAGGCTAATGAAAGACTTTGGATCGATTTAAGATGCAATTACAGTGTTTATTATGAAGCCAAAATAGTCTTGGAGAAGTGGTGTTTATGTGTGACATAAGTAATGTAGTTGGTTAGTTTATTGACCAAAAACATACTAATTACCATAACACGTTAAAATATCTACATAAATTATTAGGAAATGGTGCAATGTGAACAAGAATTATATTCCTCACAAAAAAACACTTACAAAATTAGCATAAGCGATAATTGTAATAAGGTATAGCCAGCATGGTAACTTTCCAATTCAAATAATGCATATACAATTATCAGGATATTTAACTATCCTTGTGTTATATTTTTAGTAGAATATATTCTCAGTACTATAAAAAAGAGGAAATCGGCCTAGGAAGGTCATATATTTAGAAGAGATGATAACAGATGGATAACTAGAGCAACAGAATGGGAACCTTGGGATGGAGCTAGAGGAAGGGGTAGACAGAGAACCAGATGGAGAGTTGAGATCCGAAAGTTTGCAAGGGTGGGATGGAACAGACTAACATCTGACCGGTTGGAGTGGAAACGTTTGGGAGAGGCCTTTGTCCTGCAGTGGACTAACTCAGGATGACGATGATGAGGATGATGTGTTTTATATGCCTTAACTAATTCGCAAATAAATAAATATTTTCATCACCGAATAACTATTCCGTTTGAATCTTTCCACACACCACAATCCACATCATCATTTCCCACCTACCACCACCAATTAGTCAACTCAGATACCTTTACCGTCAGAGAACAATAGCCAATTACTGACACTGGTGATTCCATACAGCCTTGTGTGAGAGGTGTGTTGGGTCAGTGATGGTGACTGATATGGCTGACAACTGACATGATGGACACACTGACAACTGACACTAACAAGGTGTCAAGGTCAAAGGTCAAGGGTTTTAACACCTAGAATAACTTCCCCGTTGTGTTATAAGTACTTGATAACGAGGGATACTGACTCGCTGTATTGACGAGTACAGTTGAGGAGCACTAAAGGAAAGTTAAATAAATTACTCCTATGGTGGAAACCAGACGCATGGATGCATCATGTTACATGAAGTCGTGAACAGAAAAACCCCAGCCTCTAAAAAATTACGAACCTTTTTGCTAAGGGTCCCATGGGTGCGTTGGAATGATAATAAGATATTTAACCATGTAATTACACAGATAGAGAAATATTTATGGAAGCACCCAAGGTAAAGGGTGAATCGTTGGAACATTGAAGATGAACCTATTCTTAATTATAACAGACTTCTTTGGTATTTGTGGTCAGTGTAAATAGTTATTCAGTGTGGTGGAACAATAGACTCCCGGGCTATCAGTGTGAGGGTCCAGTAGTCCTTCACCTGTTGCGGTAAAGTGAGAATTTGGCAGGGGAAAGGTCCGATAATTGTCTTCCACTCTTATAATTTACTTTCTCGTATATCTCTCCGTACGACAATCCTCTAGGATATTGACAACCGAGCACTCAACCATTGGTACAAACATGTTATGAACATGCTAAATTTATAGTTTCACGAAGTCTTTCGTAACAATGGATATTCAGAGACGCACTGTATACAAACATGCACATAACAGTGGTACAGTACCAGCATATTTCAAACACACGTTTGGAGAACATGGGCCTGCACCTTCACTCACACACACAAAGTCTCTCTCTCTCTCTCTCTCTCTCTCTCTCTCTCTCTCTCTCTCTCTCGTAACACATATTCTTATCATCACCCGCATACACATCATACAGAACGATCAGTCTGTGATCGAAATTCTATGGAGCATGTTAAACAAAAACTTGCTTTTACATTATTGTCATCGTTATCTTGCACTGGTAACAGACCAGTATTACTGAAGTAGCTCAAGTGTGGCACACAACTCCTAGGGTAGTCCGCTATAACTCTTGACAATGACCAGGAATTGAACGTGTTATACAGGCTGAAAATTGTAGCACTAAAGAGTTCAATTGTTGGTGCGGTGAGAGTCCTTATCATCCACGATAATCAAGATAAAAATCGCCGAATCAGAAGGCTAAACAAAGGCCAAAAAAGCTTAGTATGGTAATGTGAGGGAGCTGCCAATAATAGCAGTGTAATTCAGTGGAAAGACCTTCAAACACCAAGGTATTAGGATTCACAGAGTTGGACAACAGTACTAGAATTGGGTGGTAACTGTGGCTTGGTTGGCTGATATAAGGAGTCTAACCAACGTGGATTAGTTTCGGTGCATTAATTAGACACATAGAGAGAGGGGGAATATCCCACTTTGTCATTCATCTGTATTAAGTCAAGATGATAATAGGTATGCATACTCGCCTCTATGTCCCGCTCATTCAGTATGAGAGAAAAACAAATATGTCCCTTAGAAATATATATTTAAATGAATGCAAATGTTTATGTTTTTGTAATCAGTAATATATTGTCCAATATTAGGTCAAATCCACATGATACATGAATCTATCACATTATTAAAAGTCATTGGGTCAGGCCATCTTTAACAGTCTGCACTTAATATACAATATCATTAAATTGATTTCATTGTACTATACCCCCTCCCCACACAGTCAATGGGTTCCCCAATTAACCCTTTCAGTACCGGTGACGTCGTTCTGCCTTTATGTCAGCTGCCTTTAGTCGATTGTATGAAACTTAGGAAGGATATATAGTAGCTAAAAGGATTAATCGAGATAGCCTGTAGCCTATAATTTGCTAAATGTCCTTCTTAAGCTGAATAAAGTTGTCTAATATTTGCCAGAAGAAACTGAAAACGCTGCCAACGATACTGAATGGGTCAACAATGGTAACTCTGCCACGTACACAAACTCCAACTACAGCTATTTAACCCTTTCTGTATACTTTGACGCACTGTAGTCTATTTTGTGTTATTATTTATCGATTTTATTATACTGTATTTGGAAAGGGTCTCTAGAAATCACATGACTACAATTAAATCATCTCACTTATCCATTTGACTTCCACCTATCATTCCTAACCTAAAACAAATATACTGATAGCCAGAATAATAACAAAAATGCGTCATTGTATACTAAACGGGTAACGGACTCTATTCTTAAGGGGATATTTTCACTTACAGTTTTTGTTCCTGGATCCCCTTCTCCCTCATGTTTATCCCCATTAGTTTTGTGACTTTAAGACATTTGCCTCAATACTTTGGCGATTTTAAGACCTTTCGCTCCATTTCTGTCAATTTTAAGACCATCCGTGCCATTTAGGTGTCGATTTCTTCCTGGCGAGCGATAGCAAGCCTGTATTTTAGGAGGAACAGGCCTTCGGCGGGGACATTTTTCTACCGAAAAATTTCAAATTTATCTCGAAGGGGGGGGGGGGGGGAGTCATGGGGGTATTATTTTAAGCTCGATGGAGGTCTAGGAAGCAAACTAAAAACCTCCCCTTAACCCCGCCTGTATCAGTGACATCCTTTTCCATATATTCTGGCAACTATTAGACGATATGATTCAGTTTAAGAAGGGCCTCCAGCAATTAACAGGCTTCAAAATATCTTAAATAACCCTATTTACTACTACAGATCCTTCTTAAGATGCGCAAAATCATAAAAATAAAGCTAGCATGAAAACAAATCAAATCATAAGGAAAATACGTCGCTGGTACAGAAGGGTCTAATTAATTACTTTTTCAATCTTACATTACATATCTCGCCAATTGTCGCTGCCGGTGCTCTACAATAAGGTAAAGAGACGTCAGGGGACCAGTAACGTTAATTATATGCACCCATATAGAGCATAATCATTAGCTGATAATTATACCTCGGCCATTAATTATTTGTGACTAGTGATGCGTCCATGTAAAAGGGTCCATATCTCCATAATGGTATGACTGACCGAGAGTACGATATGGGCAGTAGAGTGTCCTTATAACAGGGTCCATGAAGTAATAGTGTGACTGACCGAGAGTACGATATGGGGCAGTAGAGTGTCCTTATAACAGGGTCCATGAAGTAATCATGACTATATATGGGCAGTAGAGTGTCCTTATAACAGGGTCCATGAAGTAATAGTGTGACTGACCGAGAGTACGATATGGGGCAGTAGAGTGTCCTTATAACAGGGTCCATGAAGTAATCAGGACTATATATGGGCAGTAGAGTGTCCTTATAACAGGGTCCATGAAGTAATCAGGACTATATATTGGCAGTAGAGTGTTATAACAGGGTCCATGAAGTAATCAGGACTATATATTGGCAGTAGAGTGTCCTTATAACAGGGTCCATGAAGTAATCAGGACTATATATGGGCAGTAGAGTGTCCTTATAACAGGGTCCATGAAGTAATCAGGACTATATATTGGCAGTAGAGTGTCCTTATAACAGGGTCCATGAAGTAATCAGGACTATATATGGGCAGTAGAGTGTCCTTATAACAGGGTCCATGAAGTAATCAGGACTATATTGGCAGTAGAGTGTCCTTATAACAGGGTCCATGAAGTAATCAGGACTATATATTGGCAGTAGAGTGTCCTTATAACAGGGTCCATGAAGTAATCAGGACTATATATGGGCAGTAGAGTGTCCTTATAACAGGGTCCATGAAGTAATCAGGACTATATATTGGCAGTAGAGTGTCCTTATAACAGGGTCCATGAAGTAATCAGGACTATATATGGGCAGTAGAGTGTCCTTATAACAGGGTCCATGAAGTAATCAGGACTATATATTGGGACTTGTTTTCGTATATCAATATTCCTAACTTTAGAGTGCATTTTACTTACCATTGGCAAATCCTGGTAATTAAGAAGTGTTCTAATCTAAGATAACAGATAAGTTACTACCTTGCTCTTCTGACTGGATAGTTCAATATCTCTAACAGAATCAACAATATCAGGAATATTATTAAGAACACAAGAAGTCACCGTAGGCATTTTCCAAACAATGAAATACAGCAGAAAACTGTAATGGGTATCAACAAACAAGCTTCCCATGTTACCAGTTGTGATGTGAGTTAATAGTGCTGAACATGGTACGAGAGGACAAGTATAGGAAACTGCTTTGTTGGATTAAGGGGGGATGGGCGTATATATTTGCTCATATACTGTATATATATATTTCCTCATATACTGTATATATATATATATATTTCCTCATATACTGTACAGTATATATAATTTTTAATGTTTGTAGTTTCCTCCCTAGACCTCCGAACACCTAGAACACCGCCCAAGACCCTCCTTCAAGATATATTTGTACATTTTTCGATAGAAAAATGCCCCTGCCATAGGCCGATTCCTCTTAAATTACCGGCTCGCTATCGCTCGCCAGGAACAAAATTGACACCTAAATAATCGAAAAGTCTTAATATTGGCAAAGAAATGCGGCGAAAGGTCTTAAAATCGCCAAACGTCATAAAATCTGAAAACTAATGGGGCTAAACATGAGAAAGATGGGGGACCAAAAAAACGACCCATCCCCTCTTAATAGCGAAGGACAGGTGATGGGTACACAAATATCCTTCATAAACCTGCGAACGGTTACCAATGTATTATTATAATAAGTAGTAAGCTTTCTTACAACAGTCACAATATTAGATAGATAAATGGAATGTTCAATGAACTAATCAATTATTGAAATACCAAACCGATCGACACGAAAACGCACACCGAGTAGATTACTGCATTATTTATTTATATATTCACAATATCTCTGCTTTTGATTGTAGTGTGACAGTGAAGTATTTTCAAAATATATATATATATATATATATATATATATACTGCACCCAATAAGTGTCTAAAGTGAGGGCGACAGTATTAAGACACATGATAGCTTAGATTGATTTAGAAATGTCTATATCAGATCACTGTATGATTGCGTCAATAACAACGTGCGGTGCAGTATATTGTTAGAAGTGGTCTAACATTGCTTAGTGCACTTGAATTGAATACAATTTGGATACCCAAGTCGAATAAATATCGGCTAGAGATTGATTACAGATAGCCTTCAGAGAGACTTAAGACCATATCCAATCTAAGATATCAGAATCAGATGAACATGTGATAGGATTACGGTGTAGACCAGACTAACAAACATAATAGTGGAATGTATAATATATCTACCTTTTATACTCAACTCTAATATTTTCGAAACTTTTTTTGCAATGTCGTGCGTACTGACACTTAAATTATTCGTATATGTATGCAATCTTTGTGTGTTAGTGTGATTCGATAGAGTTAATGTACAATTAAATTGTTGCTGTAAGTCATTTATTTTGGCAAATAATAAACAATAAATTAGTTACATACACACTAATTTGTATTAGAAACCCTATAGTAGCAATATCTGCTCCACACGCACAAGGTAGTACGTTAGCACTGAATACCTGCTACGTCAAATGTTATTTTTTGTTTATGTTTTCTGTATGCTTTTATGTCTTCCTCTAATTTATGCACTAATGTTTCCCATATTACAATTTATGTATTTCTATTTGTTTTTATTTATTTATTTTTTGTCACTGAGCCAATTCTTATTAAGTGCCTCCATTATTGTCATGAACAGGTTCCGTTAAGGTTGATAAACAAATGATCCTGAGATAAAGGTTGGCGAGTCCAGGATATCACCACCCGTGAAAGGTTTACGGTATCACGGAGAGAGAGAGAGAGTTAATTTCTTATACATTAGGTGATCCAATATGTATATCATGAGGGCTACCTTGTGTGGAAGTCACAACCATGGGTCGTCTGAGACAGATCACTACTTAACAGCACATTAAAATCCCGAGCGCTCCTTCTGATGCCGATAGCATCGTTTGGTGATGCCGAACATTCTGGAATCCATTACATTTGTGCATCCAGCTGAAGGCTGGTTTCTCCTAAATTGGAGACTCGCTTACGCTCGACAGGAAAAAGAATAGACACCTAAAAGGCACAAACGGTCTTAAAATTTCACAAACAAATAGGGCGAAAATAGCTCTTAAAATCACCAAATAATCGGGCGAACGTCTTGAAATATATACAAATAATGGGGCTAAACATGAAGGAGAAGGAGGTACAGAAAAAAAAAACTGCCTTAATATCATCATGCAGCTTGCTTCACAAGGTTCACCCCGAGTGGGAATTGACTGAGTTTATGTGGGGATGATTTGGGGTTTTTTCTGGAACTCCTTATCCTTTATGTTTAGCCCCATTATTTTTCAAGTCTCAAGACGTCCGGCCCATTAGTTTGGCTATTTTAAAACCTTTCATCCCAATTCCTTGGCAATATTAATTAGACTTTTCATGTTATTTAGGTTTCGATTTTGTTTTTCCTGACAAGCGACAGCGAGCCTGCATGTAATAAAGGAGGAAGGTGGAGATGGGTAGGGCATGTAGCAAGAAGAGAGGAAAATAGGTGGAGTAAATTACTAACTGACTGGACCCTCAGAGAAGGAAAGCGCGACAGGAACAGACCAGACAAGAGGTGGAGAGACGAAATAGAAAAATACTACAGGGGTAACATGGCAACAGCTAGCAAAGTCTTGGGAGTAATGGAAAAGGTTAAGGGAGGCCTTTGGCCAGCAGTGGACTCATAATGGCTGACGATGATGATGGTGATGATGAAATAGAGGGATACATAAATAGATGGATGATAATGAATGATATACCGCCCAGTGAAGTAATACTGATTATCTAAAGTAGACGATGTATATTCTAACGTGTAGATTGTGATGACGATAATGATAACTGAATGAAATAGCTTCGTGTGGATAATATATCAATGTAAGGTGGACTAGTAACAATCATAAAGATATGAGGACCTTGTAGAAGAGTTGGTGATAGAGTGTATAAGATGGATTAGCAGATATACTGTAGACTGTGCGTTAATATGCCATGAGTCATATATAATACATTTCATTACATTATTACCTATGCTTCTGCCCTGTAGCCGTAAATTGTTAAAAATACCATGAAACACGATTCATTGTCCATTAATTTTCGTCCAAAACTGTATTGTAAATAGTCACACTTTATGTAATGAGGTACTATAGGAGAGCACATATTGTCACCACCAATAATATTTATATCATGTTATGTGGTAGAATCTCGAGTTTAATCATCTCCGGTGTATTCCTGTTTCAGATACGAACGATCACAAAGTATAGTAGATTACATTTTCCTTTACTATAAGAATGCATAAGATGTATATTAAATCATTAACATCAGTTGAATATGTGTTTGAAAAGTCTATTAGCCTCTTTCAATGTTGAAAATTATCTTTATATACATCTTCCTTCTTTTGCATTATTGTTATTTCTTCCTTAATGTAACTACCTCAGTACTGTCCACCTACCCATTATATACTGTATTTCATATTTCGTTCTCTACTGGCATATTTTGTTCACCAAATGTATCCCTTTCTGCCTTACATTTTTTCCAATATCGTACACTTATTTTGCGTTATATTCCCTAATCTTGTTCCATTATTGTTCCACCGAGTACGAGTGTTTTTACATAATATGTGTGTTTAATCAACATCATTATTTATTTTAGTAAGTACTGTTCTGAAGAGGAGAGAAACAGCCAAATATTACGTGCAGGGGTCGAATGACTATAACCACAATGCATTAAAGGTAAAGTATGATATGTTGCGGTACCAATATTCTTGTTCTCCAAGCATGTTCCACGAAACACAGATAATCATCACATATAAAGATTAAGATCCACTGGTAACTTTGTATCGCCTCATGGGCAGCCAAGCACCTCAACAATTGGCGTCCTCACCGCTGCCGATTGTGTATTCTAGTCATGTGATAAGGGGGTTGAATTGAGGAACGGATGGTTGTAAAACTTAATATTACAGACATATGGTCCCTGTGAAGACACCCATTGAAGGGTTGTCCGTCTGATCACTATCTAATGTATTTATAGATTGCCACAGGACTCATAATGTGAATATGGTTTTCTTCAGGGGATGTGCTTCTCCAGGTTTTCCTAAATATAGTTCTGTGTTTGTTGTTTTGTCTGCGAGTCTTAATTATGTGGTTATGTCTATGTGAACGGGTGAGCCCAGTGGAATTGAACAGTTCTTGCATTGCATTAGGCATAAATAGGGTTAAAGTAGAGAGGCTATTTTGAAGTATGAAGTTTTTTGCGTCAGACAATATAATGGTGTTGCCAATCTCCATTATGTGTAAATGTTGGTGATAACTGGTGAGCCTTGAGGTGAGAGACTATTTTAAGATTATACTATACAAAGCTGGTGAAGTATTGAGTGTACAGGTGAGCCTGTTGGGTATATATAGATCACCTGTATGCATCAAGGCTAGTTTAATAGCAAGAATTATAACATTAAGTATAATATAGGAATTTAGTACCAAAAGACATATATATATATATATATATATATATATATATATAGAGAGAGAGAGAGATAGATGCTGGGTAGATTTTGTTATTCGTATTTTATTATAAAGAAATTAAAGTAATTTACAACGCTAAACAGCAAAATTATACTGTATTACTATGTCGAATTGTATGAAAGACAATATTCGTTGTATTTAATCAACAAACCCGTAAGGATAAAGTCAGTAAATAGGTTACATAAAATACAAATATTCTAAAGGACGATGTTAACAGTTCTGAAATATAAAACTGAGCTACGTGGTTCACAGGTTATAAAGGGTACATGAACACGAATGAGCGAGTACTATACTATACGTGTCAAATATATATCAAACCATACTCTATCAAACTGATTGTCACACAGTCTTTCTTCTTGTTTCTTCCGCTCGTATTTTTTTTTTTTTTTTTTTTTGGCACTATAATTTCACAGCCTACCTCATCTGACCTTTCTTCACTTTCACGGTTGTATTTGATTTCTGTACGTAGCCCATCAACAGTAAAGTTTATTTCGTAGTGTATTCCTTCTTACTTCCATGTCACTTAAATTGTTTACCTGTTGCCTCAATAACTATTTTTTTTTCTTTCAGTAATACTATTTATTAAAGCTCCATAGCCTCACTTTAGCTGCTGTCAACTTCCTTTTCTCCTGTGCAATTATTTTTTTCTTTTAAGCAATTGTTGCCATCGCCAACAGGTATAGCACGAAGAAAATATTGAGCGTGGATATACCTTTTTTCAAGATAATATACAGAGGACAGAAAAACAAAGACAACACAAAAAAGGTCCATGTGCCTAAAGGCATCCTTCATTCATACAATGTTTGTAACAATTGGACTTGAACTGTTGTGGGTTGTAAATTTGTGGAACGCAACTCCAAGGAAGTGACTTCCAGAGAGTAGAAGTGCTATGGATAAATTAATTTTGATAAGCAGAAATTCTACATTGGGGAGGAGAGAGAGTGAATTCATGGTATTTCCAGCTGCCTTAGTTCTCCAGGGAAAGATGGAGCCGCGGCGGTCGAGTGGTCAGCACGGTCATGTGTAAATCTGCTTGACCTGGGTTCGATCCCAGCCCAGGCGGACATTTGTGGGTGTTGTAGTACGTCCTAGCATGTTTCACATGCTTGCACCCAGTCGTGGGACACCTCGATGACGTATACAGACTAATAACACACATAACAAAGCCACTCCAACAGCTTCCTCTCTCTCTCTAACACCCCTTCTCCCCTCTCTACACTCTTCAGAATAATAGGAAAAAGTAGAATGTAGATACGAGGTGCCGTTGTAAAGGCTTATCCCTCAATACTTTCACCTGGGGAGATGGGGTACAATTGAAGCAAGTTCCTCAGAACATTTACCATGAAAATATCTGTAGAGTAATGCAAGGGATGCAACATATCTTTGTATGAATAATGCAGGAAGATCCTGCGTGATTACAGTGTTATTGATTAATCTAATTGCTTTAGTATTAAATGTTGTCCAAACTGCCTCAATGCAACCACTCCATATCCACCCATCCATGTTTAGAAATACTGTATTGTTTACTTATGTTAAGTAACTCGAACTTGTCCTCCTTAAGTCCTCGTATGCAAAGTTCTTCCAAAACACAGGCAAGATCAACAAACCGAGGAACCTCTTGACAGATTGGGCAGCTTATAATTGTATTTACAATTAGTGTGAAGGAATTACCAAGTGTGGTGGAGGAGGTAAATGTTTGAGGAAAATTTATAAGACCAGTGGCCAAGTGAGTGATTTAGGGTAATTATAAGATTAGGTAGAAAAGGGAGAAATTAAGAATTTAGACAACGTATTAATCACCAGTGACGAGAAACCAAGAAGGAAAGCATGTCCAGTAATGTATAAAGTATCTTAGATAATCAGCATAAGCCAAAATACGGCAATCATCTATACTGCTTATGCCCCTTTCCCACATTTGCGATTTCATACGATTTTCGTCGCCGAGGACGTAGTCTTGTCAATTCGCAAGGAATGGGTGCGACGTCTACGATTTTGACCGTTAAAAACCGTTGACAAGTTTACACTTGGCGACGATGTCGCCGATGGATAAGACGTAATCGGCGACATTATGTGATTTAATCGGCAAATTGAGCGATGGTTCGCCGATGACCTCGGCGAGAACTGTCACATTTGAATAAAATATTGCGAAATAATGCGAAGGATGAACGAATCCTCGGCGTATGTTCTGTGATGTCTTTAGCGAATTAAGCGATGGTTCAGCGAATACCTCGGCGAGATTATCCGAAAACTTTTTGCATATATTTCATGGCAAAAACATAAGAACATAAGAAAACGGGAGTCTGCAGAAAGCCGATCGGCCCACACAAGGCAGATCCCTGTCACACCCAACCCCAATTACAAGGCCTAATTATAGACCCAACTCACTAATGCCTTGAGGACTGACCTCACCAAAACGGTCAGAGATCGACACAAGATTACGGGGTCTGCAGAGAGACGATTGGCCCACACCAAGCAGATCCCCCCTCATACCCAACCCAACTCGTCGAAAATGTACAAATGTATCTTAAAATCACCAAACTAATGGGCCTAACGTCATAAAATATTAAAACTAATGGGGTTAACCATGAGGAAGAAAGGGGACCAGAAAAACGACCCATCTCCCCTTAATTAGGAGATTGGCAATGTCCGGCTTCGCCGGAGACATTTTTCTATCAAATAATGTACAAATTTAGCTTGCTCTCAAAACAAAAAATATATATGTTGGCTCGCTACCGCTCACCAGGAAAATATTGAAACCTGGATGGGGGTAAACGTCTTAAAACAGTAGGCTGAACGGGGCCGAACGGATACAAGGCAAAGAGAGAGGGAGAGAAATAGAAAAAAAAAACGAGGAGAGAGGGAGAGAAAGAGAAAACAAAAAACAGCGAGGTGGGCTCAATGTTTGCGTTAAGGCTTAAAAATTGAGCCCACCTCGCCTTTTTTAGTTTTCTCTTTCTCTCCCTCTCTCCTCGATTTATTTTGTTTTCTATTTCTCTCCCTCTCTCTTTGCCTTGTATCCGTTCGGCCCCGTTCAGCCTACTGTTTTACGACGTTTACCCCCATCCAGGTTTCAATATTTTCCTGGTGAGCAGTAGCGAGCCAACATATATATATTTTTGTTTTGAGAGCAAGCTAAATTTGTACATTTTTCGATTGAAAATTTTCTCCGACGAAGCCGGATTTCTCCATATAATGCTGGTTCGCTATCGCTTGCCAGGAAGATATCGATACTTGGATGGGGATAAACGTCTTAAACCAGTTGGCTGAATGGGGCTGAATGGATACAAACCAGAGAAAGAGAGAAAAGGAGAGAAAGAGAAAAAAAACAGGTGAACCCCCCACGAGAGGTGCATAGAAAAAAGGGTTGACAGGTTCACTATAGGCCTAATAATTTTTTTTTACCCACCTCGCCGAAGGTGCTCTTTGGCCTCGGCAGGTGTGTCTTGAGCATTCCGTGACGTCGCAAGGCCCTTCGCATGCCTCGTGCGGAGCATACCCCTAGCGGGTATACTCTAGGCGAGTACTTGTGCGCACGTCGACGACTAATCGACGAGGAAATCGACGATGACTCTTGTGCATCGTCGATGTTCCCAGACCATCTGAGAGCATCGGCGAGCCGCCGTGCAGGGTTGCAAAGTTTTTTTGAGAAACCCTCCGCGATGTCTCGCCGATGTCGTCGATGACCCCCGAGGGCCTCTTAGATCTTTCTGCGTTGTTCGACGATGCTTGCGAGAGCAACTAACCCTCGTGAGTCCTCATCCCAATTTTTTTTTTTTTTTTTAACAAACCGAACATTTACGACGACCCACGAGGGTCCACGCGAGGCCGGCCGAAGCATACGATTATTATGCGAGGGTATACGTTTGTTGTCCGACATGTCACGAATATGGGCGGTGAAAATCGTAAGAAATCGCACATGTGGGAAAGGGGCATTAGTCAAAGCATGATTTGATAAGTTATATGTGCAATGGGTTGCTCAACTCTTGTTTGTATAAGGACAAAGTGAAAGTAGAATGTTAACATAATTATACGCCGTGGGGCCACCTCCCGAGGCTGCCAACCGCGGATGGCTGCCGACCCTCCACGGCCGAAGACAAAATCAACGACCAGTGGAGGAAAACCGGATGCCGGCCGCGGGGAGCAGTTTCGGGAGCCAAACCGTCACAACCATCCCCTGCCCCCTCCCTGGGGGCACGGGTCCTTGGAGCGGCTTCGGTCGCGCCGGGAATTTCCACACCTCTCACACCACACACATCACAGTTTTTCCTACACCGAGAAATGACTCTCCGGCTGTCATTTCTCGAAGACTTCTTCTAGCCGGAGATATTGAGAGCAACCCAGGACCCACGTACACATACATATGTCCAACTTGCTCAAAACCCATCACTTCGAGTCGCCATACTAAGGGTTCAGTTCTCTGCAATTCATGCGGGAACTGGACCCACTTCACCTGCACAACACTTGCCTCCAAGAAACACTACACAAACACCTGGACCTGTTCCTCATGCCCCTCCCTCCCTCTCCCAGTCAAATCCCTCACCTAAAACCCGTCCACCTCTCCTCCCCAGCCCACCTAACCTTCCCATATCATCCACTCCCCCCCCTAAAACCCGTCCACCTCTCCTCCCTAACCCACCTAACCTTCCCATACCATCCACATCCTCAACTCAACACACCACACCCCATCCTAATCCATTCCAACCCCCATCTCCTGCTCCCCAATCCCCACCCCCACCTCACCCATCCCAACCCCCAGCCCCTCCCTCACCCCCACCCCCACCCCATCCTCGTGCAGCAGCACCCAACATACATCGTGCACATAACATTAACATTCTTCAACTGAACATAGATGGCATCAACACAAAGAAACACGAACTCTCACACTTCATCAAACAACACAACATACACATTGCCATCTTACAAGAAACAAAACTCCGCACAACACAAAAAACACCCACATTTCATAATTTCACCACCATCAGACAAGACCGGGCTGTCGGCGGGGGCGGTGGACTCATCACCCTGGTACACAAAGAAATATCATACATAGTAACCAGTGTACAAACCAAATCCCTCCTCCCCCCAAATGATAACACAACAGAAATACAATAAATTAAAATACGCACTGGCAACAACTCCAACATAACCATCATAAACACATACATCCCTCCCCAAACATCCCCTACAGTACCAAATGAATACAGACCACACTTACAACACATCACAAACACCCCACACACCCCACACATCATCCTGGGTGGTGACTTCAACGCCAAGACGTCGGCCTGGTTTGTCGACTACCCCGACACAGACAGAGGGCTGGTACTACAAAACCAAACCGATAACCTCATCATCCTTAACGACATCCATCAACATACCCATATTCCTCACCAAGCCCTCTATAACCCATCATCTCCTGACATCACCTTTTGCTCCCCAGAACTCGCCCCCACAACATCCTGGAGGGTGGTCAGAACCTTAGGCTCTGACCACCTCCCGATCATTATCACCACCAAAACCAGACTCACCCCAGCTAGCCACAAACACACATACACCAATTATAAAAGAGCTAACTGGGAAGCATTCACAAATGAGACAGAACAACACTTCACAACTCTAAACAGTACACCCATCACTAACATCAACAATGCTGTACACATACTCAATAAAACTATCCAAAACGCTGACAAGAAACACATTCCAAGAGGTAACAGGAAAAGACACAACCCCAACTTCACACCAGAAATTCAAAACCTCATCAGACAACGCGACATACTGAAACACTCCCCAGCACCCCACACAAGACATCATCACACAACAAATTCAAGCACTCAACACCCAAACTAACAACAAAATACAAGAACAACAAAAACTAAATTGGAATAACTTCCTACAAACACTTGATCACAAAACAAACCACAAAAAACTCTACAAAACACTAAACAGCATCACACTTTCCAACAGCAACACAACACAATCACATGCTGCAATCACAACAACAGACTCTACTCCTTCATGTAAACAACAAGCAAACACTCTCATCAATCACTTTTCACATGTCAGCCACCTAAAACCTCACAAAGACGACCGACGTGTCATCCGACGTAAGAGACAATTCCCCACAGACCCTGACTATACACCCTTCACCAATCACCAGACAAAGCATATCATCAACAATCTCAAGCACTCACCCGCCTGTGGCCTAGACAACATAAGCAACATACACCTCAGACACCTGGGACCACAAGGCATACAAGCACTCACTAACATATCAAACTACAGCTATTCACACAACACAATACCAGACATTTGGAAGCATGGTATCATCATCACATTCCCCAAACCCAACAAAGACCCCACGCTACCCTCCTCGCACCGCCCCATCACACTTCTTTGCTCCCCCTCCAAAGTCATGGAACGCCTAGTATTACAACTAATTACACCTGACCTACCCCTAGCTCCAACACAACATGGCTTTAGGCCACTGCACTCCACAAACACTCTTCTCACAGACCTTACACAAAGAGCTTTCGACGGCATCAACTCAGCTAGACCACCACACAGATCACTATTAGCCACACTCGACATTAGTAAAGCCTTCGATGCCATCCCCCGCTACAACCTAACAAACAAAATCTACAACACAAACATGCACAACAACACAAAAAGGTGGCTGGCCAACTTCCTAGCAGGCAGATGTGCACACGTATCTTTTGCCGGTCAGTCATCTAAAATCAGAAACTTTCCAAACGGAGTCCCACAAGGATCCGTCCTATCGCCCGCACTCTTCAATCTGTACATGCACGATATAACTACACCCAATACGCCCCAAATAAACTTAGCCTCCTATGCAGATGACATAACACTCACATGCACACACCATGACCCAAAAAGATCAACAGATCTCCTTCAACCCTATCTCAACACACTACATGGTTGGTGCACTACAAACAGACTTAATCTAGCCCCAGCCAAATCCACCGCAACCCTGCTCAACTCACCATAAACAACACACCCCTAACACATACACACACACCCAAAATCCTAGGAGTAACATATGATACTCATATGACATTCAAACAGCACACCACAAACATTAAAAAGAAACTGACACCCAGACTTAACGCCCTCAGGTCACTTGCTCACACAAAATTTGGACACAACAAAGAAACTACCACCACAGTATATAAACAATACATAAGATCAGTGATGGAATACGCAAGCCCAGCCTGGGCTTCTAACCTAGCTGAAACTCATCATAAGACCTTACAGACTATTCAAAACAAAGCCCTGAAGATCATTACAGGCTGCACAGCTACTTCACCCACAGATCACCTACATCAAGAAACCAAAATTCTCAAAGTCAAAGACCATCTGGACATGAGAGGCACTCAATTCCTGGCAGCAGCCTCCACGAACCAAGACCACCCACTAAACTACATGGCAACACACCCACAGACACCAAGAAATATCAAAACAACACCCAGCACACGGTATCACACACAATTATTGTCCTCTCTCCCTCCCTGCCCACCCCGAACCAACTTCCAGAAGCACATCCATACTCATATCTCTCACCGATCCATCCACTCACTCACAGACAACACGCAGCTGCATGCACGACCTCCCGAAATCCATCCTTCCGAATCCTCCCTTCCTCGCGAGGACAGAGTCCACCTGGCCAGGCTGAGATGCGGACACCATCCAGCTCTCCTGAGCTATCAGAAGAGACTGGATGACTCCGTTGTCGACGCCTGCCCGGGATGTAACACAGCACCCCATACCATTAAACACATCATAGAAGACTGCATTTTACACAACCACTTACGCCAACAACACAATCTACACTCAATGAGAGCTCTGTGGGAAAGCCCGATCGTGGCCATGGCCTTTCTCAGGGACTCGGGGCTGTTCGGCCAGGCAGCTTAGGGAACAACAACAACAACAACAACATTATACAGCCTCACAACATGCCCATCGATTGTTGCCTCATTAAACTTAATTATCGATGCCTATACATAGATGGTGCATGTGTCTGGATAAACGTTTAAGTATTTGTGTGAAAATATTTCAAGATGATACGTGATATTTATTAATTTCACTTATTGTATTACTGTAAAATATTATTACAAGGTATATTATTGGTGATGGGCTGGTCTATCAGAGTGTGAACTGAGCGATCTCTGCCATACCCATAGCTTACTCTGACTGTTCTTTTTACTTATATATTTTATAGATCTCAAGTGACGGCGTCTCTTCCATGGATTGACCTCCCAATCTACAAAGATTGGAAGCCAAAGCGTCACATTTTTCATTTGCCCCTCAACTTTCTCTTCATAATTGATGAGGGGCACAGGGCCCTGGGTGGGGCTTTGGTTTCCCGGGCATTTCCGCACCCTCCTCAGCTCCCCGCCATGGAGTGGCTTCGGTCACCCAGGGTTTATTGTGGTCGGCAGGGAGGGTTCTGTGGGGGCACTCGGTTATGGCCTTGGCCTTGCTCGGGGCCTTGGGGCTGTTCGGCCAGGCAGCTTGGGGAACAACAACAACAAGGCATATTATGTAACATTTTATTTAGGATCAAGTATCAACCACTTTTGTTATTGAGTCTATAAGTCAAGTATTTTGAACTATTGGTGTAGTGAGGTCGAAAGTGGTTGTGATATTTATTACAATAACCGTCTGGTTTATATATAAGGTTGTTTTCATTGGCCGAGTTGTATATTGGTGACAGTTCTATTACGTAAGCAATTATACAAATACTATAAAACACAATTTAGTGTACCTCTTATCCCAAGAACCATTATATGCTTTACAGAGCCTACCACATTATCTCCATACCAATATCACACACACACACAGATACACACAATGCCATACAGGCACAGGCGTGCAAAAACAAACAATCTTGATCACACCCACATGGATCAGATATAATCATAGTCATTAATCCGTCAGTCAGTCAGACTATCAGTTTGCAAGAGATTTGCATTAACATGAATAATTATTCCTATTTGTTATTGTTTAGCCCCACTAGAATGTAATCAGTAATGAATGAATGTCTTTGAAATAATGTGAACTTACGCATATATTATATACAATACACAATGATATATATATATATATATATATATATATATATATATATATATATATATATATATATATATATATATATATATATATATATATTATATATATATATTCCTACCAGAACATTTCCGTGTAATTATATATTTTTAACAGTATAACAGAAATCCGCAAATTATACGATGATGCATATGCAATTTCAGGAAATAGTTCAGAATAGCTAGGAATTCACACGTAAAGTATATGCAAAACTGTATTGTAATCGAGCTATCTGATTAGCACAAGCCTCAGGATAGATAAGACTGATGCATGATTCATGTAACTGCTATTATATTCTCGTGGTCTAATTATACCCATAATAACATTATTTTAATAGATATTTGATATTAGCATAGCATATTGGCTCAAAATTTATGTTGAGCTTAACAATTAGAATGAAAGAGATAGGATTTGGTAACTGAAGTCTGGTTCAAGGAATATGGATTTTATGATTTGGAATATTATAATTAAGACTCGGTGTCAGACTTGTGAATTTGGAGAGTGAAACCTGGGAAGCATAGATAACATAAACAATCAAGTTTAAACGTTTTTTTTTTTTAGTCAGTGATCAAGGACAGTGCATATAAATTTGTGGTCATGAAATTGCAGCATAACCTAGGATGGTATCCAATATCTTGTCTTACTTACACCTGGCAGAAAACCAGTACCGTCTTATTGGAGTGTAATGCATTGGATATTTGTTATTGAACTACTCATTGATTTCCGAATTTGCTCTCAAAATTCCACCCAATATAGTAAATAGAGAAACATAATAATGCACAGATCGCATCAACAAAATCAGTTTGAAGAAAAATACCATAAACAAATATATGTCATCAAACTTCAAGCTAATTCAAACATAAATAAGAATCAGTAATACTCTAAGAGAGGAAACAATAACATCATTGATAATAGTACCAGGAGATTATAGATACCAATCGAGCAGGGCAATACCCAAGGGAGGCCTCATAGGCATGTGATAAGGAGTTGGTGGAGCCTTTGTTTCATGTGTGTGGCCTGCCTCTCACAAACACCTTCCCCTCCAATTCATTACACAACACTAAACAAGCACACCACACTTCTGTCCAGTACACCAACACAATTATTTTGAAGATGACTACCAACCGCCCTTAATTTGGCTCTGTCAATTGTTCACCTTAGATGCTTGTTACAGGCAGCTTTGCCTTCTGTCTTCGTCATACACATAGAAAACTAATCACCAGCAACAACGATAAATACGACACCCACATTTCAACCAACCACCCACCTTCTTCGGTGTCCACTCTCACAAAACGATAATAGGTATTAGCAATTAATGTGGTACACCTTAGACGATTATATTAAAACCATTTGTAAGACCGGTACATTACACCCACCTTCCACAACCATGCAAGGGAAAAGGTTACTGGTAGTTCGTGGAGAAATTTGCATGAGGTTGCCCCTAAAAGACTGCGTGTAAATATGATGTGTGGGGAACTACAGGGGAAGCCTTTCGCTTTCATGAACGCCTTCATGAGTTTCACCATGTACAACAGCTCTCTAACTCAGCTTTCTTTGCTGGTCTTCGGTTCACTTCCCTATCTTACCCCTCCTGATTATAATATAGGGCAGGAATTCGGCAGCATTTTACCAGGTCCACCATTCACGCAAAGCTCATCATACACACACAAATTAAGAACCATATACAAGAAGTGCGTATAAAATGTAGCCATTGTCTCCCCGAGGGCAGCACAAATCCTGAAGGGTAGTGATCTGAACATGGAGTACTTGCTCGTGGTCGGCAGCCCTTGCGGAGATGAGAGAGATATCAGCACATCTGAGATTATTATCAGTGATGATTATCTCAGTATCATTGTGGAGGCTGAGGTACTTGTTGGCGGGGTGCTTCAGGGGTGGCAGAGCTGCTATGAATATTTTAAATTAGAGATAGGAATATTTGGTTGTCTCTAGGGATATTAGATTCTTTCGCTCACAAGTTGGATCACTCACAGGTCTGTTTGTTCATGTGTCCACACTTTCAATATTATCATGCTTGGTTAAATTTGGTAAAGTGCGGTATAGTGACTAAACGAAAAGGACCTAGGGGTGGAGTTTGTAAATATCAAAGTAAGGTAGGCTACATTTGACAACGTAGCTACAGGTGAATTTTGCTGTTGTATAGTAGATGATATTTCTGGCTTAACCCGTACAGCCCCAGCGACGCGTCTGACGCGTCGGCGATGTATGTAACGCACAGCCCCAGAGACGCGCCTGACGCGTCACCCTAATTGCGCCGACCGTAACCTCAGGTGTAGCCACTCAAGAGGGCTCAGATTTGTATGGGAACTGTGTACGTATCCCACGCAACCGTGCAGATGGTTGAAAACTCTCAAAGTCCACGAGCGTGCGCGCGAGCGCTCAATAACCTGTTTTTTTGGGATAATTGCCTTCAATTTTTTACTCTTGTAAAACCCATTTTCGGGGGCTCTGTAGGACCATTTTTTAAGCTTTTTGAGCAGTTTTTCGTGGTTTTTCCTTCATTCCTAACCCATTCGCTATTGTTTCTGGAATAAAACCATTTTTTGAAAACCGGCCGGGTTCTGGTGCGCAAACATTACAAAACTAGCCGGGGCTCCACGGGTTAAAAGACGGCGGGAAGTCGTGGGAAGTTGCAGAAGCGGGGGAAAGAATGGAGTAAGGAATATTCTATTGTATGTTGATATCCTGATTTTCCCCATATATTGCTGAATCAACAGGTAGGATGGATCGTGTCCCATCAGTGATTGTTCAAGTGGCAGAAGCTGTGAGATAGCCTGAGTCCCCCTGACAACCATAATGAAGAAACGATTGTGTGTGAAAACATTGGTCGATGAGAAGAGTTGATTAGGTCCTCTGGGTCGACGGTTTCGGTCCCTTCTGAATATCTCGGCACCTGGTAGCCAAAAGGAAGGTGGAGATTGCGGTGCAGATATATTTCGGGAGGCTGTATAATTACAAAATTCATATGTGTATATTTCGGGAGGCTGTATATCATATACAAATATCATATGTGTATATTTTACGGTCATGAAGTCGTGCACGTACCACACAAAACTTGTGTATTTCATAGGAATCTTTTTGCTATACTGATTGTTGCTATTATATGTCCATTATTATAGCAATAGCACTCTTATCAAACTATACAGTTCAGATTCACTATATATTCGTACTACATTTCCATATTAATTAGCTCCACACCTCCACCAGTTAAGATTATATAATTCTTCAACAACCCCTCTCATCATAGGACCACCTTCACCCCAGCCTTCACCTTCACTAATATAATGACCACAAGTGATAATAGTGTACCAAGGACCAGTACTACAAGACCTGACTCACCTTGATCTCCTGATCTTCTCCTTTCATAAGTAAGAGTGGTTCATTCAGTCTCACCTGTCTTCCTAGTTGTCTTATATTATTATCACCCATTTCTGAATACAAAGTCAGGAGTTTGTCATTTATTTACTACCAGCCACAAT
Organism: Paralithodes platypus; assembly: GCA_032716605.1. Classification (NCBI taxonomy): domain Eukaryota; kingdom Metazoa; phylum Arthropoda; class Malacostraca; order Decapoda; family Lithodidae; genus Paralithodes; species Paralithodes platypus. The sequence goes on along the minus strand of CM064488.1, from coordinate 14,039,341 downwards.
CACCTTATAAACATTCCCATTTGTACACGGTTTTGTCCAATTGTTCACAGATAACATAACACACCCGCTCTCACTCTTTGCCTTGTTTCCTTTTATCATCGTCTTGCTCGTTAATATTCAGTATGGATTGGGCTCACAGACCGAAATCTCTGATTGAACGTATTGATTTTCACTTTATAATCTCTTAAAATCGACTATAACGCGTTGTGACCATTGTTGGTATTGTATCTAACCTTACTTTGGAAAACCATTATTAAAAAATAATGCGTGTTGATGTCTGAGTAGTGTGGTTGTAGTGTTTATAAAGATGCGTATACATTAAGTAGACATTTACAGTCCATAGGGGTGTGGGTGAATAGTAACAAGATAGGCTATAGCGGGTGAGAGAGAGAGAGAGAGAGAGAGAGAGAGAGAGAGAGAGAGAGAGAGAGAGAGAGAGAGAGAGAGAGAGAGAGAATAGGAGGGGGAGGGGGACCAATATGCATAATTATAAGGGAGGCACCAGGAACAAAAAACAGCCTGTGAACTATATGATACTCTCTCTCTCTCTCTCTCTCTGATATATGATATACTTGTTAAAAATAATATAATATATACAGTTGTCATTCACGCCAACTATCCACAATTACGACATATTCCAGTTACTGTATTATATCAATTGTCTTGTGTAGATAATATAACACCTCTAACCTGTTCCAATTAAGTAGACTAAATATTTACTTCTATAACTCACAAACGACTAGAGTAATTAGGCTAATAGTTCTACCATTTGAGAAGGGTCATCCCATTTGCTCTAGCCCTTTTTGAGTTACAGAGGATAGGATTCACGATGTATATAGCTACATGGACAATATAAACAAACAACTGTAGCACATTATAGTGTTAACCTCCAGAACACTGTACTGTACATCATGAGCGGCACTCCCTAACCTTCAACTTGCAAGACACTCACTGGTCCTTCACCTTGGTTTGTATTCAAGGGTTTATTTAGTTTGCTCCCTAGACCTCTATCAAGCTTTAAAAACTCCTCCAAGATCCCATTTCAGGATGAGTTTGTACATTTTCGGTTGAAATATATCCTGGCCGAGGGCCGATTACTCCTAAATTACAGGTTCCCTTTCGCTCGCCAGGAAAAAAAAATCGACACCTAAGAGGCACGAAAGGTCTTAATATTGACCAAGAAATGGGGCGAAAGGTTGTATAATCGGCAAACAAATGAGCGTTCGCGAACGTCTTACAATCTTAAAATAAATGGTGCTAAATATTAGGGAGAAGTGATCCAGAAATAACAAAAACTTCGCCTCACTGCACTCCTCAGTTGCTAGACGTTTTACATAAATATTAGTATCTTATTATGTCCAGCATTTGAATACAAAGTTTGTTAGTGTAACCTTAGAAGCGTGTATCAAAAATATATGTTTATACTCCTAAGATTTAGCAATGGCGCTTGAGGAATATCCCCCCCCCCCCCACTCCCCTTTCACTACTCCACACATACACTCATCATGTGTGTTTGAACTCCGGATCTAATCTTGAATTTTACAATGTTGAAGAAGAGTATTATAAGTATTCCGGGTACAGAACTTTGAGAACTGACAGCTTATTTGATACAGCAGGTCAGTAAATATAATTGTTCTATAACTCTTCAACAACACTCATCTAGTCATAGTGCGGCCGTGACGTCAGGTCACATGACAATAATAAACAAACCAGTACCTGGCCCTTTGGTACGGGGCTGCCGCGCGCTTGTACACAAAGAGACTGGTCAAGTTTGTGTTGTTTTAGCACACACGGACAAGACAATGTGTTTTTGTATTGATTTCAAACAATCAAAGATGTAAGGAAAATATATTAAGGAAACAATAACAAGCTTCAAAGCAGTAACATAAAACAATATGATGAATAGATGATAAGACTGAATATTGAGCTCTCTCCTTTAATATGTTTGGATGTTTGGATTATTATGAACATATCTTAAGTAATTTTACCCAAATATATATAGGCCTAGTTCATTCATAAAACTACAGATGCATACAGTACCTATCAGACGGCAACGGTCAATAAGAGTAAATGTTTTTTATTATTTTGTATATAAAGCGCAAAGCTCTTTATCATCCATCGCCGTCTGGAAACTGTCTAATATCTTCTTGTATAAGGACTAGGCTTAACAATTATCTGTAGGCCTACTGATATTTATTGTCTCATTTTACACAATATATTTGTATACACATTTATGTTTATCGATATATTAGGGAGGTAACCGCAATTCACGGCAAAGCGTATACCATTAGCCTACACTAGATTACCGTATCCTATGCAAAGCCAACTGAAAACAAAAGATTAATAGGACACCAACAATGTATTAACCACATTAATGATGTATATGAAATGTCTGTTATGGTGGATGGGTGAGGGTAGGGGAGATTTTTCATGTGTTTTCGACCATTCCATTCTTACACAAGATAAGTTTATATCAATCTATTTTACCTTCCATAATGAGAGGCAATACGATTCATCACGAAGTGTAGCCTACCGGCAGATATATAACAAACGTATATATTATATACTAAATGAAGAGACAAGGAATAATCGTGTGTCTTTAGACCTCTTCATATAGATTAAAATGTAGGTTAAGGTACATATACGGTACAAGTATATCGTTTGCTTCAACAGACACATTCCATGATAAATAACATAAGGAACAAAGCACAATGTAAGGCATTGATCTTGGTACAATGGCAAAGCTGCTAGATGTAAAGTAAGTACCGGTAATAAAACGAAACATATGAAAAGAGTTGATTAGGCTATGCCCAACATTACCGGTATCTATCAACTGAAAATATACATATTTTATAATCTATATTTTATTAATTTCACCCCAGCATATGCCAATTTTGTGAATAGGTCATTTATATAATATGCTTACGTGTCGGATAAATTGCGTCTATATATGCAGGGAAATTTAGACTAAATTAAGTAGTCTCGTTGGCAATATAAGCAAAATCCATCATAGTTTTACCATTTGAATGCAGCAAAATTATATAAATCTGAACTTGGCTCTTTTACCAACCATTGGCGTGCAACAATATCAAACCCACCAAACCTACCTAAGAATTAACTTAGGTTTAACTAACGGTTTATTTGAGGAGGTTTAAGCAAAGTCCGTTGTATAAATATATGTTACCTTCCATAATAGGAGAATATATGATTTATCATGAAGTTTGTCGGTTGAAGCAAAACTATATACCTGGTACCGGTACCGTTTATGGACATACCTTACCTACATTATGATCCATGTGAATTGGTCTAAAATTCTGGTGTAAAATTCATCAATTTACAGTTAGTATTTTTAAGTCTAGCCCATATTTAAGGTGATATTTGGTGTAGGTATTAACTTTTGAACTTGTTTGACATCAAATGTTGATTAAAATCCAAACTCGATCGGTTATATTTTGTCAACTCGGGTATTTCTATGGTTGCGGGATTTTGTGGGTAATTACCACACGTGATAATTGTATCCCAGGGAACAGTACTATAAGACCTGAATCACCTTGACCTCTGAGCGTTAAACAACAAGTGGATTCGGAAAGTGGCTCTGGATAACAAAATAATACACTAGGAATTGATAAACAAAATATTGCTGCCACTCTCCCTAAGTATTTGTGCAACCAGAGCAGTAGCATATTATGTAAACAACTGGTCAACCTTTCTTTCCTGTTTTACTCCAGCCATCTGGTCTGGTCTGGCAGGCCCTCTCACCTCATAGAAGGCTGCTATGTTTTGTTGTTGCAAATTCCTCATTTATTTTTATCAGATAAAAACTCTGGTCAAATACTCTGCTATTTGTTGTTTATATTAAGTTTTAACCAAAGATATTACCAACCATAAATATTACTCTTCACAATATTACACTTCGGTAGGTTGTGTGTGAGAGAGAGAGAGAGAGAGAGAGAGTATGTGCGTGTGTGTGTGTGTGTTACGCCACAATATGGTATGAAGCACATAATAATCCCTAAGTCAAAACAGTGTTAACACCACAAGGTCCCACCTGCTGCCACTCTCAGTTGACATACCATAAAGCTATACTGTGTGTTGCCTTCATGAGTCTATGCGACACCGTGAATATCATAATTCATAATATGAGTTACAGTTACATAATTATATATGTATATATGTTTTTATAAAATGTGATACTTGTTGTATTGTACGAGGTTGCTCCAGTGAATACAATTTACATATATATTATACATTAGTATAAAAAGGCAAGAACCCTATACACATTTTATGGTGTAAAATATAAACACTGTAATTTATAACCGTAGCCTGTCATCTATCCTGAAACAGTTTACATGTGACGTTAACTACTCCGGCGGCTCTCTCTCTCTCTCTTTGATGTTATCGCTACGTGTTGGTCATTATGTGATGGCTTCTGTGCCGAGGTGATTATAGTCCGATATAATGTGTGTGCCGACAAGGGATGGAGGGGAGGAGAGATCATAAAGGAGATCAAGAGGAAACTTGGTGCGTTAAGCCAGTGTCACATGAACGCTTTTCCCGGCAATTTTCAATGAGCAAGTTATTTAACGTAATATTTTGAAGCTCTTTAGCAATGCAATAACAAAAAAATAGACTGAATGTCGATTGTGATAGGTAGCTGATTTCTGATAAAACTTAAATTCTGAAACTGCCAGACTATAATTGTCTATAAAAATTGACGGAAATAGCCCTCGTATGACACCGTCTTCATACAGAATATTCTACTTTACGATAATCACAAAATTAAATGGCCTGTGTCACGTCAATTTATACGACCATAACTGTTATTAAAAAGCAAATAAATCGAGTGTTGTATCGTTAAAGATGAAGGTTTTTGTATGTTCTCGTATTTTAATTTCATAATTGTAACTATGCAGTTTAAGTCACTTTATTACCAAGATGCCTTATATACGGTCTCTACATACGTTAGAATTTCACGAGTCTGTCTTAATTGCCCATTATCCATTTGATGACACATTACAGTTCTCCAAGTGCTCTCGTATTATGTAGCAGCTTGATGAATATTAAGATTCATAATGGTCTTACATTCAGAACATCGAAGCTATGTGTGTATTATTTGCATGTACACATATATATGTATGTCTCTCTATGTATGTATAAGTTGTTCTTTCATAGTATGTACTGTATATGCATATTGGTTGTTTATGCTCAACTGCCAGTACTCGTTTTCAGAACGGCCTTGTCTTTTTAGATCTCAAGTGGTAGGAGATCGTTGATCTCCCCGCACAAATCCTGCTCGTGTTATATGTATATCAATTTACAACACACCTTGTTATACCTTGGTCGTTTGAGTCTGTCGTGTTGTTAACCCTTTGATATTTATGACGCATTTTTACAGTTTATTCGGGTTATTATTATACGATTTTATAAAGCTCAGGAAGGATATATGGGAATGAAAATGGTAATTACTGTCTCAATTAACAATCTGATCTCCACATACCCTTCCTAATCAGGATTTTGATCGTCTAATGAAAACCAGAATATAGAACAAAAATTGTGCCCTGGTATACCTTTCATCTTTGTTGGCTACATATTTTAGAGCCCCCACCGTGCTGTTAGCGGTGGGGAGATAAGAGCATGAACAAAATAACGCCCCGTTAAGACCCCCTGAAGGACCTTAAAAGAGACGTGGAACTGGCCACTTGAATTTCTGGATTTAAAATTCGAGGGGACCTTCAAATAGTGTTAATAAAGCGCGATCCTGCGTGTAAAGATTACGTGTTGTTTGGCGAACTGTCTGGTGATATGATCCTGGTTCATAATACTTGATTGCGAGATAGTTGTGATGATTGTTTTAGATACCGAAAAGGAAAACAATAATAGTGGCGATGGGAGTAATGTTTGTTTTGCATGCAGAACCATTGGATTTGAAGAGTCTAAGGCAGAATGCAAAATAAGTGTACTGTGGTGATGTTTGATCTAAGATGCTTGAACAATTTTTGTTAGCTTCTACTATTCAATGACAACGGTAACATAGTCCCCCCTGTGTACCAGGTTAGTGTGTATCCCACCCCCTGAATTATCTCCAAAATGTTGAAGAACGGATATTACCGCCGCAGGAAATCACTCCACTCCACCTTAACTAGATAGATGTGTTGCACTGTGTGTCTCATAATAAAGGAAATATTAATAGTGTTAGTATTTATATATCATGTTACAGTTGTTGGATCAAGGTATATTTGTAATCGTGGACTTAAAGGGAGGGAGGGGGGGAGGGGGTTATTTTGCTCCCTAGACCTCCATTACGCTTGAACAAAATATCAAGACCTCCAGCTTCGAGATAAATCTGTATTCCTCCTAAATTTCAGGCTTACTATCTCTCGCCAGTAATAAATCAACACGTAAATGGCACGAAAGGATTTGAGATTAACATAGAACAAATCGGGCAAAAGGTCTTAAAATCGCCAAACTAATGGGGCGAACGTTTTAATATTTCAAAACAAATGGGGTTAAGCATGAGGGAAAAGAGGGTCCCTTAATGCTGCATATCGCGATATTGGTTTATATCAAGTGCACATGTTTCTGTGTACGTGTGCGGTCTATGTGCATATCCAGTACCTATGATTCTGTGTACGTATGTGATCTGTAAGCGTATACAGTACCTATGTTTCTGTGTACGTGTGTGGTTTGTGTGCGTGTATCGTGTGCATGGGTAACTGCAATCACATTATCACAAAGCATTGTACGAGTTAAGTTAAGATGCCTGATACTTTCCGATGTCTTGATATTCCTACCTTATCCCTTACATGTATGCTGTTTTAATCATTATCCTCGAAATATATGAGTTTTTCATGAAAGAAAGACACTCAAGGATGTAATATTTCAAAAGCCCATCTTTTAATTCGAATACATTTTCTAGTGAAACTTACTGCCAGATAAGAACCTTACGATTACGACCTAAAGTTATCACTATTAGCCTATATTCTGTTAATTAAGCTTCGCCTGTCTATTTACAGACAATCACCAGCTCATATTATCAACATCTTTATATGGAATACTGCCTGTTCTAGTGTAGTGTACTGGACAGTTAACATGTAACTTTAATTTAGGGCTGAAATTATTATCTGATATCATTGAATATAGTGTGTGTTATGTCGGGCAATAATATTTGCCTCGTAGGTCAGTTCTCTCTTTCCACTCTAGGAAAGTTTTTAAGAACTACAACACTCAGCAGGAACACAGCTGACTCCAGATATGCAATTATAAATCTCTTCAATCTACACCAATGATACAGAATACACGGTTGGGTTTCACAAGTTTATATTTCACTTTATATCAGGGCACCGGCATGGATAATAAGTAGGTACTTGGTTGAGTCGTATTTATATAGAAATACTCTCGAACCTACTTCAAGAATGAATAATAATATTCTTAAAGCATGGATGAAATATAATCAGTTGATAAAAATAATTGATAAATCACACTTGAATAAACATATGATGAATATATAAATATCGCATAAATGCTAACAGAGCGGTTAGTCTCAAAGAATAGCTGATATCCTGAAGGTCAAGGTTAACGCGTGGTAGAACGTGACGCGGGGAACGTCAAAATACTGAGGTCACAACGTCTCAGTTAGTTAGAATATATAAAATAAGAATATCAGCTGAATGGCAAATAACTAATGAGTTATAAATAAAGAGAGAGGTTTTAATTCTCCACTAACGTATATAGTTACATTTAAGAATCGTAGTTCAGAGAACTGAGCAAATAAAGATAAGTCTTATGGAAAAGACAAAGCCCTCGACATTGAAATATAAACGTGATGAGGGCAAAATAGAATGACTATGAATTCGAGTTAAATGTTTAAACTGGTTGTGAAGCCAGGAAACATGAATAAAAATTAGTCTAACTAAGAGACACGATAGATAACACTCTCTGTGAACATTTATACACGATTTAAGCACCCTGATAATCCTATTAACTTAGTATCAGATCTGTCAGGGGTGTTCAAAATATATACGTGTAGCGTGCAGGTAATAGGGCCGAATGGATATAGGCTATATATAAACTTAGTGGCAATACATTAATATACTGTATATTATGCAGGATATACTGTATATAAATCAATCCCAGGATAGCGTTTGTATGTACTCACAACACGAGTAACAAAAGGACTAAGGTGAGAATAAAAGATCTCAGGTATTTACGTTAACTTGAACCCATAACATATCCTACACAACCTTTGCAATAATCACGAAACACAATAAGTAAACAAGAAGCACTTAATTTTGAGTCGGAGTATAGTAGAGAGTAGCCTTGTAGAGATCTGACACACTTGGGGGCGACTGAGTGCGTGGTCCGTCTTGGCCTGGTTGCCAAGAGGGAGGCCCGGGAATACCCTCGCATAGGTAGCACTAGCGTAGGTCACTTTCGGTACAGCCTGCACACACTCTCTTGTCTGGACACCGTCTCTGCTTGAAGGGCATGATCTAAGAGGATTTTGGCTAGCCTCTACGGATGGTGCTATCCGTTCGAGTTGTTCATGTATACTTCCCCACAGGTTACACATGGGACACAGTGCCTCGACTTGCCTAACTTTACCCTGTTTTCGGCCAGGTAGTATTTGATTTTACGGAGAGTGACAAGTCGATTGTTTCCGGAACATATAAGGCATGGGAAATATCGTTTCTGATTTATTGCGTGGTTGTCTAAAGCCTTGAAAATACAATGCATACATGAATATGTGGGGAATGGTATGTTTTATTTCTTAATAATAAAAGTGAATAGCTTAAAGCCTAGGTATACATAGGATAATTTATTTACAGTATTGGAGGCCTCTCTCCATTTAGAGGCTTGTACAGAGCGGTCTTTTTGTCTTCTCGTTTAGCTGGATTGCAAACATAGGCTTGCCTAGCTGTGGTAATGATGCATGGAACCACCAGGGTGACTGGAGAGGAATGAAGGAGGTTGATGTCTCATTTGCATAAAATCTTCCTCTGCGAAGTCTAGATCTGGCCCAGGTGTAGGCGGCCATTGTTAACCTGGCGCCTGAGGGCACACGCCAACAAACTGTGGCGGATGTCCTCCCATACATAATGTTTAGCGTATCGGAGGCCGCACGTTTTTCCTGGAGCTGTGATATGGATGACTGGTGTATTTTGTTGCTGCTGTCCAGGGGAGGCTGTTTTCGGTCTCTCTTCTGGCTTCTTATGGACGCAATTCTGTACGTGGGAATTGTTGGTCCTTCAGTTGATGGGAATGGGTTTGTGGTCATCTTTGGCATTACATTTTCCAGCCCTGTCATCTCAGTGTGACTGATAGTTTTTTCTCAATACTCAAAACGCCATCATTGCTTCCACTCTCTGTATAAGTATGGCATAATTATGCGTCTTAGATTCTTGTTGAATAAAATCGTGAATAAAATCGTCTCAAAGTCGTTAAAGTAACACCAAAATTATATGAACCATTTGATTGAGTGAGTTAGCATATAATTAAATATACCTCTTCATTTAGTATGAAACATTATATGAAAACATTTGAGTAACACATTCATCAACATGAAAACTGCAAGCAAGATTTCAGTAGTTTGTTAGTTACAGTGCATACTTCATGTCATCATCAGATATTGTCTTTGCAATCACTGTCTCAAAACATTGAATCAAATGTTCTTTGACTCTCCTTAACCCCTTTTTTACCGGCGACATCTATTAAAGTTAATTATAGCTATATTTAGACGATGTTGTGCAGTTTAAGAAGGTTCTGTGTTAGTAAAAATGATTAAGTGAGATAGTTCGAAACCTGGTAATTGATGAAGGCCCTTTTATCTTAATAAATAAAGGTCAATGTTTGTCTGTCAGTTACCCGACCTTTGTACCTATGTTACTAAACTCCTCCCACAGTTTTGGTGCCAGGTGAGAGTGTGTGGCACCGTTGGAAAGCCCAGGCTTTGGAGATGGTTTTAGGCGAGTTTAGTGGAAATCAGAGACACTTTTGTTTAATAAAATTTTCGGCAGAACTTATGTAGTATACGGGAGCGAAAAAAATGCGAAACAAATGGCCGTTTGGGGCAGAAGGAGGCCTCCGATCGAAAAGGTGTATGCAACGAAAGTTGTTCGCAGCTCCCCAAAATGGGGGTACGGATGAGGTCAGATCCAAAATCGGAGGTCATTTAGCGGCCGAAATCGAGGTCGCCGTTTAATGAGGCACAGGGAGGTCGAGGCCGGTGATTATGGTAGTAGTAGTATTGTGCTGATTGTGGTAGTAGTGATTGATGATGGTGATTATGGTAGTAGAATTTAAACCCGGGCAACGCCGGGTACCTCTCCTAGTACTTAATAAAATCGTATAATAGTATTTAGAATATAGTTTAAAAACGTCGCCGGTAAAGAAGGGCTTAAACTATAGTCATTCAATATTAGTCTGCATACATAAATTACTTTGTAATTATGAAAAGAGTCTTCCTACCAGCGTCCTTACAATTGTTTATATTAAAGACTGACAGATTCCTAAGTCCTTCTCATATGGCTCTCTGAGGGACGTTTGTTCATGTAACTACTTTTTCATCACAAATCCAGCAACTCGGCTATCTGGCCACTGGCTGCCAGGAATCTACTGGTATAAAGATATCCACTTGTGATAGTGTCGCTCATAATAACACACCCAGATCATATAATATATGATAATTAATATGGGGTGTCTGATAATGTTGTGATGGTCGATATAGACGGTGATAGTAGCTGATGCTGTCCAGATAACTAAGTAACACGTTGATAGTGATAATATAATAACAGACCATATAGATAATTACGGCCATCCACTAAGTTGATTGCCTTATTCAATTCATTGCCAATGTCTCAAAGTAGCCAGAATAATGTTAATAGGATTTCACCTGTACTGAAAGGGTTGAAGACTGATAGATTCTCAAGTCGTCAATCTTTCCATAAGGTTCTCTGAAGGAAGTATGTTCATGTATTATGTTTTCGTCATAAATACCATAACTCGCCTATCTGGCCACTGACTGCCTGGAGTTTACCGGTATAAAGATCTCCACATGTGATATTGTCGATCATAATAACACACCCAGACCATAATATAACGAATGATAGTTAACCCTCTCACTATACCATGACGCACTCTGTCATATTTATTCTGGCTATAATTACACGATTTTATTAAGTTTGGTAAAGATCTGTGAGAGTAAAAAGGCAACTTTATATCAAATGTACCCCTTTTATTGCTAGAGAGCCTTCGTCCACTTCATAAAATCGTCGAATAATAGCCAGAATAGACTGTGTACACGCGTCATAATCCTCAAGGGGTTAATATGATGTCTGATAATGTTGTGATGGTCGATATTGACGGTGATAGTAGCTGATATTGTCCAGATAACTAAGTAACACGTCGCAAGGCTAGTATAATAACAGACCCCTTAAACAATTACGGCCATCCACTAAGTTCATTGTCATATTAATGGTTTGAAGACTCTATATACAACAAAGGTGTTGAAAGTTACAATATATATAGTTATATTGTATTAAAAACATATTTTTCACCGTACTTCGTGGACTCAAATTATTTTTTGTAGGGAATTATGATTATAGTAAACAATGTAAAACATTGTTTATGGATTATTCATTAAAACAAAATAGTTTCCTTAATGCATTTGTATACAGTATGCATTGTCTCTCATAACAAAAGACATCGTAACAACTCATATACCATAAGGTACAGGTACTGTTAATTGTTATTATTTAGTATGTTATTTTAACGACTTCTGTTTGTACTTTCATAGAAGGTGATATTTCAACTTTTCATAATTCGATGTACCTTTTCATCACCGACAACGCTATTATTTGTTTACACGTATATCACCAAGTTCCTTTATCTTCTCGTTTGCAAAATTATTTAGTGACATATCATAATTTGTCGTATATATGTTTCAACCAATGTAAATTTTTACAGACAGTATTTCGACTTGAAATATATATCTTTAAATTATATTTTCTCATGTAAATAATCCTATATCATGTTTATTGAAAATATAGTATCACGGTGTAAACTGTAAGCTGTATCCTGGGTAGTTAGAGGGAGACATTGATAACTAAACATTAATAGGGCCTTACCAGTAAAAAAAAAATTAACAAGTATTGCCAACGTTAATAGTATACAGTAATGTTGTACCTCTAGCGTTAATGCCTTTTAACAAGTATTGCCAACGTTAATAGTATACAGTAATGTTGTACCTCTAGCGTTAATGCCTTTTAACAAGTATTGCCAACGTTAATAGTATACAGTAATGTTGTACCTCTAGCGTTAATGCCTTTTAACAAGTATTGCCAACGTTAATAGTATACAGTAATGTTGTACCTCTAGCGTTAATGCCTTTTTGGACACTTTACCATCGAAAAATATGCAAATGTTTCTGGAAGGGAGGTTCTTGGGGGTGTTTTTAATCTTGATAGAGGGCTAGGGAGCAAACTAAAAGAACCCCTTAGAAGAAATAATTATATGTACACAATATAGTAAACACAAGCCCGCTTTGGTGCACGACTTATTTACTATGGATCAACAATGACAAGGTGGTTTGGGTTTAAGGGGCGTGTGGTTACTGTTTGCCCTGTTTATTTATATATTTATTTATTTCATAGTAACCTCTATAGACTTCTATCAAGTTTTTAATAAACACTCCCTCGACCCCCCTTCAAGATAATTTTTTAGATTTTTCGGTAGAAAAAATTCCCGGCCGAAGGCCGATTCTTCCATGAATTACATGCTCGCTATCGCTCGCCTGAAAAAAATAGACACCTAAATGACATGAAACATCTTTATATTGACAAAGAAATGGGGTGAAAGGTCTTAATATCGCCAAACTAGTTGAACGAACATCTGAAAATATCAAAACGAATGGGACTAAAAATGATGGAGAAAAAGCGACTACCTCTGACCCTTAAGTAAACCAAGTGACTGAACTCCCTGTTATACAAACTACCTTCCCCTTAAGTAAACCAAGTGACTGAACTCCCTGTTATACAAACTACCTTCCCCTTAAGTAAACCAAGTGACTGAACTCCCTGTTATACAAACTAATCAACCGCTGAGTAAGACATCCGAATAAACCAAGGACTACAATAAATGTATATAATATCAAAACTGACATCAAATTGAATGCGCTCGATCTTGTCAATCCCACAACATGATATACAGTAATTAAAGACACTGCTACATATTGACTTAGGAGGTGAGTAAAGAAAGTACAAATAAATGGTGTTGTAATATCTGATTAAATAAAGAGATGAGTGTGGCATCAAGCAAAGTACAATAGGTGAAGTAAGGCAAGATAACAATGTGATGAGTCTGTCTTGAAATCTAACAAGAATTATTGCCTCTATGCCAAGGTACTTTCACCTTGAAATGCCCACGTGAATCATCCTATCGAAGTTGGTGTCTTATAATGTTCTCAGTGAACAACATCTACGTTTATATTACTAGGGTAAATAATCATCACGATAATTATCAATAGTATATCTTGCATGCAACCTACTGTAGAAGTGTTATATGCCCATGTAATTCAACTTATAGGTATTCTACTATAGTACATATTATTCTACTATAGTACATATTATTCTACTATAGTACATATTATTCTACTATAGTACATATTATTCTACTATAGTACATATTATTCTACTATAGTACATATTATTCTTCTATAGTACATATTATTCTACTATAGTACATATTATTCTACTATAGTACATATTATTCTTCTATAGTACATATTATTCTACTATAGTACATATTATTCTACTATAGTACATATTATTCTACTATAGTACATATTATTCTACCATAGTACATATTATTCTACTATAGTACATATTATTCTACTATAGTACATATTATTCTACCATAGTACATATTATTCTACTATAGTACATATTATTCTACTATAGTACATATTATTCTTCTATAGTACATATTATTCTACTATAGTACATATTATTCTTCTATAGTACATATTGTTCTACTATAGTACATATTATTCTACTATAGTACATATTATTCTACTATAGTACATACTATTCTACTATAGTACATATTATTCTACTATAGTACATATTATTCTACTATAGTACATATTATTCTACTATAGTACATATTATTCCTACAATACACCAGCTACAATGTTGTTTTCCTCCTACAGTATATACTAAACTCCTTTGGCCCCAAAAGTGAAACAATTCTTCAAGCGCACAAGCTCTCTATTGTTTATCATTTATAGCAACCCATTTTTAATTTCCATAAACTGGTTTTTGCATCATATCAGGGAGTATATAATTTCCTGGATACATTTTTCTGATGAGAACTATATAAAGTAAGGTAATTTGGAGTAATTGTGTCTTCTTCATTGATGGCGCAATATTATGATAGATAAGAATCTGGCTTCTTATCAGGTATGTCTGTGTTGTGAAGGGTGGCGTCAGTGGCACTAAACTACCTTAACATAATGCCGCTGAAATATGGTAAATAACAGTTGTTGGCAGAGCCTCTTATTATACGGGGGAACCCGAGACAAACACGTAGACTAGAAAGAGAGAGTTAAAAGGAGTTACAAGGAATGGTATCTCAGAGACCTTGCGGTCCAATCCGGGGAGATACTCGAAGTAGGAGAGATACTATTGAGTGTACTGCACTCATTATAGAGACCTGTTACTGAAAACATTTACTGTAGAACTGTTTACAACTTCTGGGGGAAGTTTGTTCCAGGTAGAACAGATCTTATATGTGAAAAAGTGTCCGGAAATACTAGTGCTGAACCTTTTCAACTATAATTTCCAGCCATGGTTGCGTGTTGTATTCATATTTAGGCTAAACATTTTGCTATAATCCAAATTATCAAACCCATTAAGTATTTTAATAACTTCAATGAGCTCACCCCTTAGTCTGCGTGTTTCCAACGGAAGGAGATCAAGAGCTCTCAACTGGTCCTCATAGGTCAGTCTTCTAATCGATGGAATAAGCTTTGTAGCCCCAGCTTGTACTCTTTCCAGCCACTCTATATCTTTTCTGAGTGCTGGGGACCAGAATTTAACAGCATACTCAAGGAGAGGTCGTATCAGAGTGCTGTAAAGTGTGAGGACTATTTTCTTATTTCTATACTTAAATTGCCTCTTAATACAGTATAGTCCAATAAGTTCTGAGCTTTCTTCTCTACTTCAATGTACTGCTTGGACAAATTTAAGTCACTGCTAGTCATTACACCCAAAACCTTTTCCAAGTCAGTCACTTCCAGAGGCATTCCCAATAGCGAATAGCCTGACTTGGGGTTTGATTGGCCAATATGCATCACCCTGCACTTTTCCTAGCTTAGAGGCGTCTGCCATGTCTCTGACCATTAACCCAGTCTGTTGATGTCCATCCTCAGCTTTTTAACGCCTTTGGAGTCCTTCACATTCATTCCAAAATGCATGTAATCTGCAAAAATTGGAGAGAGAGAGAAAGAGAGAGAGAGAGAGAGAGAGAGATCATAATAGACGTTGACTAATATGATATGGCTGCTAAACGTTCACTATGACCCTTCATCACACAGACAACAAACACTATCAATAAGGTAATCTCGCCATTGTTATACCTCATCACACCATAGACAGCATAGAGGGGCAATCAAACGAGCGCATTCGTTTGGCACGCCGAGTACCTAACTTTTTGTTATTGCGAACATATACTGTATATAAATTGTGTTCGTAGTATAATTAGTGTAGCATAAAGTGACCGTAATTCGGATGTCCCGGTGAAAAGAACGCTAAGTAACTTTTGTTTTTCTTTTGTTTTTCTTCCTTTTTTTCGTACCGGTACACATCTCAAAATGGTGTTCTTAGTATAATTAGTGTAGCATAAAGTGACCGTCATTCGGATACCCCGATGAAATGACCGCTGAGTAACTTTTGTTTTCTTTCCTTTTTATATTTATTTATTTATATATTTATTTATTTATTTTTGCGTTCATATATAAAACAAATTTGCTTAGTATAATTAGCGTAGCATAAAGCTGCCGAAATTCGGATAGACCGATGCAATTAATTTCAGCCAGAGATCGACCACATATATCGTTCAGACAGGTTTATGCCCATGTTCAATCTTAGAGATCAGGATCATATGCATTACTCTTAGAGTCATTGACCATTCTCAACATAGACATAAACATAGAATATTCTACCTTTATAACTATCTGATGCTCATCCTATGAATCACGTGCATTTCCTTTCAAATTTTCTGGCTATTATTAGACGATTATATTTAGATTAGGAAGGTATATGGAAGTCAGTGAGTTAGTTGAGATAGTTTTTACCTGTTTAATTCCCACACATCTTTCCTAAGCTGTATAAAGGCGTATAATGATAGCCAGACACAAATGTCAAATACGGCGTAATCCTCAAGGCGTTTAGTAAGCAAAACATAATCTCAGAATGTATGTATCTAGCTAGACAACGACATGCTTAACATCTCCTGAGTGTTTATAGATTGCCTTGCATATCAACCTCTTGAAGATCATGACGCGTGTTGACAGTTTATTCTGGGTATCATTACACGGATTTAATGAGTTTAGGAGGGAATTGTGGGAGTCAGAGGGATGGTTGAGATAGTTGTAACCCTTTTGACTGTTAGAGGGCCTTCTGAAACTGAATAAAATCGCCTAAAGATAGCCAGAATACACTGTAAAAAATGCGTCAAGATCCTCAAAGGGTTTAAAGTGTTACGTTAGCGACGGTTGAGGCATAAGTTAATTAATAAAAACAGAAGAGACCAGCTGAAATTGTTATTACCATATAAGCTCTATATAAGAGTGATAGGGTGAGTAAAAAAAACATCGGTGTGGGTGTGATAGCATCGGGGGAGCTAACATGATTGATGATCCTTGAAGACCTGTCACAACATTAGAGAGAGAGAGAGAGAGAGAGATTTGCCTTGGGGCAGCGGCAATATTATTGTTAAGTAATGGATATTGCTTGTATATATGACAATATACATATTATATTGCATTAACTCGCATTATGTTAATTGCTTTTTCCTTGAATGCTATATCTAGGTTAAGTGTCTCTCTCCTGAACACGATTATAGTTCTTTGATATATACTATTTATTGAGGTAGGATATTTTCGTGTTGGTTATGGATGTTGGTGGGATCGACAAATATTTAGTTGTACAGCCAGATGTACAAATGTTGTGGCACCAACCACATGGCCTCAACCACTTCATTACCACAGGTTTATCTGTCTATCTATGTATCTATCTATTGTTAGACGCCTCAATCCCCGAGGTGATACCCACGAATGAATCGCCTCATTATTCCAAGGTAATTATTTGATTATGTTCTTGTTACGGGGGAATGTGTTAGCCCAACAACACTACACACAGTATGTAGTGTGTGAGGTGCATGTAGAATGTTATCGTATAGTTGGAATGGCTATGGATGTGACTGTAGTGTGTGAGGTGCATGTAGAATGTTATCGTATAGTTGGAATGGCTATGGATGTGACTGTAGTATGTAGTGTGTGAGGTGCATGTAGAATGTTATCGTATAGTTGGAATGGCTATGGATGTGACTAGTATGTAGTGTGTGAGGTGCATGTAGAATGTTATCGTATAGTTGGAATGGCTATGGATGTGACTGTAGTAAGTAGTGTGTGAGGGGCTATGGATGTGACTAGTAAGTAGTGTGTGAGGTGCATGTATAATGTTATCGTATAGTTGGAATGGCTATGGATGTGACTGTAGTAAGTAGTGTGTGGATGTGTATGCTAATCTGAATAAATTGGCTTGGCAGTAGCCAGAATTAAATAAGAAAATCGTTGAGGGTTTGCAGAGGGTTTAAGATAAATTATTTGTAAGAAGGGGAGAGTGTCATCTGGTTAGAGTCGCAGTATTTGTACATCTGGCTATACATATGTAAACTGTGGTAAACATGTGCCTGTTCGAAGACCAAACAAGTAATAGATAGGGGATGAAGGAACTGTGAACTGTTGGTGATGCTATGATGACGCATTTGCTCAGTAAATACTCATATAATTAACTACATAAACCTTCTTTATGTTATACCTGAGATGTTATGCAATAGATATAGATTGATTGATAGTGAAGTGAAAACAGGTATAAATAAATAATATGAGGTATATAAGCTTAACAATAATGTGTAAGTATGGCGCGCTATTGGTTAATACGTGAAATAGAAATAATATGCATCCATACGTCAAACTGGCACTACACTCCCATATACTGTATATGGTATGTATACTACTGGCAGGGTGACAATGATGGGCAAGTATCCTAACATCAGATACCTCTGTTCACCTAGCAGCTGATGGGAGAATATTTAGCTTGTTCTCTAGACTTCTACCAAGCTATATAAAACACCCCCAAGACCCCCTTTCGAGGTAAATTTGTAAAAATTATCGGTAGAAAATCGGTTGATTCCAGAAACAAAACTCGTGTGTAGGAAGCAGATAATAGACATTTGTGATATCAGATCTGGGGTAATGAACTATGGTCAAGTTTTCCAAACGCTAGTGAATTCCTGTGGATTGGCATTTCATAAAAATCCAGCAGATATTATTCATATATATTTATTATTATCTTGTTTACATTTCTATCAACAAAGACCTGGTTCTGAGCTGGCGGTGAAAAGACCGTTAATAGATTATTATCGGTTTACCAGGAAATGATTCGTTACTTTGATTATTAATTATGTATCAATAATCATCGGTCACACACTCTAGCTATCTAATCTATCTAACTATCGAATATTTAACGAAGATTCATAACGTTTAACAACTTGTTGTTTAGACCTGATGTACGGTGAGGTAATACCAGCTTTATAATGATTTATTGAACGCTGGCTATTCGGTTTACCATAATTTACAGGCAGAGCTATGCAGTGTGGAATATATTAGTGAATTATGTCGTAAACACCACCGTCCACCCCTTCATCCTCTCTTCTGTCTGTTAATAAGGATGTGATGGTGGGGCGGCACAATGTAAAGACTGTTCACCTCCTTGGTGGGGGGGGGGGGGGGGGGGGGTGGGCGGATTTATTTTGTTCATTTACGTATCTTTGTTTAATTTTAATTTTTATTGTTTAGTCTAGACCTCCATCAAGCTTAAAAGAAACCCCCCCCCCCCAAGACCCTCCTTCAAGATAAATGTGTAAATTTGTCTATAGAATAATGTCCCGGCCGAAGGCCGGTTCCCATTTAATACAGGCTCGCTATCGCTCGCCAGGAAAACATCGAAACATAAATGGCACGAAAAGTCAGAATATTGACAAAAAATGGGACGAAAGGTCTTTCAATCGCCAAACTAATGGGCCGAACGTCATACAATCTGAAAACTAATGGGGCCAAACATGAGGAAGAAGAGGGACCAGAAAAACAACCCATCTCCCCCATAACAATTTATGCCTCAAGTTGTGTTGTGATGGATGATGATGAGTCCGTACAGGCATTCGTAGTAAGTGATGAAGCCTCTTATAATTATTCTACCTTGAACGAAAAAATTGCTCAAGATAAAAAAACAATTGATAGAATTGAAGATTCCGTTTCTTTGTTCAGGCCTCGATTGTTTCTTTTTCCAATGTGTATAATGAATATAGTTACAATTAGCTAGTAGTCCGTTACTATCTAAAGATTTATTATAAGGAATTATTGGGAGACTAATTATATGAAGTAGGCATATTCCTTATTGTATAATTAACGAACTTTTACTATTAGTAATAAATCGATGTTTGTTTTTATTATAAAAAACGTATATAATTGGTGATATAGGTATTATCTATATTGTAAGAAGATGGTCAACCACCAAACTAACAAGCTTAATAATTGTAATGTTTAAAGAGTATTCATTAATCACAATTTAAACATTGTAACGGGATGAGACCAAGGCATTGGGTGTGATATAATAGCCTTTCTTCAGTCCAGTCCGGAACTTGTTACCGATTGGAAAAACAAAATAAGTTATTTTATAATAAAGAATTATGTTATTTGATATTAGAGTATGTTTATTAAAGCGCAATATGAGAGCAGCAACCAGTACTTTCTATCTCAAGCCTCTACACAGTAACCCAGCAGCTGGATGGACTTAACCGCCTCCGGGGGTTCGTAACCCCTGCACAGCTTCTTGCTTTGTACAGAAGCACAGTGCGTCCATGTATTGAGTATTGTTCGCATCTTGCAACACAATCACACCCCTACTCTGTGCAATTTTCTAACCTAAGAGTGAAACGATATTCCCAATCTTTCTTCTATTCAACAGCCGAGCTCTGGAACTCTCTCCCTGAATCCATCTTCCCCTCATCCTATGAATTAAATGGCTTCAAACTCCGTGTGTCCAACACAATTTGGCTTGAATATTCCTTGATTATGGCTTTGTCACTCTTTCAATTCTGGGGGAGGCACTCGTCACAGGCAGTTTTGACTTTTGTCTCCCCCATCCACACAGGAAAAACAAAAAACAAAAAACAAAAACCAGGTAACTGTAACCTTGATATACTATACTTGGTGGCACATCTTCCCTTGCACTGAGTGGTCATGGCTGATAATAGTTACTGAGGACCATCAGATAAATGAGGCCGGTGTCACACAAGCACTTTTCCGTCTATTTTGGATGAGCAAGTTTTTTCTCATACTCGCTCTTGGTATTATGGCATTGGAATTGACAACTAGACTGAATGTATGTGATGTTAAGAGACTGAAATAATATAAAGGGTTACTGAAGAAGATGACAGACCACAATTGCCCGTAAAAATTGACTGAAAAGGCGTTCGTGTGATACCACTTAAAAACTCCAAAAAAACTTGCTCTTGATACAAGTTATCAATGGAAGCGAGGCCCCTCCCTTGATGATGGCCGCCGACCAGTGCCAACCAACGAGGGTGTGAATCTCATGCACTGATTTATCATCTATCTATCTATCTATTGCCTGACGCCGTGATCCCCGAAGGGGTGGCCACGAACGAACCGCACCCATGCATCTCTGTCCCCAGTCAGACGACGCCCCTCCTCCCAACCAGCACCGCCTCCATCCATATAGTTCCTCACTCCATCCTTCCACCTCTCCTTCGGTTTACCTCTTCCTCTCTGTCCTTCCACCTCGCTCACGTACACCCTCTTAATCATTCTCTCGCTTCCCATACATTCCATATGGCCGAACCATCTCAAGGTGTTCCTTTTCACACTTTCCAGCACATCCACCTCCACACCACACCTCCTTCTTACTTCCTCATTCGTCTATCTATCCCTCCATGTAACTCTGCACGCACTTCTTAAGTAATTAATTTCCACCCCTCTCACTCTTGGTCTGAATCTCTTCTCCAACATCCATGCTTCGCTTCCGAAAGTCAGTGTCGGAATTACCACACTGTCATGCAAGGACTTCTTCACTTCCATACTGACCACCCTATTTCTTGTTACTGCTTTCAGCGTTCCTACAACCCTCTTCCCCTGTTGCACCCTCTCCCGCACTTATTCATCCATAGTCCCATCTTTACTCAACACACTGCCCAGCTGACAATCTCCAAAGCCTGACCGTTCAACTTCACCTCACAGTCTGTGGCTTCACCCCTTTCGAAGACCATAACCTTGCTCTTCCCCGCATTTACCTACAGATTCCGTTTTTCGCACACTATTCCAAGCATATTTACCAGACCCTGCAACTCCCATTCATTATCGCTCCCCAGAACTGTATCATCAGCAAACAGCAGTACAGGTAGCTTCCACTCATTTCCCTCCCTAATCAGCGATATACCAACATCCACTGCTCTTCCTTGTATTTCTTTCATGACTCCATCCATATATACAGTAAACAACCACGGGGACATCACACACCCGTTTCAACCCAACATTCAGATCAAAGAACTCGCTCTGCTCATTCTCCACACATACTGCCGCCTTTGCACCCTCATACATGCTCTTCACTGCTTTCAGCAACTTACCATCTACTCCGTATATTCTAAGTACTTTCCACATACCTTCTCTATCCACTCTGTCATAGGCCTCCTCCAAGTCCATAAAGACAACATACAGCTCTTGTTGCTTCTCCAGATATTTCTCCACAACACAATTCAAGGTAAAAATCTGATCTGGACTGCCACATGTACTTGTTGATTTCATTAATTGAGTTTAGGAGTAAAGTCGGTTGGTGGAGATAACATAATAACTACACATCCGCTTCCCTTCCTAAAACCGCCCTGCTCGTCACCTATCCATTTCTCTGTTCTCGTTCTCACTCTCTCAATCACTACCCTACTGTACACCTTCCCTACTACGCTTAGAAGACATATTCCTTGGTGGTTACCACACACTCCTCTTTCCCCTTTACCCTTACATAAGGGGGAATATTATGCCTGTCTTCCAGTCATCAGGTGAACTCCCCTTCTCCCATGCTAGTTTGCACATTTTCCATACCCATTCGATCACTATCTCACCTCCATACCTCAGCATTTCTCCACACACTCCATCTATTACTGGTGCTTTCCCCAACTTCACTCTTTTCATGGCTTCCCACACTTCTGACCTCTGTTCCCTACCTCCTCCTCTACTACTTCTCTCCTTCTCCCTCCCATACCCCATCCAATTATGTTTGCTGGCACTTCATTCCTTATATTTAGCAATTCGTTGAAGTACTCCCTCCATCTTTCGACTCTCTCTTGCTTCTCGGCTAGCACTCGCCCAGGTATGATTTATCATACAATCATCTAAAATGTATACCCACTTGTTGCTATAAATATAAACTGGTTTTCAATCGGCTGTAGCATTCTGTAACCCACGTATTTTCAAACCACACCTAAGTGCTTCCCTATAATTTGATGAACGTAATAATTTTATGCAGAAACAAATATTGATCGTTCTGAAACTGAATAATATTTAGCCCTTTATTACAATTGAACACTCAGATGTTTTATGTTTGTGCGATTATAGGTTTGACTCCTGTAAGGAGATAAAGAAAACCTAATATTTAGTAGTGGCCCCGTAATCATTGACGAACATGCCTATTACATAAGGCATCCTCTTCAAACACTAATCCGCCGTAGTTTGAATCTACCGCGCAGAGCATTTAAAAACTGAGGAGCCTTCATCATGAGCGCACGCGACCTCACTCATGGCTTCAGTCATTATGAATTGGGTTCTCACTACGAAAAAACTTCGTAAAAAATAAAAACAAAAAGAAAATAAGAATAACTATCCAATAAGCTTTCCATCATATCGTGGATGTACTTGTGTGGATTTCTGACCAGACGCTGAATCAGGCGTCATTCCTCCTTCACTGACATATCAAGTAAACCAAAATCCTTAATACATCAACGAATGGGAAGGGGACGGTCGGGAGGGCCCCAGTCGTCAATGATTACGGGGCCACTACTAAATATTAGGTTTTCTTTATCTCCTTACAGGAGTCAAACCTATAATTTATTAGTGGCCCCTCCATCATTGACGAACATGCCTGATATCTAAGACTGGAGGGGGACATTCGTAATCATATCATAACTCTAGAAAAGCAGATAATAAAAACAACCACATAGTATTCTTACTTTTGAAAAATGTATTTAATACGGCGTAGGCCGGAAATATACAAGAAAAAGGGGGTTCAGGCAGGTGCGTGCTTCAAAGAAGCCTGCCCGACAAAAATAGGTAACCCTGAAGATTCTGAACACAGATCTGTAGTTACAAAAGGCACCCCACTCAACGAGTGGTGACAAAAATAATAAGTTATAAGTTTATATGTGCACATCATAAACCCCAAAATACATGTGGAGATCAATTGCTAATGAACTCCATTGAACTAATGTTACATTGCTTTCGCAGCTAAAACTACTATAACAACACCGTTGTTTTGTACTAAACTTTGTACTAGCACAAATTCTCGCAGAGAAATTTTCATATCACATTTTAACCTTAAATTGTATCACAGCTCTCATACTCCGGCGGGGTCTAGGGTGTCCTATGTCAACTGACTGCACCCCCCCCCCCCCCTTCCTTGAAAATAAACATAAGTGACTGCAGGGCCACCTAGACCCTCTGCCTTAAAGTTATACATGGTAAGGAAGGTTTGTCTAGAGCAACTGACAAGTATCTAGAGAGAAACGTATGATTAGACGCCCACAACTGTGTGGACGCAATATCTTCAACTGAAAAGTTTTTCAGGAAACGTAAAGAGGCCGCCCACTTGCGTAAATCGTGGGCCCTACCCACAACGCCGGGATTACTCTCTTTAATGACTTCTACCAGAAGAGAGGCTAATCGCCGTTTAAGTAAGCGTTTACCCGTATTCGCTACCCATAAAGCACCTTGGGGGTTATGAGGAGCTATTCTCAAATATTTGGTTAGAGCTTGCACTGGACATAAATTATGATGCACCTTTCCCCTTTTTAACGCCGGCACCGTGAACTCAGAAAACACGTGTGCACTATGCTCATTCTTGGCTACAAACGCCGGGGAGGGTGCAATGGAAATTGAATCATTAAGTCTACCAAACCTAAGACAATTAGGTGTGTTGCTCATCGCCGCCAGCTCAGACACTCTGTTTCCGGTGGCCAAAGCCAAAAGGAAAACTGCCTTCTTTAAGATTAAAGCAAAGTCTGCAGTATTTTGATACAGACGAGAATGAAGTAAAGACAAAGCTTTGTCCAGAGACCAAGTAGGCATGAGCTGACGGGGAGGTGGGCGGAGTTTAAAACACGCTCTCATAAATCCTGTTTCCTCCGCCACCGGTATGGATAGACCTGTAAGGTCGAAAAAGGGCACTCTAATCGCAGTTAAGTGATTCTTCAAAGTAACCACAGATAAACGTTTCTGCTCAAACAGATAGTTCAAGTAATTAAAAACCAATGCCACTGAGGGTACAGTTTGTTCCGTTCTAACAATCCAAGAAGTAAAAGCTTTCCAATGAGATTGATATTGTCGCTTAGTAGACTGAGTATATTGATTGAGCAATTTATTGGTCACATCCCTACCGTATGGTGCTAGCCACTTGGCCTCCTGAATGTCCATAATGCAAAAGTCAGCGAGGTCTCTAGGTTGCCAATCGTGTCTAAGTGGAAGTACCCGACCGGGAGCGATACCGGGTCCGGGCACCACATTATTAACTGCTGGTACCACACCTGCGCCGGCCACAGGGGCGCGATTAGCGAGACTAAGCCTCGATAAACTCGTAGTTTGTTCACTACGTGGCACATTAGTGACGCATCTGGCGGCGGAAACAGATAGATGGAGCTCCATCTGTTCCAGTCTGTCACTAGGGCGTCTGGCCCCCCTGCCGGCGTTATCGCCCGGCGGGTGAGGTATAGAGGGAGTTTGTGAGTCTCCTCGGACGCAAAAAGATCCACTTGTGGATGGGAGAGCTCCGCAATCATTAGGTCGAAAATGGGTTGCTTGAGCTCCCATTCTACTGTCGTGCTCTGTCTCCGGGACAGAGCGTCTGCCCAGACGTTCGCTACGCCTGGGAGATAAGATGCGTGAAGATAAATATCTAGACTGGTGGCTAGAACAAAAATCTCTTCCGACACGAGTAGCAACTTCCTTGACCTCGTTGACCCTTGTTTCTGAATACAGTGAACTGCATTCAGATTGTCCATTCTGAAGGCCACTGACTTGCCCCGTAACGCCGGGCCGTGAGCCTGAAGGAAATACAAGGGGACTAGTAACTCTTTGACATTTATGTGAGAGATTTCTAAGTGGGACCAAAGTCCCTGACCCTGGTGCCCCTGATTTGACTGAAATCCCCACCCTATGGTGCCTGACGCATCCGTGTCTACCCATACCGTTGGAGGAGGAGAGGTCCATGACATGATTGAGTGCAATGTTTCCCTCTTCGCCCAGACCGCTAGTAAGGTGTGGATTAATTTTGGTATGGGCCATAATTTTCCCGCCGGTAAGAGTGGTAAATATTTGTTGCCTTCCAATATTAATCGTTTTACTTTCAACCGGCCCAACTTGACAGTTAGCTGAATCCAGTTGAGAGAGCCGACCAGAGACTCCCAGACTCTTCGTGTCGTAGTCAGACTGTGAAGAAACCTGAACAGTTTCCTGCGAAACCTGTTGCGATTGTCCACACTCTGACTCAGAGTGAGAGCGGCGGTGTCCCAGACCAGCCCTATCCACTGAATTACTCTTGAGGGAACAAGGTTTGACTTTACCAGATTTACCTTGAAGCCTAGAGTTTTGACATGATTTAAAATGATATTGACATGTTTTATGCATAATTGTTGTGTCTCTGCCACCACCAGCCAGTCGTCTAGATACCACAACACTCTGATTCCCTGTTTTAACAACGGCATCAGGGCTTGCCGGACTAGTTTCGTGAATAATCGAGGTGCTAGGTTCAAACCGAACGGCATCCTCTGAAAAACAAAATTTTGGTGCCTGATCCTCAAGGCCAGAAACCTTTGAAATCTTTTGTTGACCGACACGTGCCAATAGGCGTCTGTCAGGTCTAGGGAACACATCCAGCCACCCGGCGGAAGTGTTAGCCTGATTTGATGAACTGTTAACATTCTGAAAGACTCGTTGTAAATGTGAAGATTCAGATAAGACAGGTCTACGACCGGCCTCATCTGAACACTGTCCCGTTTGGGAACCAAAAACAGTTTTGACGTGAATACAGGGTAATCTGGAGGGACCGGGATGATGACATTCTTGGCCATCATCTCCTGGACCAGCAACTCCACCTCTAATGAAACACAATTTGCCGTTGTCGGCTGACGTAAGCGAGGTCGCCGGAGCCACTGCCAAGTGATGCCTTTGCGTGCCACCATCCGTGCCCAGGTTTTTAACGGCCATGCTTGGTGACACGTTCGGAACGACCCAGTTAGCAGACAAGGGTTCGCCGGCTGTACTTCCCTCGGTTCCTCCGGCTCTAAGATAGGCACTGGGAGTGAGAAAGACTTTAGTTTTTTGATGGTGGGTTTGGTGGTGTTGGACGCTTCGCCGGCTGGCTGGTGTGGGCCGAAGACTGGCCCTGCCCCGGCTTATACTGGCCGCGTCCCCTCTGTCCTGAAAACCCTCTCTGTCTATGCCTGAACTGACCCAGGGGGGATTGGGAGGACTTAGGCGGAAGAAACGGCTTAGAACCCCCTGGCTGAGCTTTAGTAGGAGGCTTAGGTTTGGGGAAGTTAAATGCGGGTTTCTTAGCCTGTGCGGGACTGTGCTTCACGGCCTGTGCCATGTTAAACACTGTTCGCCATACATCAGGGGACATTAAAGAAGGTGTAAGTACTGGGGACATTACCACCTGGTTAGCAATGCGATCAGGCAGCTTGCGAACTAATGACATCCTAAGATCCTGTCGTGCTCGCACCGCCTCAAGTAAGGCTGTGCGTATGTCACCTAAGGATTGAATCGACGACTAAAGAATCAGACGCCGGGATAACTCAACTGATCTTCGAGCATCCGCGTCTGCGATTGCCTGAGTAGACCTGAGTAAAGACTTAGCCACCTGTTGAGAAACTATGTACTGTGAAAACAGGCGGAAAGCTTTTCCCCTTAGCCTAAATTCTCTGTCTAGGTGAGAAGGGGTAGGGGTAGTGAATGGTTCCTTTAGTTCACAAAGATTAATCTTAGGGGCAGCTAAAAAAGAAAATAAAGCTGACGGAACTCCGCCGGCAGAACCTACCGGCATGGAGAACCATGAATGTGTATCCTGAGGGATCTGGTGGGAAGATTTAGAAGTGAAAGTGGTTGCAAAGTTTTGAGCCTCTACCTCCCAATCCACCCAAGGTCCTGGTCCCAACTGTCCCACCTTCAACACTGGATTAGCTGTCTCGTCTGTGACGGTCTGTAAATCTAGTTCAGGAGTAAGAGCCGACAGAGCCTTAATATCATTAAACCCATCCAGCTTAGACCAGTCTGAAAAAAGTTTTGAAGCTGAGGCAGGGGGTAAAGCAGGCTTAGATGCATAAACAAAATAATCCTGATGATAATAACTAGGTATAGCCTTGATATTTACGTCCAAAACATTACCCAAGGCATCCAATGCCCTTAATTTCTTAGACTTATTTCCCTGGATAAACCACTCACGTGGTACCGGGAGTTCCCCTGACAAGGTAGGCTGGGCAAGCTCTGGCTTAGAGGGGTTCAAAGGGACCCATGACTCGTCTGGCCCATAAAGCAGGGGCATAGCTACCTTTCTAAGAGGCGCTTTGTCTAGAGGGGGTGGATTAACATCCGTAATGACCCTGACATTTGACGTAGTGAATGCCGCCGTAGCTGGCTTAGAGCTCCCTGCCGGTGACAGAGTAGGAGGGTTAGGAATCTTAGATAAATCGATTGACGTTATCAGAGGCCGTACCGCAGAACTTGTCAAGGGAGCCCCCAAGTCCATTGTGGGGTTTTCTCGTTGTTGATTAAAGAATTTTGATAGAGCATGAGTAAGTAACCCATCAATTTCTTGTGCTGTAACAAACTGGTTAGATGCAGAACTTTCAGGTGAATCAGTATTATCATGGGCGGCGTCCAGGCCTGAGCCTGACCCTTGTCCCTCCCTATCTGAAATTAATGACACTTCATCTTGTTCCTCCCGATCCTCCTGAGAAGACCCCGCCGAGGCAGGGGCACCTTGTTTCCAAGATAAATCAGGGATAGAGGATGGGGTCGCCGCGTCCCTGTGGACATCGGCTACTGTGTGACTCGTATGAGTCGGACGTGGATGGTCAGACCCTGGCTGAGCAAACCGCCAAACACCGAGGCTCTGGCCTACGCTCTCTTGAGAGTCTGAAACATTCTCAATTATTGAATTTCCTGAACTTTCCGTTTCTAGGGTTAAAATATCAATAGGTAAATCTTGTTTAGGGACAGGCGCTTCACTATACTCTGAGGCTGTAACAGAAACATTTTCAGGTGTAGAGGTACGATGAGATGCACTAGACTTAGTAGAATGTCGAGAGGACTTCTTATGGGAATCCTTTTTGGAGGATTTGTGGCTACGGTGTGACCGCGAACTAGACCTAGGTTTGGAAGAATCACCACCATGGCCACTGGGGGAAGCTTCAGTCTTACACTTCTTACTAGCCGGGGAAGAGGCCCGACTTGAAGACCGTTGTCTGAGGGGTGACCTTGACCTCGATCTCGCCTGCGACGAGGAGGTGGCTGCCGGGGGAGTAGGCTCTCTCGGGCGTTTAAACGTATCCACAGACGATACAGAACCCTGGCTAGTCTCTGTCGGCTTAAAACCCGTTACTCTAGAGGTACGTTTAGGGGGAGGGTGCTCTGACAGCAACTTATCCCAAAGTGGGACGTTGTCACATTGAAGTGACTTATGTGCGACAATGGTAGTATAGGCCGACATTTGTTGTCTGACCTCTCTCAACGCTACCGCCGCGGTCTTGTCATTGTCACACAGGACTTTATTGGCTAATTGGGAGCAAAATGAACAATTAAGTGTAACCCAGAGACCCCTTGAACGGTCTAGACATCTAACACACCTTATGCAAAGGGTATGCGCAAAAATTGGGATACCCGCGCAAGTAGGGGTAATGCACAGGGCAAAAACTGGGGCCACATTAGCCATGACAGAGACTGGTGTGAGGAAACTACCGCTGGGTCTGTATTGGTCCGCCGGAGCTCAGCTCTGGAAAAATAAAGAAAAATTTCCAGGAATTAATGCTCATAAGGTTAACCCAAGTGTTCGCATACAAGTGTTAATAACCCGCCGGGTAACGGGATGCAAAGACACAGCTAACACATCTCGCTACGCGGCTGGGTGTAAAGAGGCTAAACAAATCTTCTTAGCTAAAGAACATGAAGAATACCCTCTGATATAATGGTCCAGTATGGCACTTATAGTCTGTAGGAGGTGGTGACTTGTCTCAAGATTCAATTTTGTAACAAAGCCCCCCTCATAAAGACGCCGGCCCTTGAAATATTTTAGTAGAATAGCCCAGGGCAGGAATATACGAGATCTGATTTTTTAACGAATTGTCCCAAACGATCGTCGTAAAAATAGAAGGCGGCGATACTGAAAGTATCACCCAATTAAGGTTAATCGAAATTGAATTTGTTTATAAATTCCTTAGTTCCTCCACTTAGGGGCACCCGCCGGGTGTGGGAATCGATTTGGTTAAACCTCACTGATCCTTCAATTGCCGTAAGAGTAAAGGCAGCGATACACAGAGTATCACTCAAATGGATTGGTTAACTATAAGAGACCTAAGTCGTTTTATCCCACCCTGCTCAGGTGCACCCGCCGGGTGAGAAGTCTAAAAGTTAACCCCACAAGTTCCTGACCCCACTTCTTTGTAAAAGATCGCCGGGGAGGAACGCCTAAACAACAGCTAGGTTTTCCATGTGGTTGTCGTAAACCAGGTAGAAAAACCTATAAAAAACGAGTGTTCTCAAGAACGTCGTTTCTTTATATATATCTAAATATATATGTAAGGATGGGTACAGCCATCCCGCCGGGAATTTTAAAGGAGGCCTGAAACCAGGCACCCACAGAGACGCAGTCCTGGAGAGCCACAGACACCTCCCCACGCCGGGGAACCAGCCAGAGTTAAAAACCACGTGTGGCCCAACACTGCTCATCGGTCAGGATTTTTCATGGTGAAACCGAGAAAAACCCGCCGGAAGGCAAACCCCACCCTGAACAGACACCATCTGAACAATACGACACGAGGAGAGACACGCACGACTAACCAAGGTCACAACATAATCCGTGGAATTAGCCAATACACAACTAAACCAGGAAACAAATATAGTCCGAGGAATTAGCCAATACACAACTAAAACCCGGATACACATGACACAGTAGGGCATATTTATAAAATAAATAATAACACTAGACATGTGGCAAAGCTACGAGCGGCTGGCTAGGCCTAGGTAGACGGCATGAAAATAGTTGAAATATAAACACACACTGGAATATCACAACAGGAACCACCGCCAACACACCACCGAAGCGATAACTTCCCACCCCGGGAAGCCTGACACGGACCCAGAAAAAACTTCACTAAGTGAAGAAAAATACGCTGGGAACGTCAGCAAACACACAGCTTACCTCATCAGAAGGATAAAAGGCAGCAATAATTAACGCGTAATGAAAGCCGCCTGCATCACCAACTAACACAACTGTGAAAAGTTCACGTGTCCACAACAGGACCACGAGGGTACATCCGAAATAGATGCCCCATACATACGACCCAAAATACACTGCACTGCGGGCAACCAGCCCAGGACACTCCTGCTACGCCTATCCTAACCTTACTCGATACATCCTAGAGTAAACAAATGAGAAAAAACTCACTAGGGACGCAACGAATGCGGAACCAGCGGAGCCTGAAAGGTACGTCCGGGCAGGCTGAGCGCAGAGCAAAGAAGGAGGAATGACGCCTGATTCAGCGTCTGGTCAGAAATCCACACAAGTACATCCACGATATGATGGAAAGCTTATTGGATAGTTATTCTTATTTTCTTTTTGTTTTTATTTTTTACGAAGTTTTTTCGTAGTGAGAACCCAATTCATAATGACTGAAGCCATGAGTGAGGTCGCGTGCGCTCATGATGAAGGCTCCTCAGTTTTTAAATGCTCTGCGCGGTAGATTCAAACTACGGCGGATTAGTGTTTGAAGAGGATGCCTTATGTAATAGGCATGTTCGTCAATGATGGAGGGGCCACTAATAAATATAGGTTTGCACAGGATCCAGGGGTTAGGGAAGCACTTGACCCATTCAGTACCGGTGACGTACTTTTAATTTCATTCTAGTCACTATTAGACGATTTTATTCAACTTAGGAAGGACGTCCACTCATTAAAAGGCTACAGACTATATCGTAATTGATCCTTTTAGCTACCATATATCCTTCCTAAGCTTCATAAAATTGTCTAAAAGTAGCTGAAATTAAATAGAAAAGACGTCGCCGGTACTGGAAGGCTTAAGTGGGATTTTACAATAAGGAAGTCAGTTTCACCTACCTCTAAGTCTCTTATTCATACTTCCATCCTCCTTCCCTTTCCCAGCAACTCCCCTTCCCCTACCCATCTCCCTAACCCAGTAGCACCTTCCCTTCCCTCCCTACCCTAGTAACTCTCTCACCGCCTCCCTCCCTCCCTAACCCAGTAACTCCCTCCCCTTCCCCTCCATCCCTAACCCCGTAACTCCCTCACCAACTCCTCCCTCCCTAACCCAGTAACTCCTTCATCTTCCCCTCCCTCCCTAACCAAGTAACTCCTTCATCTTCCCCTCCCTTCCTAACCCAGTAACTCCCCCACCATCCCCTCCCTCCCCAACCCAGTAACTCCCTCACCTTCCCCCCTCCCTAACCCAGTAACTCCCTCACCTTCTTCCCCTTCCTCCCTAACCCAGTAACTCCTTCATCTTCCCCTCCCTCCCTAACCCAGTAACTCCCCCACCATCCCCTCCCTCCCGAACCCAGTAAGCCCCTCATCCTACCCTCACTGTCCCTGCTAAGACAGCCAAATAATTAAATATATACACCAATATATACAGTACATAAATAAATAAATAAATAAATATATAAATCAAATACAACAATAAATACATAAATATATAAATCAAATACAACAATAAATCGGCTCTTATTGAATTATTGTGTGTTTCGAGTGTACAATATTCTAGTGCAAAAAATACCGCTATTGGGATGTAGGAATAAGTCTTGCATTTCAAGTTTAGTATACAGTTGCGAGGTTTTTGGTACATTACTGCTTAGTACATGTGATATATATATATATTGTGACGCCTGCCAGCGTTGCCAGAATCGCCTCCCGGTAGCCACTAGCGCTCGCCAGGGCAGTGAAATGGGCTACAGTCTATCTACAATGTTGTACTTTCTTTCTTGTGAATCGTCATGTCACAGGCAGTGTAGAAGTGGTTTTTATTTTCGCCTGTGACAATGCATTATATTTTATATCATGAGTTGAACATAAGATGCATTGTAGTGAAGGAGAGAGAGAGACCGAGCGAGCAGGGTGGGGGAGGTGAGTGTTGCTTTTTCCCCTCCTCCCTCCTCCCTCCCGGAGGAGTTGCTCGCCCGCGTGGTCTTTTCTCTCGGTTTCGATTGGCTGGTGGTTCCTGGCACCTTCTGCAGGCCTGCTGCCTGGTGACGTAGCGGCCTGTGATTGGCTGACCACCATGCCTTTGTGTGTGATCCTGGAGGGGTCCCGAGGAGCTATTCTCTTCAGAGCTTGCCTGACTAGCATACCCTTCACATGTCCCTTGCCTCCCTGTCTCCCGACTTCTACCTATAGAGCACTTTCTCTCTCTCTCT
Organism: Paralithodes platypus; assembly: GCA_032716605.1. Classification (NCBI taxonomy): domain Eukaryota; kingdom Metazoa; phylum Arthropoda; class Malacostraca; order Decapoda; family Lithodidae; genus Paralithodes; species Paralithodes platypus. The sequence continues at coordinate 14,006,079 of CM064488.1, read as the reverse complement.
CAACTTCTTACCTCTCATTCTTCCTATCTATTTAATATCATAACTCCCCTTTGGTTCTCTACGATTTCATATATCGGCCATCGTATTATATGCTGAAGCTCTCAGATAATATATGTTTAGATAGGCATTTTGGAGGTTTACCATTTTGTCTGTAGAGGTTCGACACACTCACGGTGTCTCCCTGCCTGGTTTTTGGCTGTCTGCTGGGTTATCTAATGCTAGACTGGGATGAGGCTATTGTTGTTGTGATTTCCGATGTGTACCAGAGTTTGTTGAACTCGTACAATCGCAACGGATTACTTGGGAAGCCTAGGTGGTCTTTCTGACTGTGTACCTTGTGAGTTTAGCATTGTGTTGCGAGTGAGGGCTTTTGCCTCTGCCACCCAACACTGTGCTAACTCGGTTTGCTTTGACTTTAGGAGGGTCGCCAGGAGAGAACCAGATACTAGCGATTTGGATCTCTCAAGAGAGCATCCCGTCAATTAACATAATTTGGCCGCACAGTCTTAAGGACCTCGCTAGGCTACGAGCCGCTTGCTCAGCCATTGTTTCCTAGCCTCCGACATCCCAGCTAGACTTTATTCGCCTAGCAGACACCCGATTAGGATTATAAGCTCTTCTTATTAAGATATATATGTATGCATTGTTATTCACGTTGTTTATAAGTCTTGGTTGTTGTTGAGTTGCACAACCCGAGCAGGCTTTTGCGTTGCCTGAGGAAGTACTTCTTTTTGTTGTTGGAGACAATACTATTGTGCAATTATTATTATTCCCGTGCCTGTTAACCCTATATGTCCATACACTTGTCATTTCCTGTTCCTGCATTATATAACAGTTCAAAGTCCGATACGATCATCTTACCCCAGCATCAGACTTTCTTCAGAAGATTCCTGCTCGATGCTTTGGAACTTTCGTTCACTTTCTTTAGTATAGGAGTGACAGTTCATTATTGTTTAGAGTAACTTTAAATATACCTTCTTCTAGTTTGCATTAAATCATTGCAGTGATGTAATTAAGATCTCTATCTGTTCCTAGTATACCTTATTAACGTAATTGTATGTTGTTGTGATCAGGCTGTATCAGAGATCATCAGCCTGTAGTAGTAGTGCACTTATACTGAGTTATAGGATACCCCGTTATCGCAGATTTAACTCTGGAGGGTATAGGTGTTTTTGTGCGCCGGCATTATAAGTTCAGGGGTTGGATCTAGTGTTACCGATGTGGCTGTGTGCTTTCCTAGTCCAATGATTAAGAACCCTTGTTTTATACGAGCCCCGGTCGTAACAATATATATATATATATATATATATATATATATATATATATATATATACGTTGCTTTATAATAAATGTTAGGTGTCATTTATCTAGATTGTAGAGGGCGATGGCGATGCGCTGAATATTGAATAGTCAACCGGTTCATGGTAGTTCAGCTAGTGGTACAGAGAGAGAGAGAGGGAGTAAGATAAATAAATAAATTTGATTTCAATTCATAAATAATGCTAAAGCTATATAGTAAATTATTGAGCAAATGTCATTATGTAATCACTTAATAGTGTGGAAGGACAAACTAAAAATTATAGAAAGTATTGCAGTATTTCCCACAAAAAAGTGTTAATGACCTCAGCAGACACCCCAGAGTCACCACACCCTATACACCTACACTACACTTCAAAATATGGAGTTTATTATCAGTTTTTGGTAGGATGTGAAATTACATACACCAGTAGCTGGTTTGTAGTTAACCTTTTCAAGCTCATGACGCATTTTGACAGTTTATTCTGGTTATCATTAGACGATTTTATACAACTTAGGAAGGATCTGTGGGAAATATAAGTGTATATACTGTCTCACTTAACACTCTGACTTCCATATACCTTCCCTAATCTGAATAAATTGTCTTATAATAGCCAGAAAATAAACCAACAAAATGCATCAACGTATTTTCTAAGGGTTAACATTCTTTTATATCATTCAAGAAGGGACTGAAACACACTATACAGTATATCTAAAGTTAAAGTATATCATCATTGTTGCTACATTATTGTATTTGCTGCTCATCACCAATTACAACCATATACCGTCAATGGTTTGACAGTAACAGGTAACAGCTCTCCAGTCATCAAGGCAATTGTCAGCCACAACACGACAGTCAGGATAACAATGTGTGTTGTACAGGGAACAACAACACAACACCCTCACACAACCACTGCTGTACTGGCACTAACTGATCAATGTACAGTACATGATCAAAAAGGTGACTGAATTAATAGTGGGAATAAGTCCAGGCTGAATGGGTGGTGGATACTGTTTCAGGTGGTAGCAGTTCCATATACAACCACCACTTACATTATGTAAAGAGTAAACAAATGCGTGCGTACTTTCACGGACATACCGAACACAACCAGGACCCACACACTGGGTCCTGGAATACAACACATATACTGTATTATGATGGTAACGATGAGTTCCCTACCTACGTCCAACTAAATCACCGCCTCAGTTAATAAGTCCCAATCTCCAAATACAATATGACTAAATAACTTGAAGAGAATGGAATAATATTCAAAGGAGCAGAAAATAGCCATGAAATGATAAACTTGGATAGACAATGCTAATGAAAGGAGCCATCTAGTGAAGTGGAGAGACAAACACTTCACTTCATGCCTCTACTCTAATATATTAGTAATTGTCTATCTTACAGGTCTACACCAGGTCCTTAACTTCAATAACCTTTCCATCTCCTGTCTATTCTAATGTTGACGTAGTGTACTTGCCTGTTTCGGTATAATCTAGGCTCACCATGGACGTTGACAATGACTTGGTAGTAACTCCACATGTCCCCAAAACCTAAGTCTATAACTATCGCAGGTTTTATCATTGTACAGTTAAACATAAAGTATGTCCTAAGTTTGAATTGCCCTTTGCATTACATATTTTTGCCACTTACTTTGTTACCTTTAGTAAATAAACTAATATAAGCTGTACATGTGTATCTGTTCTACGTATAAGTTCCTCCAATCGAATAAGGATTCACCTCCACATACAAGTGTTGTCAACTATTGTAAGCAGCTTGAGAGATAGCTAGATATACTCAGCATTTTTTTTCTTTCGTCTTCTTCTAGTCCTGGGCCTGGGTTGTCCATGGCTGACGAACAGAATATGCCTCACTTTTGGTCAGAATATGCACCACCGCCTTGCTCAGAATATATAATGAGTGTGTCGACGAAACTGGAACAATGCAAGTGGATTACTCCTTGCTGGTGGTCGGAACATACACCACCGCCTAGCTCGGAATATTCAGCGAGTATGCAGGGCCCCGCTTGGGTGAGCTACCAAACAATAATCTGATCTGAGCATGTATACGGATTTAGCGTCTCTCACAAGTCAGGCAAGCTCGGGCTAGAGGATCTTTCAGTTTTTGCTCTTATGTAGGCGATCTATGTCCTTTCCGCTTTGGTATGGCAGGTAGGGGTGAGATGACATGTAAGTGAGCAGGTAGAAAGGGAACAGGAGAGGAAGGGGAGACAGGAGTTGTCCCCTAGGAGGTTGGAGGAGGAGTTAGGGTCAGGGCTCTGGGTAGCTGGTGGTTGGACTGTTGGTTGTCTTTTGGCTTTAAGGAAAACCTGTTTTTACGGTTGGTTTATGTAGTTTTCTCTGGTAACACGTTGATCGATGCAGGTTGCCTTGGGGTTACTGTTGTCGAGGAATCAGGCATTATCACACACAAATAATGTCTTCTTTCCCTCCCTGCCCACCCCAAATCAGCTTCCAGAAGTACATCCATACTCATATCTCTCACCGTTCCATCCAATCACTCATAGACAACACGCAGCTACAGGCACGACCTCTCGATATCCATCCTTCTGAATCCTCTCTTCCCCGGAGTCCACCTGGCCAGGCTGAGATGTGGGCACCATCCAGCTCTTCTGAGCTATCAGAAGAGACTGGACATCTCCGTTGACGACACCTGCCCGGGATGTAACACAGCACCCCATACCATTGGACGCATCCTAGAAGACTGCATTTCACACAATCACTTACGCCAACAACACAATCTACAGTCCTTGAGAGCTCTGTGGGAAAGCCCGACCGTGGCCTTGGCCTTCCTTAGGAACTCGGAGCTGTTCGACCAGGCATCTTAGGGAACGACAACAACAATAACAACAATCCCGAAGAACAAATGTAATATACAGTAGATAAGCATATTACGGCTAAAAAGACTAAAACTAGTATTTACAAATATCTTATCTTCAACGTATCTTAAGTAAAATATTTTAGACTATTATAATTTGAACACCCCTGTTAACAAATATCTGGACAATCTTAATAAAAACTTAATAACTTAATTACGACTTTCAGCAGTTCATGATAAACAAAGGCGAGGACAAAGGTGTAGACGGAAAGAATATATAGGTTGTTTGTAACCCAATATTCTACACTTTATACTACCTCTACTACTAAAACGAGGTCTTGGAGAATGCATGCGTTTGCATGTTTACATATTAATTTTAATTTAGTTGAAAGTTGGTGGGTTTTTTTACCAAAACAGAATTCAAGCAGTATCATTTGAACTAGGATTCAGGTTTGATAAATTCAGCTGAGACTGTTGCGCTTCCCTTTGCATATTGCTTTTTTGTTGTTTACTCCGCTACCAGTACTCGTTCACAGTGCGGCTTTGTCTGCTGAGTTATCACGGTGAAGCATACCAATGATCTCCACACAAAACTCTTGCCTTTCTTGTATATACTGCCAGATTGCAACACACCTGCTTTTACCTTAGTCGTTTGAGTCAGTGGGGTAGTTAATTGGTACCTTACACCTTCATGCCTGCTTATTTCAGAGCCACCACCGGGATGTTAGCGGCGGTGAGTTAGGAACCTCAACAAACTAACACCCCGTTAAAACCTGAATGATTTTTAATGTGACAGTGGTTATTTTTGGGGTCTATTTATTTATATATCTTACTAGACCCATCTTCAAGAAATATTTTTACATTTTTCGATATAAAAATGTCCCGGCCTAAGGCCGTTTTCTCATTAAATTACAGGCACGCTATCGCTCGCCAGGAAAAAATATATACACCTAAATGGCACGAAAGGTCTTGATATAGATATAGAAATAGGACGAAAGGTTTTAAAATCGACATACTAATGGGGCGGAGGTCTTAAAATCTGAAAATTAATGGGGCTAAACATGAGGAAGAAAGGGGACCAGTAAACGACCCATCTCCCCTTAAAGAGGTGGGATTGGCCACTTAAACTGTCTGGAGTTGGAACTCGAGGGGACTTTCACTCAGTCTTAATCACGCGCGATCTTGTGTGTTTATAGATTTGAGTACAAGAGCGGCGAATGTGTTGTTTGGGGAACTATTTGGTGATATGATCATGTCTTATGCTTCTTGATTGTGAGGTAGTTGTGATGATTGTTTTAGATAGTAGCTGAGGAGATATTTGCGAGCGGATAAGTGAAACAATTTCAGATGCCCCACATTGCTTCATAAATAGGTTTTACCCACTGAACCATAAACATGATTACCCTCCGTTCATTCACCATATCTTTAGGTAATTATCCTCCGTCCAATCACCATATCTTTAGAGAATTACACACATACGTTACATGTCCAAAAGAGATTGATTAGCTATAGTTACTCAAATCTGAAGAAAGGAGCCTCTGAAGAACTACTACAACTCGGTATCCATGTATACTAACAGATACCAACAGGTACGGTCACGGTGGCCGAGCGCGCTTAGTACTCTGTATTGGGAGCGCTAGCTCTGGTGTCGGGGGTTCAATCCCACGCGCCGGCAGGGGAAGTTCTCTCAAAAACTTTCCCTGGCCGTGAAGGCAAGATCTGGGCGGATCGTCTCGGGGGACCCACAAAGTCTCCTGCCCACGTCCTACTCCCTTGGGAGTATGTAGGCGCTCTCGTTAGCTGCCAGGATCAGTCTGTTGATCCATTAGGATAAGATCTAGGTTAAGTCTGTGTATTTTCAGCCCCATTGGCTGCCGGCTTGAAATAAACCGATTATTATTATTATTATTATTATTATCGTTGATACTGCTGCAGCTAAAAGACAGACACCAGCCTCTTAAAGGTAATGAGGTAAGGGTTCTGGTATGGGCAAGAAACTGGTTGTAGTGTATGAGGCGATAATAGGGGCCCAGATGAGTTCAATTGGTGGGCTGGTCCAATTTCAAGCTATAAGGAAGTTGGAGCTGTAGACACCGATATCCAGTGGAGTATCCAGCTAAAATGCTGTTGTAGTACATTTATAAACACTTGAATCTAAATTCAACATACTTTTTAGCCCGCACAACACTACATTATTATCGCATTTCTGTTTAATATCGATGTTCACAGCTCCAACTTCCTTATAGCCTGAAACTCGAAAGTGGGCGATTAGTGAAGCGGTCGCATTTCTTATCAACAATTCTTGTTATCAAATGGTAGGCAATTTTTGGTATGATGGTGTCGGAAGTTTGCAGATAACCGAAGAAAGATTTAGAGGTATAATACATAGCTAATATGTCAGAGTTGAGGCCTTATATGGTTAATTGGAATGATCTCGAGTGCATTTAAATTCACTTGATATATCATAATACACCAAAACATAATATTATGACAACATGGTATATAAAAGTATATTAAAAGAAACCAGAAAGCCATAAAGGCACTTCTAGGTTATCTAAGTGTTAATCTTAATACTTACTTGATGGACTTGAAAGATTAATACCTTTGGGGGGTAACTTAAATTAATCTGCGGCCGGTAACAAGCACTCACGATACACCAACAATGTTAACCTTTTCAACGTTAATAAAGTGATTTATTTCCGGCTAGCAGTAAGTCATGTTAATAAATTTGGGGATGATTCATGAATGGAGAGAGAAACCGGCCAAACATTTACACCTAAATGGCACGAAATGTCTCGCCAAACTAATGGGGTAAACATGAGGGAGAAGGGGTCCAGAAAACTCCCCCTTATAGAATATACAATAATGTCATATCATCTGTATAAAATTACAAATCACATTGTTGTGTAGAAGGGACATACTCAAAGCTACCCATTCATAAGTAGTGATCAAGTGGAAATCCCCGGTTGTGCCCTTGAGTGGTAGTCCCTATTCATACATCACATTGTTCCATATATTTTCCAAAGCCTTTCCATTTACAGTATGTATGTGATATCAATACTAAGCCTTATATAGACCAACTGTCAGTCCTTTATCTGTTTATTTATAATATATATGTAAGTAGTCACTTGGTATGCTCAACTCAGATATTATGTATTATAAGCTTAACCATCTATAACCAATTATTTTACCATTATCATCTTCACTATCGGCACAATATTGTTTCGTGTATCACAAAGTCTTTTACCAATTCATGGTAAGCTATATCTGCATTTCCCCCGTCTATACTTTATTATAATCGGTAATATTTGCATATAGACCACTCTGTTTTTTCTGCCCTATCTTCTCAGGTACTGTACCTGACTTAGACAACCTAATTGAATATTCACCCTTCAATCGCAACTCGTTCTCTGTCAATCAATATGACAACAATAAGTCAAGAACAACTTCCAATACTATACTGCATATCCGACTCGAATAAGAAATAAGCCTTTCTGTAAAACCTGAACGCAAGGAAACCACGCAAGAGCGCTAAATCCTCATGCTGTATTTTCACCTTCATTTTTCTGTGTTGTGATGCGCGGAGAAGTGTTATTTATGGTGGTGAGGAAGGGTCCAGATGACTCGGAACACAACCGGGAAATATTGAATATGAGAGAGAGAGAGACCATAATTTGTGTGTGTGTACAGTCGCGCTAATAAGTCATATCCCAGCTGTCATTACGTTTGGCTCGCTCTGTGCTGTATTAATGTCTTTCAGATGTTGAATAGGGTGAATAAGTGTAGGAACATGTTTATATATTTCACTCGATATGAAGAAATGAAGCTTAAATATTGCTGATACCAATTATTGATCAAAACATACTTGGTGCCGAAAAATCACTTATTAGCGCGACTGTACAATCGCGCTAATAAGTGATGTCTCGGCACCTAGTATGTTTTGATCAATAATTGGTATCAGCAATATCTAAGTTTAATTTCTTAATATCCAGTGACACATACAACAAAATTCCTACACTTACCTACCCTATTCAACATCTGACAGACATTAATACAGTACAGAGAAAGCTAAACGTAATGACAGCTGGGACATGACTTATTAGCGCGACCGCACCTGGCTGTATGCACATGTGTTTGTGTGTATCTGTATTATGTTACTGTTTGTGTATGCATTTATATGTTCGTGTGTGTGTTTGTTTGTTGTTGTTGCTGTTCCTCAGGCTGTCTGGCCGAGCAGCCCCAAGGTCCCGAGCAAGGCCAAGGCCATAACCGAGCGCCCCCACAGAACCCTCCCAGCTTACCACTAATAATGCCCAGGTGACCGAAGCCACTCAAGGCGGGGAGCTGAGGAGGGTGCGGAAACGCCCGGGAAACAAAAGCCCCACCCAAGGCCCTGTGCCCCTCAGCAATTATAAAGGGAAAGTTGAGGGGCAAAGGAAAAATGTGACGCTTTGGCTCCCAATCTGCCAGGGTTGGCAGTAGGGAGGTTAATCCACGGAAAAGACGCCGTCACTTGAGATCTAGAAAATATATAAGTAAAAGGAACAGTCAGAGTAAGCTATGGGTATGGCAGAGAACGCTCAACTCTCATTCTGATAGACCAGCCCATCGTGTGTGTGTGTGTGTGTGTGTGTGTGTGTGTGTGTGTGTGTGTGTGTGTGTGTGTGTGTGTGTGTGTGATCAGTCATATGAATGGTCAAGGATGATTTGGAAGAAGCATATCTGAAGATTGACAACAAGAAACATAATACAATGTCATATTAATCCATAGCGGAAATCTGGCAAGAAACCTATAGTAAATTATGGGCAATTAACCCATAGAGAGAGACGTATTTTGACAGTATATTCTGGCTATCATTAGACGATTGTATACAGTTTAGGAAGGATCTGTGGGAAATATAAGAGCAAAGACTATCTCAGCTAACCCTCCGACTTCCATATACCCTTCCTAATCTGAATAAGATCGCCAAATAATAGCCAGAAAACAGAAACGAAATGCGTAATCGGATCTTGAAAGGATTTAGCTTGTCTGTCAAACTTAAATAGATAATGACTAGAGTGAGAGTAACCATATAACAGACCCCCTCCAGTCCATCCCAACCCCGTACATAAACCAATAAACTACCATCCAATACAGTACTGCCACCACCACAATAATCAGTAACCATATAACAGACCCCCTCCAGTCCATCCCAACCCAGTACATAAACCAATAAACTACCATCCAATACAGTACTGCCACCACCACAATAAACTACCATCCAATACAGTACTGCCACCACCACAAGGAGGACCGAAGACAGCGAGGACGGCAATCTACAAAGGAATTAAATACTAATCCGTCAAGAACCGCGAATTTGGATAAAGCTCCACCAACACGACCCAAATTCAAAACCGTCAGGGATAACGACCGAGGACCGAGGACAGCCATGAATGTAAATGTAGATCCGACCAGAACCAATAATTTGAATAAAGACCGTTCCTTGAATCCCAAATCCAAAACTTTGAATGTTTTCTATGCAAACGCTCGTAGCATACGCAATAAATTTTCAGATTTAGAGGAACTAGTGTTTACAGAAAATTATGATGTGATTGGCATAACAGAATCTTGGCTCAATACACAAGATAGAGACTTTTTAGCAGAGTATTCACTTCCCGGTTATGTAATGTTTGAGAACAGCCGAATAAATAAAAATGGAGGTGGCGTTTTATTTTATATCAAAGAAAGTCTTAACCCGACCCTCGTGTCAAAACCTCAAATTGTGAACGTCGACACATCTTTTGTGCTAATAAAGAATAATAAAGGTACAAAAATAATACTTGCGTTAATATACAGACCTCCAGCTCAATCAGTGCAAACTGACCGAGAAATTTACGAACAAATTGCAGATGTAAGTAACTCACAAGATACCGTAATTTTTGGCGACTTTAATTTACCTGTGACCAAGTGGGGCGATACTCTTACTTCACACTCCGGACATGACTTGTATACGAACTTGCAAGAGAGTTCGCTTTATCAATTTGTTCGAATGCCGACCCGTGGTAATAACGTTCTTGACATTGTACTTGCAACAAAAGAAGAATTGATAGAGAATTTGAATGTTGGTGATGAATTCAGTAACAGCGACCATCGTACGATAACTTTCACTTTAAAGTTTACTAGTAACGAACCAAATAGTAGCATCGAAAAAGTCCCTAATTTCAAGAAAGCAAACTTCCATAAACTTAGAGCTATGTTTAAAGAAACTGACTGGAGCTTTTTAATTAACAATAACGACATAAATACATCTTGGAAGTTATTCGAAACCACTTACCTAAAAGCAGTGCAAGACTGCATACCATCGAAAATACGGCGTCCAGGCCATAATAATAAGCCCAAATGGTGGAATAAAGATATTTCAAACTGCCTGCTTGCTAAAAAATTTGCTAATGATAGATTAAAATCCTCACAAAATGACGAAGAACGGGTGAAATTTGTAGAGCTACGACGCAAAGCCAAAAAGTTAATTAAGCAAAGTAAAAAGACCTTAGAGTTACATATTGCGAATCAAAGTAAAACAAACCCGAAAGAATTCTATAGTTATATCAGAAAGAAAAAAGTAGTTACTTCAACTGTTGGACCGTTAGTCGATGAAAAAGGAGAATACACCAAAGACGAAGTACAAATGAGTAATGCCCTCAATACCTTCTTTGCATCAGTTTTTACAACAGAAGACCTCAGTGATATCCCTACACCATCGCCGATTCAGATTGATAATTCAGATGTTCTAAGCAATATCACCATTACAGAGAGAGAAGTATTGAATTGTTTAGATAAACTCAAGGTAAATAAAACGCCAGGACCTGATACAATCTCGCCTAGAGTTCTAAAGGAAGCTAAGAATGAGCTCTCCAAACCACTGACATTACTATTCAATAAATCCTTGCAGTCTGGAACTATGCCTGATCAGTGGAAGCTAGCCAACGTAACACCGATATTCAAAAAAGGCAGCAAATCCCTACCCAGTAACTATCGTCCAATTAGCTTAACCTCAGTTGTATGTAAAATGCTAGAAACGGTCATACGAGACAGACTCGTAAATCACTTAGAGGAAAATAACATACTTAAAGATACTCAACACGGCTTTCGTAAAAAACGTTCCTGTTTAACAAACCTCTTAGACTTCTTCCACGATATCCTCAACCTCTACGATGAGAGTAAAGCTGTAGATATTATATACCTTGATTTTCAAAAGGCCTTTGACAAAGTTCCCCACAAACGTTTACTGCTAAAACTAAAAGCGCATGGAATACAAGACGGTGTGTTGAAATGGATAGAAAATTGGCTCAGCAACAGAAAGCAAAGGGTAGTCATAAACGGTAAGGCATCTAAATGGACCAATGTAAGTAGCGGGGTACCCCAGGGATCGGTACTAGGACCAATTCTCTTTCTAATTTACATCAACGACATAGATGAGGGTCTCACCTGCACAATCTCAAAATTTGCTGACGATACAAAAATTGCAAATAGCGTACTCTCAAAAGAACAAGTTGACGATATGCAACACAATCTAGATAAATTGTCATGTTGGGCCCAAATTTGGCAAATGAGTTTCAATGCGGATAAATGTAAAGTACTACATGTCGGAAACCTAAATGAGAAAGCAAACTATTCGATGAATGGCACTCAGCTTAAGAATGTAAACAGAGAAACTGATCTGGGAGTAACAATATCGAGTAACCTAAAACCGAGTCAACAATGTTCAGAAGTTGTTAAGAAGGCAAACAAAATAATTGGCTTTATAGGCAGGTCATTTGAGCATAAATCCAAAGAAGTTATCCTAACCCTTTACAATTCCTTAGTCCGCCCTCTTCTGGAATACTGCGTTCAATCCTGGTGCCCTTATTACCAAAAAGATATAAACAAGCTAGAACGAGTTCAACGTAGAGTTACCAAAATGATACCTAGCCTAAAGAACAAACCATACGAAGAGCGTCTTAGAGAATTAAATCTATTTCCTTTAACCCAGCGCAGATTAAGAGGCGACTTAATTCAAGTGTTCAAAATCATCAAAGGCATCGACAATATGAACTGTAGTAAGTACTTCACTATCGACCAATCTAATTACACGCGGGGAAACGGTTGCAAAATTATTGGTAAATCTTTTAACTCGCACGAATCTAAGAATTTCTTCTTCAATCGAGTTGTCAACTTGTGGAATGGGCTTCCCCGAGACGTTATAGACTGCAGCACCGTTGATTCATTTAAATTCCGCCTAGACAAATATCTCGCATCAAACCCGCGACTGACTGCGTTTGTAAATGAATAACTTTATCCTCCCCTCAGTTACTAACCCATATGTCCCCTACTAACTTCCTAGTCCTGCCACGTTAGTGGCAGGGCAGTAGTTCCCTTTCCAATGTTCCCTTACCCACTCTAAACCACTGTTTGGACACTTTATCCTCAGTGTTTTCGAGGACAAGCAACCTAGAAGGGTCACTAGACCTGTTGTTGCTTTATTTCCTTTGTACTCCTTTGTACAATAATCGACTTGATAACAGGCATTAAGTTTTGTGTTGTTGTTCTTTTTTTTAAGACTAGGCTTCTGTCAAGCTTAAAAAAAAAACACACCCCCACGGTTCCCCTTAGAGATGGTTTGTGCATATTGTGGTAGAATAATTTACTGGCCGAAGGTCGGTTCCTCCTAAATTACAAGTTCATCATCACAAGTCAGGAAAAAATCAAAACCTAAATGGCACGAAAGGTCTTAATATTGACAACAATGTGGCGAAAGACTGGATGAAGGTCTAAAATTATCTAAATTAATGGGGCTAAACATGAGGGGGAAAGGGTCTAGAAAAAACTCTCTTAACGGAGATCTGATGACTGGAACTAAAGATGGAAGTTGCTCACATTTCTGATACGCTTTAACCCCTTCAGCACCGTGACGCATATTTACCTTTGATTCTGGCTAAAATAAGATGACTTTATGCAGTTTAAGAAGGACCTATGTTATTAAGCGGGTTTATCGTGATGGTATTCATCCATTTGAGTCGCAGAGGTAGATTATGTACTAAAAAGAATCGGCTAAGGGTAACCAGAATATGATGCAAGTTAGATTTTTTTTTTCTATTTTGTATTTATTATTATTTTTTTAATAGGACTTCAGACGCTATCAACCCTATTGGATTATTAAGACAGCACACTGCAAGTCAAGAATATTGTCAGGACTGAAGCCCCTTTTCGAGAACTCCAGTCCCTTCTGTAATGGTGGTGAAGTGGTTAATTAAAGGTCTGGGCGTATTATAATATGCAGATAATTTCCATGTTACGGTATTTAGTCGGTGGGTCTGTATTACGCTGGCAATCACGTCGCTAAAAACCCATTGGCTCCAGTGTCCAGGGAAGTATATAGCGTATAGCGGATCTCCCCTGTGTAACCCGTAATTATGTGAGGCCAGCAATCAACACTAATACAACCACGGCTTTATAATTATATAGCCTAAGTACACGCTGAAGATCGTTATTTTCCCCGGTCATCATCATTAACACCATATTCTCCCGGCAAAACTCGTGGTGTATATTATTGCCCAGAGAGGAAAAAAAAAAAAAGGCAGTTAAATGTTAAACTAACCATTAACCCCTTCTGTATCGGCGACGTCTTTTACATTTTATTCCAGCTATATTTTGACGATTTTGTGCAGTTTAAGAAGGATCTGTGGTAGTAAAAAGGATTACGTGAGATGTTTCGAAGCCTGGAGGCCCCTTTTAAGGTGAATAGACTCTTGTAATTGTAGCCAGAATAACATGAAAAAGACGTCGCCGGTACGGAAGGGGTTAAAATTGGCGACACAATGTTGTATATAGTATAGCCCTAATACTATACCGGGTTTATCCATTATCTCACACTTCTTATGATAGCTATATGGACATATAGGTGTAGTAGGAGGGAAGATATTGGGAGGTGTGTGTAAGGGGGAGTGAAGGGGATTATTGACAAACAAATATAAAATTTAACGATCAAAGACAACCGAAATTAATCTGTTGTGAAGGAAGTGCAAAATGTAACTAAAGGGGCACTCGGTAGAGCGCATACCTCCACCTACGCTGGCTTTGTCACAACATAAACTTTAATGCAACAGAATAACACCAGTGTGACATAAGCTGAGAAGCTGAATGTATGCAAATCGCCTCCTAATTTGAAACACTTCCCTGGCGCAAATCGTATTAGCCCAAAATTTCGTGAACATCGGTTTAAAAACTTTGTGAGATTTCTTTCTCAGACAAAGGAACAAATAGATAATTTGATTATATAAGGATCGCCTCATAAATTGAGCACTTCTTCCTTGGCGCATATCCCATTTGCCCACCAACTTTCGTGAAAATCAGTTCATAACTTTGTGGGATATCTTGCTTTTAAACAAACTAACAAACAAACGGAGGCAAAAACATAACCTCCGACCAACTTCGGTTGGCGGTAGTAATGAATGATGACAAACGATGTGTATGTATGTACTGTACAGTATATACTCAGGCAAATACCCCATAGCTGAGGGTGGCCGACTCGAGACACAGACCGAACACAAACTACATTTAAAGTTCCAATGCGTAGGGTCCAGGACCACTTTCGTGTTCCCTCGCCATTTAGAAAAGGCTAAGGTTGGGTAAAGGATGCCAAACCTCACTCTGGAGAGAACCAGCCCTCACCCAAGAGAAGCGATAAAGTAGAATAATGTTAACAAAACAATTATAATAGTAAGCTTAGTAGAAGAAGTGACATTAGCCGAGTTTTAATAGTAGATATTTATTTTCTTTGATATACGTAACAAGCTTTATATGTGTATCGGTACTGTATGAAACCAAAACACAAAATCAAGCACTATTATTAATCCATTACCATGAGAAGTAAAATATATGTAATTTCTGTCCAAGAAACACTAATCTATGTTATTAATTTCACTCCAACACCAAACACCTGCCAATGAAATTAATGAAAGCATGTGATCCACCGGGATTCGAAACTGAAGGTACCAAGATCATGAGGTGATTAGTCGTGTGTATTGTATCCAAATTCGGAGCTTGGTGGTGGTAAGGGGAAGATTTTAGTTTGTTCCCAAAACCTCCATCAAGCTATAAACAAACAAAACAAAAAGTACCCCCAAATATGTAGATTTTTTCGGTAAAGTGATAATAACAATTGTTTTCGTCAGATACACTGTGCGTAAGTTAATAATACATTTAGCCTTAAAAATTGCATATAGTAAGTTTGTATTGTCTATGTTAATGAAGGCTACAAAAGGCAAAGCTGCCTGCAACAAGTGTGTCCCTCCAAGGTTGAAGAGTGACATAGAGTCAAAATCAAAGTAGGTTAGAGTAAAATGTCAGGATACATGGAGCTTGATGCAGTTTAAGTCATAGAATGATCGAAATACAGATTGAGGGAGAGAGTTTCAAAGCTTGCTTGTTGAGTAGAAGACTGGGAAAATGTGTTCGATCTTGGGTTCGAGAGTTGAACAGAGAAGGGGTGCGATTCTGTTGAAAGTCGGGTGCCCCCCACTCTCCGTAAGGGAGGGAGTATACACTGAGAGACCTCTGAAGAACATTGATTATTGTAATAACGGTAGAAGAGTGAGAGAGATGTTAAGGGAAATGGGTGTATTTTTGTTTCTTCATTTATAATATATGTTTATAAAAAAAATGTAGTGTCCTCCCTAGACCTCCATCAAACTTAATTAAACATCCATTAGATCCCCCGTCTAGAATAATTCGTACATTTTCCGGTAGAAAATGTCCCGGCCGAGGGCCGTTTCTTCCAAAATGACAGGCTCATTATCGTTCGCCAGGAAAACATTGACAACTAAATAGCACGAAAGGTATTAATAATGACAAAGAAATGGGGGCGAAAGGTCTTAAAATCGACAAAGTAATAGGGTAAACACCTTAAAATTTGAAAACTAATGGGGCTAAACATAAGGGAGAAGGGGGTCTAGAAAAACGACCCATCTCTCCTTAAGTGTAATACAAAAGGAGAGAGTATATGAAAGTGAGAGAGAAGAACATAAGAGGTGAGAGAAAACTAAATCCCTACACACGGTACAAGTCCGGTGATAGATACCTTACCTGAGTCCTGCATCACCTGGCCTCCTGCCCTGCCCTGCCTTGCCCTGCCCTGCCCTTCTCTGTCCTTCCCCACCCTGCTCTGACCCGCCCTGCCCTTCACTACTCTGTCCTTCCCCAACCTGCTCTGACCTACCCTGCCCTTCACTACTCTGTCCTTCCCCACCCTGCTCTGACCCGCCCTGCCCTTCACTACTCTGTCCTTCCCCACCCTGCTCTGACCCGCCCTGCCCTTCCCCACCCTGCTCTGACCTACCCTGCCCTTCACTACTCTGTCCTTCCCCAACCTGCTCTGACCCGCCCTGCCCTTCACTACTCTGTCCTTCCCCACCCTGCTCTGACCCGCCCTGCCCTTCACTACTCTGTCCTTCCCCACCCTGCTCTGACCTACCCTGCCCTTCACTACTCTGTCCTTCCCCAACCTGCTCTGACCCGCCCTGCCCTTCACTACTCTGTCCTTCCCCACCCTGCTCTGACCCGCCCTGCCCTTCACTACTCTGTCCTTCCCCACCCTGCTCTGACCTACCCTGCCCTTCACTACTCTGTCCTTCCCCAACCTGCTCTGACCCGCCCTGCCCTTCACTACTCTGTCCTTCCCCACCCTGCTCTGACCCGCCCTGCCCTTCACTACTCTGTCCTTCCCCACTCTGCTCTGACCTGCCCAGCCCTTCACTACTCTGTCCTTCCCCACCCTGCCCTGCCCTGCCCTTCACTACTCTATCCTTCCCCACCCTGCCCTGACCCGCCCTGCCCTTCACTACTCTGTCCTTCCCCACCCTGTTCTGACCTGCCCTGCCCTTCACTACTCTGTCCTTCCCCACCCTGCTCTGACCTGCCCTGCCCTTCACTACTCTGTCCTTCCCCATCCTGCCCTGCCCTGCCCTGCCCTTCACTACTCTATCCTTCCCCACCCTGCTCTGACCTTCTATACTCTGTCCTTCCCCACCCTGCTCTGCCCTGCCCTGCCCTTCACTACTCTATCCTTCCCCACCCTGCTCTGACCTTCTATACTCTGTCCTTCCCCACCCTGCCCTTCACTACTCTGTCCTTCCCCACCCTGCTCTGACCTGCCGTGTCCTTCTCTGTCCTTCCCCACCCTGCTCTGACCTGCTCTGACCTTCACTACTCTGCCCTTCCCCTCTCTGCTCTACAGTAACTTGCACTGCTCTGGCCCACCCTGTTCTGCTTTGCTTTACCATGACTTTAACTAGTCTGTCATACTCTGGTCTTTCTTGCCTTGTCTTCTCGTCATAGTTCCTAATGTGTTCATTACAAAAATAACTTTATTTTACTAACATTTATATTCCAGCCCCCACTTACTCCAAATCTCTCTCTCTCTCTCTCTCTCTCTCTCTCTCTCTCTCTCTCTCTCTCTCTCTCTCTCTCTCTCTCTCTCTCTCTCTCTCTCTCTCTCTCTCTCTCTCTCTCTCTCTCTCTCTCTCTCTTTTGACGGATTTGTTTAATGCATATGCCAGAGTGACTGTACGGGCTTAACTCAAGCCAGTTGGGCAGTAAATGTATGGACTAAAGTATATCACTTTAACACCATTTAACATGAACACAAACATACAGATGGGTTTGATGTAGTGTTGCCCAATGTAATAAAATATCTCTGATTGTATAATGCTTCTAACGATTGATTTTTTCAAACTTGAATTGTATTATTATTTGTATTCCATTATTGTTTTCTAATTGGATGATAACGTTGCTCTGAATACTATTGCTTGCCTATGTATAATAACAAATATATATTGATTTTAGTGTCATTTCATGCTCATGTTATCGAATATCTTGGGTAATTAGGCCTGGGAGAGAGGTATTCTGACCAGGATTCGAACCCACTCACCCCAGGTATATTTGGTTGAGTTGGGTACCGTAACCACTCGGCCATGAGCGGATAAAAGGGAAGCAACCTTAATTCTTATATGAAGAACCAGGTTATAGTCTCGTGGAGGACTATGCCTCCGAACACGTGGTGAGTTCTTTATACTTCAACCTTAACAATTATACCCTCCCCCCCCCCCCCCCCCCCCGCCAACTCGGCTAAGTGATATGATTTGAATCGTCCTGGTACTATTATGGAACCTCTATGAATGACAAATAGCTAATGATAATGTCGGACAGGTTGGGAGAGAGGTATCCTAACCAGGATTCGAACCAACTCTGCTTTACACCACTGAAGATGACATAAGACTTGCCGAAACGTTTGGCCCCCCTGATGATGTCTGCCCCAATAAAAATGTTTTTGTTTCATCCCTGGTATTACTGTTCCTACTAAGGCTTGTGTTACCTTCTATTATTGAACTATTCAAATGTTCATCAATAACTGCCATACATGACTATCAGCAACAGTTGTAATAGCTCAGTTGTAAATGGAGACAAGTCAAGTGCTAACCACAGAGGCCTCGAGAGATAATCCAGATATGGAACCCACAAAAGATAAAGCACCGCAGCAACATCAGGCAACTAGTCACTCTAATTCGACTTATGGTAGGAGAAGAATAATGTTTATATGATTTAAAGATCTCTGATTATATGGCATAACTTGATATACAACCAAAAGATTGCAGTGCATAATATATTGATCCGACCAAGACAGAGGTGAAGGTATAGCACCTAACTCTTACCAGGGTTGATATCTCTCTCTCTCTCTCTCTCTCTCTCTCTCTCTCTCTCTCTCTCTCTCTCTCTCTCTCTCTCTTCTTCTCTCTCCATCTCCTCTCTCGTCTCTCTCGTCTGGTCTTCTCCTCCTCTCCTACTCATCTCTCTCCGCGTCTCCATCCTCGATCTCTTCTCTCTCATCTCTCCTCTCCTACTCCCCCTCTCTCGTCTCACGTCACTCATCTCTCTCTCTCTCTACTCTCTCTCTCCGATCCATCTCTCTCTCTCTCTCTCTGCTCCTCTTCTCTCTTCTCTCCTCCTCTCTCCTCGTCTTCTCTCTCTCTCTCTTCGTCTCTCATCTCATCCTCTCTCTCTCTCTCTTCTCTCTCTTCTCTCACCTCTCATCTCGTCCTCTACTCTCTCTCCTCAATCTCCTCTCTCTCTCTCTCTCAATCCCGTCTCATCTCCCCTCCATCTCCATCGCTCTCATCAATCTGTCTCCTCTCCGCTGTCTCTCTCTCTCTCTCTCCTCGTCTCTCCTCTCTCTCTCTCTTTCCATCTCTCACTCTCTCTCTCTCTGTCTGTGAATGAGGGTGTTTTGAAGGGGCGGGGGGCGGCACAATGTATAAGATGTTCACCTTCTTAAGCCCTTCGAAAGTAAGGATTCAGTTAACAACCGATCATCTTTTAAATCATATGAAAGTTTGAAAAGAAACACATACTTCAACTATTTAAGCTTATAATATATATACATGAAACAGGGTCCCACCTGCCTTTCTGGGGCTGGCATCCGTACTGTAATCTAGAGCCTTTTAATTCAATCAATTGTAATTTTTTCTCAGTGGATTTTGAGCACCACATAACTTATAAGACTATAAGTAATACAATAGTGACAACACATAAGAACCAGCGTGAACAACAAACAACAACAGTGAAGAATGGCAGTAACCGATAGATGTGGTAATGTTAGTAAAAAAAGAAGGCGCACCGTCGGTTAGATAGTGGCATTAGTGTTATTCTGTATTATTTTTTTTTTTGGCAACCACGAGCTTTGGAATGTGTGAATGTGCAATTGTTGCTTTGGTCGGTGTTGTCACTTGCAGGTTTAGAGGACGGAATGAGTCATGGGAGAAGAGGGTTAATATTGGTAATATGATGGACGAGGAAAGGTTGACAAAGCAACATGATCGGTAAAAGAGCGAACATATTGGCATATTTTTGTATAGTTTCTCTGATGCAATTGAACTAATTTACTGTTATAAATTCGATTTAAGAATATTAGAAATAATTGTCTTAGCTGGAAAATTAATAATAGTGAGAGGACAGAAAGCCTTTTGAAACCCTATGTTCAGTGTTTTTTTAAATAATCCTCATCCGTATATCGTATAGTTAAATATTCCTGTTTTTGGGTTGTTGGGTATTATCCGTAATTGTTAAATATTCATGTGTTTGGGTTTGTTGGGTAACTCATATTGTTAAATATTCATGTTTTGGTTTGGTTGGGGATATCGTAATAGTTTGTTACTATTCATTTGTTGGGGGTTGTTGGGTAGATCGTAGATTTAAATATTCCTTGTTTTTGGGTTTGTTGGGTATATCGTATAATAGTTAAATATTCATGTTTTGGGTTTGTTTGGTATATCGTCTTGTTAAATATCTCATGTTTTTGGGTTTGTTGGGTATGAATCGTATAGATTAATATTCATGTTTTTTTGGTTTGTTGGGTATATCGTATAGTTAAATATTCATGGTTTGGGTTTGTTGGGTATATCGTATAGTTAAATATTCAATTTTTTTGTTGGGTTTGTTGTGTTGTTGGGTATATCGTATTGTTAAACATTCATGTTTTGGGTTTGTTGTGTATATCGGCTAGTTAAGATATTCATGTGTTGGGTTTGTTGGGTATAATGTATCGTTACATATTCCCTGTTTTGGGTTTGTTGGTTATATCGTATTGTTAAGTATTCATGTATTTGGGTTTGTTTGGTATATCGTATAGTTAAAATTTCATGTTTTGAAATATCATGGTTTTTGGTTTGTTGGGTATATCGTATTGGTTAAATATTCATGTTTTGTGTTTTGTTGGGGTATATCGTATTGTTGAAATATTCATGTTTTGGGTTTGTTGGGTATATTCGTATTGTTAAATATTCCCTGTTTTTGGGTTTGTTGGGTATAATTGTCTTGTTAACTATTCAGTTTTTGGGTTGTTTTGGTATATCGTAGTGTTAAATATTCATTTTTTTGGGTTTGTTGGTCTTATCGTATTGTTTAATATTCATGTTTTGGGTTTGTTGGGTATATCGTATTTTTAAATAATCATGTTTTGGTTTTTTTTGGGTATATCGTATTGTTTACATATTCATGTGTTGGGTTTGTTTGTATATCATTAAGTTAAATATTCATTTTTTGGGTTTGTTGGGCATCTTCAGTGTTTGAAGTTGCTGTTTTCGTTAACCGTTAGTAACATTGTTTACAAATGTTACTCCTTTGAACTGACATCATAGACCTACCTACTACCAGGAACTAATGAAGAATTACCGGTTTTGTGTTTTGTTATATAACATTCTATTTTTTCTAAATATCATGTCCTTAATCAAATATTTCTCCACTGTATATCATCATTACTGGTTTATATTTCCTCTCATGTTTTGTGCAGTTTGTTTCGCTTTCTCTTTCATCTTTCATGCACGAAGTTCATTGAACACATAGTATGTTTCTGCTATTATAAGACATTCGTACAATTAGTGTGAACGATTGAAAC
>CM064488.1:13924289-13984382 GCA_032716605.1 Paralithodes platypus | reverse complement strand
TGATGGGGCGGCACAATGTATAAGATGTTCACCTTCTTAAGCCCTTATAAATTAAGGATTCAGTTAACACTGATCATCTTTAATCATATGAAAGTTGAAAAGAAAACATACTTCAACTATTTAAGCTTATAATATATATACATGAAACAGGGTCCCACCTGCATGTCTGGCATCCGTACTGTATCTAGGCCTTTTAAATCAATTGTATATTTTTCTCAGTGGATTTTGAGCAACACATAACTTATAAGAATATAAGTAATACATAGTGACAACACATAAGAACCAGCGTGAACAACAAACAACAACAGTGAAGATGGCAGTAACCGATAGATGTGGTAATGTTAGTAAAAGGCGCACCGCGGTTATATAGTGGCATTAGTGTTATTCTGTAATGATTGGCAACAAGAGCTTGGGATGTTGATGTGCAGTTGTTGCTTGTTCGGTGTTGTCACGGCAGGTTAGAGGAAGGAAGGAGTCATGGGGAGAGGGTTAATTTGTAATATGATGGAAGAGGAAAGGTTGACAAAGCAACATGATCGTTAAAAGAGCGAACATATTGGCATGAGTTTGTATATTCTATGATGCAATTGAACTATTTACTGTTATAGAATTCGATTTAGAATATTAGAAATAATTGTCGAGCTGGAAAATTATAGTGAGAGGACAGCCTTTTGAAACCCGATGTTCAGTGTTTTTAAATAATCCTCATCGTATATCGTATAGTTAAATATTCATGTTTTGGGTTTGTTGGGTATATCGTATTGTTAAATATTCATGTTTTGGGTTTGTTGGGTATATCATATTGTTAAATATTCATGTTTTGGGTTTGTTGGGTATATCGTATAGTTAAATATTCATGTTTTGGGGTTGTTGGGTATATCGTATAGTTAAATATTCATGTTTTGGGTTTGTTGGGTATATCGTATAGTTAAATATTCATGTTTTGGGTTTGTTGGGTATATCGTATTGTTAAATATTCATGTTTTGGGTTTGTTGGGTATATCGTATAGTTAAATATTCATGTTTTGGGTTTGTTGGGTATATCGTATAGTTAAATATTCATGTTTTGGGTTTGTTGGGTATATCGTATAGTTAAATATTCATGATTTGGGTTTGTTGGGTATATCGTATTGTTAAATATTCATGTTTTGGGTTTGTTGGGTATATCGTATAGTTAAATATTCATGTTTTGGGTTTGTTGGGTATAAGGTATAGTTAAATATTCATGTTTTGGGTTTGTTGGGTATATCGTATTGTTAAATATTCATTGTTGGGTTTGTTGGGTATATCGTATAGTTAAATATTCATGTTTTGGGTTTGTTGGGTATATCGTATTGTTAAATATTCATGTTTTGGGTTTGTTGGGTATATCGTATTGTTAAATATTCATGTTTTGGGTTTGTTGGGTATATCGTATTGTTAAATATATGTTTTGGGTTTGTTGGGTATATCGTATTGTTAAATATTCATGTTTTGGGTTTGTTGGGTATATCGTATTGTTAAATATTCATGTTTTGGGTTTGTTGGGTATATCGTATTGTTAAATATTCATGTTTTGGGTTTGTTGGGTATATCGTATTGTTAAATAATCATGTTTTGGGTTTGTTGGGTATATCGTATTGTTAAATATTCATGTTTTGGGTTTGTTGGGTATATCATATAGTTAAATATTCATGTTTTGGGTTTGTTGGGCATCTTCAGTGTTTGAAGTTGCTGTTTTCGTTAACCGTGAGTACATTGTTTACAAATGTTTACTTTGAACTGAAATATATAACCTACCAAGGAACTAATGAAGAATTACCGGTTTTGTGTTTTGTTATATACAGTATATTTTTCTATATCATGTAATTAATCAAATATTTCTCCACTGTATATCATCATTACTGTTTATATTTCCTCTCATGTTGTGCAGTTTGTTTAGCTTTCTCTTTCATCTTTCATGCACGATTTCATTGAACATAGTATGTTCTGCTATTATAAGACATTCGTACAATTAGTGTGACGATTGAAACACTTTTCGCCTCATTTCTTTGTGTCAATAATAAGACCTTCTGTACCATTGAGGTGTCGACTTTTTCCGGGCGAGAGATAGTAAGCCTGTAATTTAGAAGGAACCAGCCTTCGGCGGCTCGGCCGGCACATTTTTCTACCGAAAATCGTGCAAATTTATCTCGAAAAGGGAACTAGGGAGTGTTTTTTTTTTCTTTTTTTCTTTTTAAAGCTTGATGGCGGTCTAGGGACAAAACTAACTCTCCCCCCTTAAATAGAAGGTTAATTTCGAAAATTTAAACATGTTCTTACACACACCCTATCACCATACTGTACTTAGAATTGAGCACATTTGACAACATGATAGGAAGAGTAAATGCATGCAGCAAGGACTACAGTACATAGTGTATGCTAATATTATACAGTGCTTGATAATTCTGCATGCCCATATGTTTACTCTTTCATGAATTCATGTATTGATAATTCATACTACAGATTGAATGTTGTTCAAACTCTATATATATATATATATATATATATATATATATATATATATATATATATATATATATATATTATATATATATACAGTATATATATACTGTATATTAATATATTGAAAAATTTATATACCATTTCACAATACGTATGTAAACCTTAATTTGCTGAGCTATAAAGATATATCATATTAATACTTCTGCAAACCTGTTTTCGTTACTATATAAACAGTATATATACAAAATTAAGCTTTTCCCTGGTGCAAATCCCGCCCTACCGTGGAGTATTAGTGTGTGAGATTACTGAGGTACTGTACTATAACAGGTAAGGTCCGGATGAGGCCATGTTTACCAGTCAACTGATCGTCTTAGTTCATAATTGTGTCCGTGTATTTATCACACAGTTAAGGGGGGATGGTTCACTTTTTGGTCGATTTTTTCCTATATATATTATTTTTCTAGTTTTCTCCCTAGACCTCCATCAAGCTATAATATACAACCCCAGGATCCCCCTTCAAGATATATTTGTACATTTTTCAGTAGAAAAAGGTCCCGGCCAAAGGCCGGTTCCTCCTAAATAACAGGCTCGCTATCGCTCGCCAAGGAAAAATCGACAGCTAAACGACACAAAAAGTCTAAACATTGACAAAGAAACGTGGTGAAAGGTCTTAAAATCGCCAAAACTAATGGGCTGAACGTTTTAAAATCTTAAAACTAAAGGGGCCAAACATGAGGGAGAAGGGGCCAGAAAAATCAGCCTATCTCCCCTTAATTCACCTTGAAGCTTCAAGTTGCGAAACTTCACTATAACAACTGTTGGCCTGGAGCAGTTACCTGTGGCTTGGTTCTGTTGGATTACCGTATTGTATTGTTTATACATTTAATCCAAGTTTTCATATAAATCTATACCGTATGCAATATTATTTCAACATATGTACAGTTGGCCACATACATTATGTTCTTCATGGTGACCTTCTGTATGAAATTATAATAGTATGAATGAATTGTGAGTTTGGTGTCTTTAAAATATCAGTTTACTAATCAAATGAGTTAACCACTGCGTAAAAAAGTACACACGTAATTCAATCATGGTCATTATATTTCTATGTATAAGATCACGGAGAGGAACAATATTTATGTGGCCAACTGCACATAAAGGTACATTCTTGTACGTCTCCAATCAGTCACCACCAACATTCCAAAGCTTCCAGTGTTCCGTAAGACTTTGGTTCCCTTCAGATGTCAGAGATACAGTCAATCTGGAAATATGGCTAATACATCACAGTAAAAGTAATGGACACATCTCATTACTATCCCGACAGTTGCTGTAGGCTATATAACCTTTATTAAGACCTTGGGTATTTGCGTACATAGACTGGGTCACTATCTGTGGACAGGTGGGGATCAGGTGTCACACGGAGCTCACGGTAATAGTTGATAAATGTGGAACTGGAAAATAATGAAGGTTTGGAATCACATGGAAGCCTGTGCCAGATTTTATTTGTTTAACCATATGAGTGCATTGTGAACAAGTGTATTGTGTATAGTCGTGTGTGTGTGTTTGTTTGAGTGTGTGTGTAAGTGTGTATGTATGTATCTGTGTGTGTGAGTGTGTATGTATGTGTGTGTGTGTATGTGTCTGTGTGTGTGTATGTGTCTGTGTGTGTGTGGGGGGGGGGGGGAGGTAATTTAGTGTGAGTGTGTGTGTTCGCGCATATACGAATCTGTTGTTTACCAGGCAGTCCCCTTGTAAGGTAATAATAAGGTTGTGATTCTGATGATAACAGATCAGACTGTCAGTTATAACCATGATGGATGTTGGAGATGATATAAAGATCGCTGTACAAGAAGCAGGTGGTATCTTGAAATGTATGTTGTTATGTAGTTGTACGACGTGGGTATTTGGATAATTTGGTGGTGTTTTAATGAATATGTAATGTGGTATAATCACACCCTTGCCTGCCAATGGCTGCATTTCTAAGAAACAAACCTATTGGAATTATAGCAAAGCTTGTAAATTATAATGTCGTAGAGATGATCTATGGCACCAGTGAACATAGTGATGTTGGTGGTTGAATATTGCGTCATTATTGTCGCAAGAAAATGGCATTTGTTGCAAGAGATTATGTACTGTTATTTGGTCTCTTGCCTAAAAGAATGATTACCTGCGCCAACGAAGTTGGACGGAGGTTATATTTCCGCCTCCACGTGTAGATCTGTCTGTTTGTAAACAATTAAGTATCGTACAAAGTTATAAACCGATTATCACGAAATTTAGTGGGAAGACAGGCTATGCACCAAGGAAATTATGAACAGATTTTCACGAAATTTGGTGGCTAGATTGATTATGGAACAAAAGGGAAATTATTTCGATTTGGAGGCGATAAGTAGAGCGTATATCTCCGTCAGCGTAGGCGTCGGTATGGTATGCGCTCTCCCAAATGCCCCTCTGGTTAATATATGCTTATACTTATGGTAACGAAGCTACAGGAGCCTCCTCCTCTAAATATATATTCCCTGTATATCCCACATTCTTCTCATTAATATACTTCTTGTATAAGGTAAGTAAGTTGCCTCCAAACACAGGGAATGCTGTGACTGCTGCCCCTCCAGGAGTACCTTCAACTGCTGCCCCAGGAGTTCCTGCCGCTGCCGCCCCAGGAGTTCCTGCCGCTGCCGCCCCAGGAGTTCCTGCCGCTGCCGCCCCAGGAGTTCCTGCCGCTGCCGCCCCAGGAGTTTCTGCCGCTGCCGCAGCTGCTACCAAGTCATCGACAAGGAGAGGCAAGTCCTTCTCAATTGTTGGGGACTCCATGGTCAGACACTTAGCTAGGTCCACCTGTACTGATATTAGGAAGCTTGTCTGTCTGCCTGGTGCCGGGGTTGGGAAGGTGTTAGAGGAAATTGATTACATCATGAAAGATATTGGAGATAGCCCCATTATCTGTCTCAGTACAGGGAGCAATGATGTTGGTAAAGGTAGGACGGAAGTACTGCTTCGGCAGTACAGGGAGGTGTTAGATAAAGTTAGGAGGAAGGGAGGCATACCTGTAGTACACAGTATCTTGCCACGGAGAGGGGTCAGCAAGGAATGGTCATCTAGGGCAATTGGTATCAATTGTCGGCTGGAAAAATACTGCAATGCAAATGCAATACCATTCCTTGATAACTGGACCCGTTTCTATGGTAAAAATCAGTTGTACGCACAGGACGGGGTTCATCTTTCTCGGCTAGGGGTGGCAAATTTAGCTAGGTCAATAGATAGGATTGTCGCGGGGTTTCGCTGAAAATAAAGCCTGAGAATATGAGTAAGAATGATTGTCTAGATAGGGTAAATTGCCGTACTGGTACATCAGATAGGAATAGAAAATATCAGTCACAGGATTTTAATTGTACTGCTAGTAGAAATATTGAAGGTGTAACAGAAGATGGGAATTCAGTTAGAAATAAAGGTCAATCCGATACCAGTAAAATAAATTCATTGCGATTATATTATACAAACTGTAGGAGTTTATGTAACAAAATGGATGAACTTAGAGCACTTGTTAGCAACGAAAATATAGACATTATAGCACTGACTGAAACATGGATTAATACAGAATCAAGACATTTTTTAGCAGAATTCCATATACCAGGATATAGTTTGTTTAAACGCGACCGAACAAGTAGGAGGGGCGGCGGAATAGCAGTGTTTGTCAGGAGTTCTTTAAAAAGCTGTATTAAATCAGGTATTAGACTAAATACGGATAACGAAAGTGTTTGGGTAGAGGTTAGCGTAGGTAGTGAGACCAAAATTATTGGAGTTATTTATAGACCACCAAATATGAGTAGAAACGAAGGTACAGCTTTATGGCAGGAAGTGGAAATAGCATCAAGGTTTAGCAATGTGTGTATTATGGGGGATTTTAATTTTCCGAATATTGATTGGCAGCATCAAATCGGCGACTCAGATTCAAAAGAGTTTATTGAGGCGGTACAGGATAGTTTTTTATTCCAATTCATAGACTCGCCTACTAGAGGTAATAATATCCTCGATTTAGTTCTCAGTAATAATGAACAAATGATAAATAATGTAGAGATAGGAGACCAACTAGGAAATAGTGATCATAAATCAATTTATTTTAACATACAATGGACAGGAAAGGCTAAAGAGAATACGACACTTATCCCAGATTCCATAAAAGCCAATTATGGTGGCTTAAGAAGAGCCTTAAGAGTCGATCCTATGGTTAAACTATTAAGTGGACCCAGGTGCGCTAATGAACATACTCTCTCTCAGATACCTGTCTTAACTCAGGATAATTTGACAGCTACATATAGCCTAATCATTTTATTTCTTCACTCCACAATGCGCAACATAAATATATCCCCAAAAGAAAATTTAGATCAACACAGAACCAACCCAAATGGATGAATAATAGACTATTAGATCTTTTAGGAAAAAAGAGAGGAATATATCGAAAAATTAAGAAAGGCGAAATTCACCTACTTGCTTACTATCAGAATCTATCAAGAGAGGTTAAAAAAAGGTATAAGGACAGACAAAAGAAATTATGAAATCAGGATAGCCAATGACTCAAAAAATAACCCGAAGGCTTTTTACCAGCTATATAAATCTAAAGTTAGAGATAAAATAGGCCCCCTTAAAACTTCGATAGGAGAAAATTACAGAAAATGATTTAGAAATGTGCAGTACATTAAATAGTCAGTTTCTATCCGTTTTCACTAATGAAAATTTGGCACAGATTCCAGAAGTCCGTAAGGTATATAGCGATAGTATAGAAAATAGGTTAAGTACGGTAACTATAAGTAGAAATGATGCGCTTAAGGAAATTGACAGACTGAAACCTCAGAAATCGCCTGGTCCCAATGAGGTACATGCTAGAGTATTAAAAGAATGCAGAGATGAGTTAAGTTACCCATTAACATTTCTTTTTAACAATTCATTAGAAACAGGTATAGTTCCAGAAGCTTGGAAGCTTGCAAATGTAGTTCCGATTTTCAAAAAAGGTGATACATCAATAGCATCCAATTACCGTCCCATTAGTCTCACTGCAATCATAGGAAAGCTACTAGAGTCAATTATTGTTAGGAAAATGAGAAACCACTTAGAAACATTTAACTTAATCAATTCTTCTCAGCATGGATTCACTCAGGGACGTTCTTGCCTTACTAATTTGCTTAGTTTTTTCTCAGAGGTATATGAAGCTAGTAGATAATGACAAGTCATATGATATTATATATTTAGATTTCAGTAAAGTTTTCGACAGAGTTCCTCATGAGAGATTGATGAGAAAGGTTGAGGCACATGGAATAGGTGGGGCGTTGTTAGGATGGATTAGGTCATGGCTAATTGGTAGGAAGCAGAGAGTCAGGATAAATGGTACTAAGTCAGAATGGGGATCAGTCAAGAGTGGTGTCCCCCAGGGATCTGTATTAGGTCCTCTGTTGTTTATTATATACATAAATGGCCTTGATTTAGGTATAACTAGTAGGATAAGTAAATTTGCAGACGATACCAAAATGGGGAGAAAAATTGATTCAGTTAGAGATATAGAGTGTCTGCAAAGGGATCTAGATACCTTACACGAGTGGTCAGTAAAATGGCAGATGAAGTTTAACATTGACAAATGCAAGGTATTAAATATAGGGAAGATGCATACAAATTTTAAATATAAACTAGCTAATATGGAATTACAAAACTCAGACTGTGAGAAAGATCTGGGTGTTTTTGTTAGCAATGATTTGAAGCCTAGAAAACAATGTATAAGCGCTCGAAATAAGGCAAACAGGATTTTCGGGTTCATATCTAGGAGTGTGAGTAACAGAACTGCTGATGTTATCTTAAAACTTTACTTGTCATTAGTGAGACCCCATAATATATGGATTAAGCTGTTCAATTTTGGTGTCCTTATTACAGAATGGACATAGATTCATTGGAGAGAGTACAACGTAGAATGACAAAAATTATCTATAATATTAGAAATCTTCCGTATGAAGAAAGGTTGAAGAAATTAGGCTTACATTCGTTAGAGAGACGCAGAGTTAGAGGTGACATGATAGAGGTATTCAAGTGGGTTATTGGAATTAATAAAGGAGACATGAAAAATGTACTAAAGTTCAGTGATAGCGAAATAACTCGTACAAATGGTTTCAAATTAGATAAATTTCGTTTCAGAAAAGATATAGGCAAATATTGGTTTGGTAACAGAGTTGTACAGTAGATGGGTGGAATAGGCTACCAAGTGATATAGTGGGATCAAGAACGATAGGGAGCATTAAGATAAAATTAGATAGGCATATGGACGAGATGGGTTGGGTGTGAGGGGGATCTACCAGGTGTGGGCCAATCGGCGCTCAGCAGACCCCTGTAAGCTTGTGTTAATCTCTGACCGTTTTGGTGGGGTCAGTACTCAAGGTATTAGTGAGATGGGTCTATAATTGGGCCTTGTAATTGGGGTTGGGTGTGACAGGGATCTGCCTTGTATGGGCCGATCGGCTTTTTGCAGACTCCCATTTTCTTATGTTCTTATGTTCTTATAATTATAATGTAATCATAATATTTCACGGGTAATATTTCATTGAGTACCCTACTAATCCGTTCCAACTGTGTCAGTCATACAGTAGAGCAGTATCCCTCAGCACATACTGTTACGATCCAGGTTCTCAAAGACACAGGGCTCTTCAACATTGGACTAGATAATGGCAAAAAGCAACAACGGTAACACTAGATCCAACCCCTGCCTTAAACACTGGAAAACAAAACACCATTACCGCCCTGAGTCGTGCCTGGACAACGAGGTATCCTATGACTCGGTAACTGGTGCACACACACTAGGCTGACGCTCAATGAAACAGCCTATTCTCAAACAGTAAAAGATTACTCGATTATGTTACACAAAGAAAAGATAGTTAACGTGATTAATTAACGTTACGGTAGATACTCAAATAACTGGCACTCCTGTATTAAAGAAAGTGCAATGCTAGTCCTGCAACATCAACAGGAAACTTCTGAAATAAGTCTGATGCTGGGAAGATGTTCGTAAAGAATCTTGAACAATTATAATGCAGAGTACGGGTCACAATAAATGCTAGGACATATAGTAATAATAGGCAGGCGAATAATAAAGACTGCGCAAAGGTAGTAATGCTCGACAACTAAAGAAATGCTTCGTGACACAACGCAACAGCCTACTCGGGTTGTGCAACTCAACAACAACCTCGGCTCAAAAGTGCAGTGAATAATAATGCTGCATACATATAATAATGGGGCTTATCTCTAACCAGTGTCTGCTCAGTTAATAAAGTCTAGCTGGGGTATCAAGGCAGGGCAACAATGGGCGAGCATGCGGCTCGTAGCCTAACGTTGTCCGAGGGTAGTATAATGAAGATTACGTTATATGACGGGGATGCTCTCTTGATAAATCTAGGTCTCTATTATCTAGCTCTATCCTGGCGATCCCTCAGAAGTCAACACAAAGAGGCAGCACTATGTTGTGATGGATAGGCTATGGCCCTCTCACACCACAGCGCTGTGCTCGCAAAGTAAACCAACCCGAAGACAACTTAGGCTCCCACAGTACCTGTCGATGTCGTGCAGAGCTTAGCTAACACTGCACACATCGGAGACAACGACACAGTAACCTTACCCCTAGTCTAGCTTTAGATAACCAAGAAGAATCACTCAACACCTTGCAAGGGAGACATATACCGGTCTACAACCTTCCCGAGAGAGGACACATACGGAAAAGTCCGTCTCTCTAAACCTCAATAAAGCATAATACCTCCTTAACCTAATACATGGAAATATCTGAGAGCTTCGCGTACAATACGACTGGTCGACGGTGAACGTCTATGCTGAAACCAGAAGGGATGTTGAGTTTAATAAAGATTAGAGAATGAGAAAGGAGAAGTCGAGAGAGAGAAATAGTATGCAAAGTAGCGAGTATGGGGGACAGAATTGCAAAGGATGTAGGCGATACGCGTGTCAGGCAAGCTCTGAGCTGGTAAAAAACACGAGGCCGCGACGGGAAGGGACTAGTTGACCACCCGGCTGCCAACGCCGTCAGCGCCCAAGCGAGCCGCGTCATAGCTCACCTCGCTGCCGGCTGTACTCCCTCACACTCTCTCGCTCGCCTCCCACACAAGCAACATTTATATTATAGCGAATATAAAATATAAGGCGCGGTCACAGACCAAAACAAAGACCACTTCTGTCTGTGGCAACACGACACTAATGAAATAAAGCAGATCATTCTAGGACAACTGTAGCATATCCCCCCATCCTGGCGAGCGCTAGCGAGCTGCAATGCCCCACGCAACCATTCTGCTAACGCCGGGAGGCGTCACACCCCCCCAAGATATGGGACACTCAACCATGAGCCCATATCTGAACAGGCAGAATGTCGCTAGAATCTGCCACTCCTAACCACTCCGCCTCTCATGGAATGCAAGCTCAGTTTCCTCAAAAAAAAATACAACAACATTTTATATATAACAAAATCTTATCACCCTTCCCAAACATAATACATTAATTCATAACATTGTGCTCCCAGAGCGAGCTTTAAGAAGCACAGCCTACTGAGGGAAAATCATCTGCACTCAGTACTCAGCTACAATATTATCTTAAAATTAATTATTAAAAGAACAAGTTTTTATTTAATTTTTCATATTTTATTTTAATGTTGTTTTTGGCGGCTACTATAGATGTAGCCTAATTTTCTTCTAATCAAAGCCAACAACTCCTGCCCTGCGACCCTACGCTGATGCTACACACGCGAGCCAACAAGCACCAGCGCAAAAATACACCGCGAGCCAAGACAGGAGGCTATATCAACATACTGTAGTAGCCTACCCCGGATCCTCCACCCGCGACAGACAGTCCGCAATCACATTCTCACAACCGGCAATATGGCGAATGTCTAAGTTGTACTCTTGCAACATGAGCGACCATCTGGTCAGCCTCATATTCCGGTTGTGGAATTGATTGAGGAATTTAAGCGGGTGGTGGTCGGTATACACTACCACGACTGGCCCATATGCAGGAACATAGACCTCAAAGTGTCTGAGCGCTAACACGATTGCCAGCAGTTCCTTTTCAACAACCGAATAGTTTTTCTGTGCTGAATTAAATTTCTTTGAAAAGAAACTGACTGGATGCTCAAGACCTTCCTCGTCTGTCTGCAAAAGTACGGCACCAGCCCCTACTCCGCTGGCATCAGTCGCCAACTGAAATGGTCGTTCAAAGTCCGGGGCCCTGAGGATAGGGTGAGTGCATAAAAGGTGTTTAACTACTCGAAACGCCTGCTCACACTCAGGTGCCCAGCGGAACTTTTTATCTTTAGCTAGTAGATCCGTCAAAGGAGCTAACACAGTAGAATAGCCTCTTATAAAGCGGCGGTAATACCCAATCATGCCCAAAAATCTCATGATCTGCCGCTTGGTGGTCGGCCTGGGGAACAAGTCGATAGCCTGTATCTTCTGTTGGGGCGAGCTCACCTGCCCTAACCCAACCACAAACCCCAGATACTGCACCGTGGCTTGCACAAAGTCACACTTGCCCAGATTAACCACCAAGCCTGCTTTACTAAGTTGACTAAATAAGGCTTCTATGTGCTCACAGTGACTTTGGAAATCGTTGTCATAAATGATCACGTCATCAAGGTAGACAGTACAGTTTGGGATGTCTGCTACGATGTCGTTCATTAAGCTCTGGAAAGTGGCCGGTGCATTTTTCAGACCATATGGCATCACGTTGCAACGGTAAGTACTGCCATCCACCACAAACCCGCACACCTCTTTAGCCCGCTCAGACAGTGGTACTTGCCAGTAGCCTTTGACGAGGTCTACCTTGGTCAAGTACCTTGCTTTCCCGATCTTATCCACACTGTCATCCACCCGGGGAAGAGGATATGCATTGGTGGGGGTCAACCCGTTCAACCGCCTAAAGTCAATGCAGAACCGAACTTTTCCATCAGGTTTTGGGCTGCAGAGTGACAGGAGAAGTCCACCGTACTGCCCCCTTCTCGATCAAGCCTCTCGCCAGCATATACTCCAGCTCATCCCTGAGCGCTGGGAGTTTAATGGGTGGCACCCGATAAGGTATCGACTTGAAAGGGGGGGTGCTCTCCTACATCGACATCATGCACCACTTGAGTAGTGAGGCCTGGGTGCTCGGCAAATACAGTGGGGTATGAATCGAACAGGCTCTGCACTGCCACCTGCTGTTCCTCCGGCAGGTGCGCCAGAGCATCATGCGCACATTGGCTCGAATTCCCCGCCCACTGATCAGCCGAGACATGACAATCCCAGTTATCATCCACCTGATCATTGCTGCCCCCCTCTCCTTCTCCACCATGACCGCAGCAGGTCAACACAGGGACAGCTAGTGACTCAGGTGGGCGCCTCACATACTCCTTCAACAAATTAATGTGGCATAGTTGGTTACGCTTCTTCCGGTCTGGAGTGGCAACGAGGTAATCTAGATCGGAGATTTTTGACACTACCCGATAAGGCCCAGCGTACTTGGCAGCCAGAGGATGACCTGACAAAGGCAACAGGACCAACACCTCTTGACCTACCTGAAACTCCCGGAGTGTCGCCTTAGTATCTTACCTGTCCTTCATACGGGCCGGCGAACTCACCAAATTACGCCCGGCCAGCTCCAGACTTCTAAGCATTCTCTCTCTGCTCTCGAGGACGTATCTCAACATAGAACATGGCTTAGCGGTACCCTCCCAAATCTCCTTCACCATGTGGAGAGGGCCCCTCACCTGATGCCCGAAAACAAGCTCATTCGGACTGAAACCGAGACTCTCTCCAGGTACTTCTCTTGCCGCGAACAAAACATATGGCAGACCAAGGTCCCAATCCTTTCCGTTCTCTGCGCAGTAACATCGAAGCCTGCTTTTCAGCGTGGCGTGCCACCTCTCCAACACCCCTTGACTCTCCGGGTGATACGCCGAAGAGACGACAGTGCTGATGCCATGCTGAGTCATAGTTTGTTTGAACAGATTAGATGTAAAATTAGAACCTTGGTCCGATTGCACCTCTTGCGGGTAACCATACCGCGAGCAATACAAGAGCAGGTTCTGGACAACAGTTTTCGCCGTGCCATTTCTCATTGGATTATGCATCAGGATAACGAGTGGCCACATCCATGATAGTTAATACAAATTTATTACCGGCACTAGTAGGGGGTAGGGGTCCGACCATATCAATGATGACCTTACTGAAGGGCGGTCCACTGACAGGAATGGGGTGCAACGGGGCTCTCGGAATTGTTTGGTTAGGTTTTCCAACCCTCTGGCACGTATGACACATTGCTATCCAGGTTACCACCTGCCCCTTCAACCCCGGCCACCAAAACAATTTTTCTAAAGCCGCCACCGTTTTTCTCACCCCTAGATGTCCTGCCAGTGGTACGTCATGCGCCAACCTCAGTAGGCTATCCCTGCACTCCCGTGGCACCACCAACTGGTCCACTACTCCGGACCCCTCTTGCCAACTACGTTTAGGGTCTTGAAAACGCCTATAGAGGATGCCTTCTAAATAAAAAAAATCTCCTGGCTGTGCATCGCCGTCCTCGTCGAGCTCTACAGCTCCATTAGCACACGTTTGGAGCTCAGGGTCCTCTAGTTGCAACCGACGTATATCTGAGGGTGCCAAGCGATCTAACTGCTCCCGGAGCAATGCATGACCTTCCCCGATACTGGGCTGCTCCCTCTGTCTCTCTCGATGTACATAACGTTGCTGTCGTGGAGA
This sequence comes from Paralithodes platypus, assembly GCA_032716605.1. Taxonomy (NCBI): domain Eukaryota; kingdom Metazoa; phylum Arthropoda; class Malacostraca; order Decapoda; family Lithodidae; genus Paralithodes; species Paralithodes platypus. Next base: position 13,970,136 of record CM064488.1, on the reverse strand, counting down.
CTCGTCATGCCCAGCCTCGTCACTCTCGATGACAGGCCCAGGGGCTACTCCAGAATTAAGTAATGGTGCTAATACTGAATCACCCAGGAGAGCCGCCGAGTCAAAACTCTTAAAACCAACTCCAGCTTTAGCCTCCTCCTGTTGATCGTTCCTCCGCTGGTCTGAAGACGGAGGACTAGGCTGTGACACTTTAGCTGCCCGAGCTCGGGTGACAACACATGCCATGGGTTGTGTCTGGCACCGCTCGACCCACTCTTGCTCTTCCCTACTCACGTCGGCCGGCCTCTCAGCAACGACTAAGGGTAGAACCTCAGAAGCGGGCATTGCAAAGTCGTTGCCGAGAAGAAGGTCGACGCCCTCCACTGGCAGTTTCTCCACAATCCCGACATCCAATTCACGTGCCACACCATCCACCTCCAACTCCAACCGCACCAGCGGGTATGACCGAGTTGCATTAACTCGTTGAGCCCCGGCTAGTTATAATATTTTGTTCACCCCAGTCCCAAGACATTTTCACTTCTTTTTTTTGTTTGCTAAAATGGAAGACAAGGATGAGAAATGAAAAAAAAAAAAAAAAAAAAATCACCTCGGACATTTTTTTTGGGGGGGGGGGGGGGGAGCCTCAAAAAAATTTGTTGAGCCAAAATGGAAGAGAATGGTGAGAAATGAAGACAAAAATAAAAAAAAAAACTCATTTCGGTCATTTGGGGGGCGGGGGGGGGGGGGGGGGGGGGGAAGTTCGTCTCCCCCGCATGACCACCCGCCCGGGAGCACTAGGGTAAAAACTGAGTATGGCATTGTACGGCATACATCCTAAGGAGTGTCTCACATAAATCTCAAGCCTCTAGCTCCCATACGACCGGAGTAATGAAGGTTCAAAGTGGCGGTGAACTAAGGGTGTAAAGTATCCCCACTAAGCCCACCACCACCAGCCGCGCGGCTGTCTCGGCCCGCTCACACCTACTGGCCGGCTCCCACACACTACGGTACTTCCCCCTCCTATTCTCCCGCCATTTCCTACCTTACGAGCCACGTAAGTGTTTTTTATATGTCGGACGCACGTGATGCGTCGCTGGGAGTTGGTGATCAAACACTGCCGACGCATCACGTGCGACGCTGGGTCTCACTGGGTTAATACCCTGCACCACTATCACCCGAGCCGCGTTTATAGGGTAGCCAGTCAAGTTTTTCATCAGAGTCTGGGAAGCACCTGTATCACGCAAGACCTCTACTCCATACTTGCGCCCCGCCCACATCACGCAACCCCGCCCTCTATGGTCGCAAAAAACATCCTGAGCAGGGTTCGAGCCTCCCAGGTGCTTCTGCATTGGCTGTGTCTCAGCCTCTGACGAACTGCCCCGGGCAAACTCAGACGACTTCGGAGACACACCAATGTTGCAGGCCAAAGACACAGCTGCTGTAGGTGGTTTGCTAGGACAGACTCTTGCAAAGTGCCCCTTTTTATGACAATGATAACACTCCAACTCCCCTTTGGGCTTCCCTTGGTACTGGGAAGGGCCCGGCCCCTTCTTAAACGGGACGGTGCTAGTCTTGTGGTCAGTCTTGTTATCATGGCTCTTGTACTTGTTTGCATAAGGTATATCACTAAATCGGGGGGGTGGGGCGTCACGCCCCTTGTTACCTGCCTCACTACGCTGGGCAGACCCGCACCCACGAATTAGTGATAGCCGGAGGTCAGCCACCTCAGCTGCCTCCTGTAGAGTTTTTGGTTGCTTTTCTTTCAGGTTTAACGTCAGGTCGCCGCCCGTGCATTTGAAAAACTGCTCTAAAAGCACCAACTGTTTAATGTCGTCAAACGTAGTAGCTTTCTCCGACCTCAGCCAATTCCCAAAAGCATCGGACAGCTCCCGGGCATGCTCCAAAAAGGTGCTCTCCCGACCCTTGGTAACACCCCGGAACTTCAACCTGTACGTCTCTGGTTGTAGTTCGTATGCTCTCAGGACAGCCTCCTTGAGTTTCTCATAGATAATACAAGACTCTATAGGCAATGCATCATAAGCCTTGAGTCCCTTGCCCACAAGTCTAGAGAAAACAAGGGCTGCCCACTTCTCCCCAGGCCACTGGTGTTCCTGGCACTTCTTCTCGAATCTCATGAAAAATTCGGTGACACCTAACTCATCAAATACAGGGACTAGCTTCAACAGGTGCGACAAAGACTGATCATGCCCACGATTCCCACCACCGAGAGGTTGCCCTGTCGTTTCCACCCGAGTCTTCTCAAGATCGATATCTGCCCGGTACCTGGTAGACTCAGCCTCCGACTGGGCTTTTATTCTCGCGAGTTCGAGATCAGTCTGTTGTTTAGCCTTAGCGAGTTCGAGATCAGCCTGTCGCTTAGCCATCTCAAACTGCCGCTGCTGGTTAGCCATCTCAAGCTGGAAGAGCATTTCTGTAGTGAAACCTTGAGGAGGAGGTGCAACTAGCGATCCTAAACCACGCTGCCAGCGGCTATCGGCCTGCGGGAACGTACTAAACTCCGGCATCTTAGAGGTCCCGATGGGAGTAGAGTGGAGGGGGGGCTCGAGCAGAAGTCCCCGAGCACCCTCTCCACCCTGGACCTCACTAGCCGCCCCCAGTACGCAAGCCCTCAATTCGTTCTTCTTGATGCCATGAGCCACCTTAAGCCCCATGAGGGAAGCCAAACACTGTAGACCATACTTGCTAATTCCCTCTAGTCGATCAGCTGTTATAGGCACCTCCAAAAACTTCTTTGCGGCCTCCTCACTAGTTACTAACCCCCCTGGCATCTGCCCATCAGAGCCTGCATCATTCCCTGAACCCTCAGTATGATCTGATTCGTCTCCCATGGTGTCCACCCAAAATTCTCACATTTATATAAAAAAAAAAAAAAAGTACCCAAGCTCCTATGTAGCACTATTCACTTGCCAAAAATGTCTGAAGACTCTCAAGTGCTATACTACTTTGCCAAAAAAAATCTAACGTGCCCACTATATTCCTCAATAAAACAAATGACCACAACAATCCTGCAATTATCTCTTAGTTCACAAGATCCTGAGCTAGGTCGCCTTTTGTTACGATCCAGGTTCTCAAAGACACAGGGCTCTTCAACATTGGACTAGATAATGGCAAAAAGCAACAACAGTAACACTAGATCCAACCCCTGCCTTAAACACTGGAAAACAAAACACCATTACCGCCCTGAGTCGTGCCTGGACAACGAGGTATCCTATGACTCGGTAACTGGTGCACAAACACTAGGCTGACGCTCAATGAAACAGCCTATTCTCAAACAGTAAAAGATTACTCGATTATGTTACACAAAGAAAAGATAGTTAACGTGATTAATTAACGTTACGGTAGATACTCAAATAACTGGCACTCCTGTATTAAAGAAAGTGCAATGCTAGTCCTGCAACATCAACAGGAAACTTCTGAAATAAGTCTGATGCTGGGAAGATGTTCGTAAAGAATCTTGAACAATTATAATGCAGAATACGGGTCACAATAAATGCTAGTAATAGTAATAATAGGCAGGCGAATAATAAAGACTGCGCAAAGGTAGTAATGCTCGACAACTAAAGAAATGCTTCGTGACACAACGCAACAGCCTACTCGGGTTGTGCAACTCAACAACAACCTCGGCTCAAAAGTGCAGTGAATAATAATGCTGCATACATATAATAATGGGGCTTATCTCTAACCAGTGTCTGCTCAGTTAATAAAGTCTAGCTGGGGTATCAAGGCAGGGCAACAATGGGCGAGCATGCGGCTCGTAGCCTAACGTTGTCCGAGGGTGGTATAATGAAGATTACGTTATATGACGGGGATGCTCTCTTGATAAATCTAGGTCTCTAGTACCTAGCTCTATCCTGGCGATCCCTCAGAAGTCAACACAAAGAGGCAGCACTATGTTGTGAGGGATAGGCTATGGCCCTCTCACACCACAGCGCTGTGCTCGCAAAGTAAACCAACCCGAAGACATCTTAGGCTCCCACAGTACCTGTCGATGTCGTGCAGAGCTTAGCTAACACTGCACACATCGGAGACAACGACACAGTAACCTTACCCCTAGTCTAGCTTTAGATAACCAAGAAGAATCACTCAACACCTTGCAAGGGAGACATATACCGGTCTACAACCTTCCCGAGAGAGGACACATACGGAAAAGTCCGTCTCTCTAAACCTCAATAAAGCATAATACCTCCTTAACCTAATACATGGAAATATCTGAGAGCTTCGCGTACAATACGACTGGTCGACGGTGAACGTCTATGCTGAAACCAGAAGGGATGTTGAGTTTAATAAGGATTAGAGAATGAGAAAGGAGAAGTCGAGAGAGAGAAATAGTATGCAAAGTAGCGAGTATGGGGGACAGAATTGCAAAGGATGTAGGCGATACGCGTATCAGGCAAGCTCTGAGCTGGTAAAAAACACGAGGCCGCGACGGGAAGGGACTAGTTGACCACCGGCCGCCAACGCCGTCAGCGCCCAACCGAGCCGCGTCATAGCTCACCTCGCTGCCAGGTGTACTCCCTCACACTCTCTCGCTCGCCTCCCACACAAGCAACATTTATATTATAGCGAATATAAAATATAAGGCGCGGTCACAGACCAAAACAAAGACCACTTCTAGACTGTCTGTGGCAACACGACACAAATGAAATAAAGCAGATCATTCTAGGACAACTGTAGCATATCCCCCCATCCTGGCGAGCGCTAGCGAGCTGCAATGCCCCACGCAACCATTCTGCTAACGCCGGGAGGCGTCACAATACACCAAGTCATTCTCAAACTTTGCCAAATTCTCACTTCAATCAATGTAATTTGGTCATAGTATGGTCATGTGTGTTGGTAGCTAAGTCTATTTATCAAGTATTTCCTTATGTATAAAACTTAAACGTGCGCTGAGTTACAAGCCACAAACTGGTGCGTACAAATATTACGTAAGATGCATATAGGAATTGTTGGTCTTTAGACTGAGAAATAAAAGTCAGTCAGTCAGTCAGTAGCCAAACCCACATACCCGAAAAGGGGTAGGACTTGCTGATCCCTGAGTGGGAGTAAATTCTGGAGGTGGGATTCCCAGTCCAAATTTCCAGGGGTTATCTGCGCCACAAGTGACGGGCGATGGGGTCGACACATCGCTACGCCTACAAACTAAAACAAATAAATAAATATAATAAGAATAAACCGTCTCCATTACCCTTAGCCAATTCACTGCCCTACCGCTCACCAAGAGACAGGGCCGGTATTTATAAAGCACTTTTAGGCCTAAAAGTAGCTTTTAAAGATGGCGCCAACTTTTAAAACTTAAAAGTTGGGCAACAAAACTTTTAGCGGCTAAAAGTAGCTTTTAAACCCAGCGAAAACTAAAGGCTCCCCTTGGGACTATTAGCGCTTAAAAGTTACTTTTAGAGGACGATGAAGATGGTTGAATAACAAATCCGCCACCCACTGCCAAGGAATGTTCATGTTAGAAAGACTGACTAATTGGATTAATAGGCCTATAGCGAGTTAATCGAAGTACACCATTTAAACCATGAAGGAGACAGAAGAACAAAGCTCTTAACCCTGAGATAAAAGTGTGTAGGCCTAGTACCCTACGTTATTTGGCAACGGTCAAAATGTAACTGAATGAGTAACTCATGGTGGTATGATTGTAGGTTAGATATATTATCAAGTGCAGTATGTTAGGTAACTCTTGATTCTATCCATATACCACCCCGCACATCATACTACTCAAAGGTGATCCACTGTGTGTTCTCCAGCGAATAAGCTATATTAGAAAGTAACCTACCACCATATATATCAACCTACTTTAAACATTTCGATTCATACTGTATATAATTATGTCCGACTACATTTTTTGCCGCGGTCGGACTCTCTATTTTTAGATGGGCAAATCCTCCTCCTCCGCCCACAACCTCGACAGTTCCAGCGTCCTCGTTGACAAAAGCCTATACTGTACTTGTTGGAAGAACACTAACAAATAGACCAAATTAAAGGAGTGTAGAAGGACTAAGATATAATATTCGATTGTCACAAGATAGGCCTATTTCATAACATCCGAGAACAAGTAGCCTATTTGCACCCTATTTTTTCGCAAATTACCGTAAACTGGGGTGATTTCGGACTGCGATCATAACTTCGGACTTTGGCGATAATAAGTAATTAGCCATTGTCATTATATAATGGAAACGCTTTTACCATACAAGTCCGAAGTTTTCCACTTTTCAAGAATACTTCGGACATCATTTAGGATAAGGATAAGGATATTATGGGGGATAATTTTAGGAGGCTTCCTGGATTACGGCGCACGGCGCATTATCACTACACATCACTTGACCTAGTTAAATCTCTACAATGTGTTTACAGTCAGGAGAAATTGTAAAAAACAAACTCGAAAAATGTCCGAAATTACCCCCACTTTACGAATTGTGAAAACTCGGGAATTTGGCAACTATCTCAGATGCTGCCACACCGGAGTATGAAATTGTTTTGGTATGGTAAATATATTACACTTTCAATTTAGCAATATATAATAGATTTCACAATAACAAAATATTGCATAATTACCCTAATGTTTTATAGTAATTAGTATATGCAATTCGAAGCCTATACTTACCTATTAAACGTTATTCATCAATTGTAATCTTGCTAGATGTAGCGAAATAGCGGTTGTGGCAGCTTTCTTAACGCTTCCACTAAAAGCTGCTTTTAAATGTATTATGAATAACTTTTAAGGATTTTTTTTTAGTTAAAATTACTTTTAGGGAAATGTTTAAATTCTTTTATAAATACCGGCCCAGATCTCTACCTATAGTACAGCATACCTCACGTCATACCACCTCACCAAGTTGTGCCTATCTTACCTCGTACCACCTTCATTTTGTCACCTACCACCACCAATTAGTCAACTCAGATACCATTACCGGTAGAGAAAAATAGCCAATTACTCACACTAGCGCCTCCTTGTGTGAGAGGTGTGTTGGGTCAGTGATGGTGACTGATATGGCTGACAACTGACAATATGATGGACACACTGACAACTGACACTAACAAGGTTTCAAGGTCAAGGGTCACAGGGAGATACACTGCGGACAACTTCATCGTAGTGTGTTCACACCTTGTTAAAACGCAATTTAGTTAATTGATATTCTGAATTGTAAATACACACAATTAATGTTGTTCATATATTTAAGAGAAGGTGTGACCGTCAGTAGGGGGGGGGACATACACTGATTAGAGGAAGACAAGGAGTGCCATAAGCAATTTTTTAAGGGAGGTTAAATGATAGATGAACTTGTTGGGAGAATTATACGAATAGAGCTGAAAGGGTGCAAGAAACTGTTGAGTTAGGAAGATAGTGAACATTATATTTAATATTAATCATTAATTTGGACTAGGGTAATAAGTATTCTTTTAGATGGCGCAAACTGTAATCTCTAAAATTAATCGAAGATACACAATTAAGGAGCGTAATTGATGTGTTATCAATTTCCTACATGGCTCTCAAACTCTGAGGATTATACTATTAAATAAATTATTATATTGTTTGAGATTGACTAACCCTACAGTGTGTAATATCGATTATTGCTATCGAACATTATGTATTTGTAATCCGGTTATGTTATTTATCATCACTTACAGCAATAGTCTGTTTGTGTGTGTGTGTGTGTGCGTGTTTGTGTGTGTGTCTGTGTGTGTGTGTACATACTTGGTACCATCCTTTTATCTGTACAATAATCGTGTAGGTTGATAACTACTGTACATACATCTTGTGTGGTCATCACTCGCTCCTCAAATATTTGTTTATCAGAGTATCAACCTGATGATAGTAGCAGGGATATAAAATGTTAAGCAAACTTACACCATCCTAAAATTCTGTGAAATTCTAGTCTCCAGAACTACAAATATTTGAACTCGTAGAATTCATCATAAGTTGTATTGTCTGGGATACTGTCTGATGATACAGGGATATGTGTTTGTATTGTGAGGCGGTTGTGATGATTGTCTTAGATAGCGAATGAGCGTGCTTATGACACTGTGGTTATTATGTACACTTCACAAATGGCACGCGATGATACAATATCTGTAGAAATCTGTAGACATATTTTGGTTTGTCATATCTGTTGATAAGTATATCATTATATATTTCAAATGTGAATGGTATAACGAGGAATCCTGACACACTATGTAGACGGGTATTGTGGAAGAAAAGTTAAGAACATTTTAATAAAGTTACTCATGGCAGTGTATCCAGACGCAAGTGAGATGCATGTAATGCTCTATCAAATTGTGATCAGACAAACGCCAGCCTCTAGCCACAAAACAAAATAAATAAATAATAATAATAATAATAATAAATAATAATACATACTTCGAAACACCCCATTTGGAGGCCCTACACAACATGTAATTGTGCAGATGGATATTGGGGAAAAGGATGAATCGTTGAAACATTGGTGGCAAACCATACCCTAAAATGACTAAGCTTCATTTGTATTTTTGGGCAGTTTAAGTAGTGATGGTGGTGGATTATTACCAGGGTGGCAGAGTAATAGAGTCCAGGGATATCAGTGTTCAGATCATTCACCTGTGGTAAGGTAAATGTTGGATAATAATTGTCTCCCAGTTTGACCGTTTATTTCCTCACCTGATCCTTATCATATATATTTCCGTACACCACGTACACCTGTAGAGCAAGAGCATTTATATGTTAATGTGTAAGTAGGTGACGAAAGGCAAAGCTGCCTGTAACGAGTATTACCCCCCCCCCCCTCCCCCACACACAAAAAAAAAAATCAATTAATCTATTAATTTATTAATTAGTTAATATGCAATGCAAACTAAAATAAATGAAGAAGTGATTGTGGTCCGAATTAAAGGCATATAGTTGTAGTCAGATGAAGCAGACACATGTGATGGAGGAATCTGGCTTTATGCATCCACCACCAAGGCTTATTTTATAGTGTAATCTTAAATGAATGGCTTTACCGACTTTTAAACATCATAAATTCAACTTGCTATTATCTTCGAACTATACAAAATTCCTCTAGAACATTATATTTATTTCACTGCGACCTTCCCTTCCTTCTGTCCGATAACCCCCCCCCCCCCCCAACACACTCTCTCTCTCTCTCTACCACCAACAACCTTATCTTTCACCTTACGATCAGTGACACTATAGTCCATTTATTATAAGTAGGCCATAAATTGTAACATCTATCCTCTGCCAATCAAAAAGGGCTAGAGCAAATGGACTGTCCACTTCCACGCCTATTCTCTGGCTGACCCTTCCTAGATGGTAGATAAATTACCTCTATTACTCTAGTCGTATATGAGTTATAGATGTTAGTGGTCAGGATTTTTGGCCTACCTATAATGAATGGACTATTGACAGGAGAGGCACTTCCAGACCTCCCACTCACCTGCCACTGCTTCCTTCATCATAAAATACAGCTCCCTTAGTTAATCTCGCTCTCTCCTTCTCCCATCACTATATTATACAAATTAACCTTATGAAACCTTTCTTTGTTGTTAACCGGCGAAGTCTTTAAATTGTTTACTAGCTATAATTAGACGCTTTTGTGCAGCTTACGAGGGATCTGTGGTAGATGGTTAAGTGAGGTAGTTCGAAGCCTGCTATTGATGGAGGCCCATTTTAAACTGAATGAAATCGTCTAATAGTAGCCAGAATAACGTTAAAAAGACGTCGATAGTACAGAAGGGGTTAAAATGTGGTTTATGGGCCTCTCACGACTACATACCCCAGAGGCCAGCACGGGGGGGGGGGGGGGGGGCAATTTGCATATCGGTAGGCTACTCCCATAAACATTACTCAGGAAAAAGTCATCTGTTTATGGGGCCGGTAAACGTAGTAAAGAGGTTATGTGGAGAGAGAACGAAAGGCAGACTAGTGGAATGGAAAGTGATTGAGGAAGAAAAGCGGAACAAAGAAGTGGGCAAGAAAGTAGAAGTATAATAAAATGAGTTTGCGGTTGATAAAATTGTAATGATAAATAATAATATAAACATATTATAATGTTCGTGCGTTGTAATGTCATGGTGTGTCTCCGTTTACTGTACACTCACTTATACAAATTCGTGGACCCCCTGTGTGATTCTGTATGCAATTATAACTATCTGGATATATTTTTGGATTGAACTTGCTTATCAATAAATAGTATTAATAGTTTTGTAGTTGATGTATAGACAATTGTATTCGTAAATTCATTTCCAGAGATATACTTCCATACTTAGAAATAGGTGAGGTCCACGAATTCTTATGAGTGACTGTACCTCTTGTCCGCGTTCTTCGAGACTTTTATTATTTTTCTCTTCGGTAAATATAATATTTTCAGCAAACTATGTTGCTTTTATCTTTCTTCCTTTGCGGCTCATTAATCGTTAACGTAACCTTTGACACATTAATTTATTCATCATTCTTCTCCTCATTGATTTAGCAGTCAATGCGCAAGTCATTGAACGAGTAGCTATTATGATACCTCCCAATAGCATATCATACCAACCAAATATCGTCTGTTAGTCAATACCTGCCTTTGTGTCATGCGTATGCAAAGACCTATTAGTTGAAGCTTAAGGGGAGTTGAGTCATTTTTCTGGTCCCCCTTCTCCCTCATGCTTAACCTCCCTAGTGTTCATATGTTAAGACGTGTGTTCCACTAGTTTGGCGATTTTAAAACCTTTCACCCCATTTCTGTCAATATTAGGACCTTTCGTGCCATTTTGGTGTCAATTTTTTCCTGGCGAGCGATAGCGAGCCTGTAGTTAGGGAGGAACCGGCCTTTGGCCGGGACATTTTTCTATCGGAAAATGTACAAATATATCTTAAAGGGGGATGCTGGGGTTGTTTAAAGGGGGATGCTGGGGTTGTTTAAAGGGGGATGCTGGGGTTGTTTAAAGGGGGATGCTGGGGTTGTTTAAAGGGGGATGCTGGGGTTGTTTAAAGGGGGATGCTGGGGTTGTTTAAAGGGGGATGCTGGGGTTGTTTAAAGGGGGATGCTGGGGTTGTTTTTGAAGTTTGATGAAGGTCGAGGGAGGAAACAAGAAAAAAAATTAATAAAAGAAAAACTCGACCAAAACATGAACCCTCCCCCCCTCCCCTTAAAAAGATTGGCACAGTATAGTAACTGGTTGTATTGGTGGCGTATCACACACATTGTAAGAAACTGATTAAGTGAAGGCAACTCTCAACCGATTGATGAAATATGCTATGAGAGTATAATACTGTACCTTTTTCATTATAAGTGGGCCAAAATTCTTGACCACTAACATCTATTACGCATAAACGACTAGAGTAATAAAACAAAAATGTCCACCGTTTGGGAAGAGTCAGCCAGGGAATAGGTATGGACATATACAGCCCATTTGTTCCAGCTCGTTTTGAGTTACAGAGGTTACTATTCACGATTTCTGGCCGACCTATGAAGATTGGATTATAGTAAAGCTTCCTAGCTTGTGTAGTCGCACTGGATGAGCCATCATCCCCCCCCCCCCCCCCCACTGTACCGCACGCCGAAAAACTTCCTGGGAACTTGGTTGGTAAGTGAATCGGGGTAATTGGATTTCTTTGATAAACGAATTCCAATGTTTAACATATTGCGATTCCGTTTTGTTATTTCATTTTGTATTGAGGCCTAAGTTAATGTTTTGATGGCTGTGTTTTCCATGCGTTTTAGTTAAGTTGTCGAGTTTTCATATTTCGTTTTTTACCAAAGCCATACCACACTCTACAAGCTGCAACAACAAAATTTAGCTAATTTGCGTGATAGTTGTTATTTGGCAATTCTTGTTATCACGCAATAATCTAGTCATTCATATATATCTGTTTATTTGTCAGTTATAGTTATGTATAGTTATACAGTATCTTTTACCATAATCGTAGCGATACTACCACCATCTCTGCCTAAAATTACAAACAATCACCATCCTCATGATATTATTCTACAACCATAAGTACTAACATAATATCATCACCACCATCACATCATCACCAACATCATCACTATCACCCAACCATCGTGACCTGGACCTCATTCATCACCATTACCGTGATAACAAACATTAGTGAACTATTATCGCTAACACTAGACCGGCAATTGTTAATTTATCAGCTGAGATCATTTATAATAAGCCGGGAAATGCTTGCCATAACTCACTCAGCTTTGCCTGTTTATGTATCTCGTGTATCTGTGATCAAGTGATATATGAGGATTTCAGTGACTCAATTATGGCTTTTAGTGACTGCAGTTCATTGTGTGTGTGTGTGTGTGGGTGTGTGTGTGTGTTTATAGAATTATATGTGGGATTCTTACTTATTTTATCTTATATATGTTTTTATTTACATATATATGTATTTATTTATGTGCTTATTCTATACATGTTTTTATTTACATATTTATGTATTTATTTATGTATTTATTTATTTATGTACTTATTTATTCATAAGTTCAGTTGGGTGTAGCACATGATTAGATTAATGCCCAGTATTCGATAAATGGATAATTATCGTAGTCATGTCCTGTAAGCAGGAGTGGAGGTATGGAAGTGGAGGTAAAACAGAGAGTGTGTGAAGGAAGGAAGGTTTTCGGAGCAATGGGAAGTATGTGGAAGACGAGAAATCTCGGAGTGAAAGTAAAAAGTGCACTGTATCAAGGAATTGTTGTGCCAACAGTGATGTATGGGGCTGAGACATGGGCTCTGAAGAAAAAGGAGAAAAGAGGGCTGGATGTGATGGAGATGAGCTGCTTGAGGAGTATGTTTGGAGTTACTCGTAGAGACAGATTGAGGAATGAAGAGATACGTAGGAGAGTGGGGCAGCAGGAACATTTGTCAGCCAGAGTGGACAGAAGGGTGCTGAGCTGGTATGGTCATGTTGAACGAATGGGAGATGAAAGGCTTACAAAGAGAATATGTGAGTCAGGTACAAGGGGAGATAGAAGGGCAGGAAGACCCCCATTGAGATGGAGAGACTGTGTAAGAAAGGCTTTGGATGATAGAGGAATGACTATAGATCAGGCAGGGGAAGTGGTGGTGGACAGGAGTGAATGGAGAATGCTTGTGAATAGTTGAGTGAACACGTGGTCATTTGGAGTAAGGGGTCGGGCGCAAGTTGGACTAGATAATAGTCCATCAGGCGCCTGGCCCGGGGAGACGATTAATATGAAGGGTGTGCCTGGAAGTGTGGTGGGAGGGCTTGTGGCTTTGGCTCCGCTGCATGTCTGCCTGCCGAGATCGGAACCTCTCCGGGTGGTCGGGGGCCGGGGGAGTGCTGGAGCGACCTTGGTGACCCTGGTCTCTGGGTCTTCTCCTGGGTGACCTGGATGTGTGTGAGTTTGTGCTTTTTATCTGTGTTTATTTGTTGTTTTATGTTGTTTTTGTGTTTTCCCTGTTCTTGCTCTGTCTTGAGTCGGCTAACCCCAAAATGGGGATTGGGCCTGAGCATATAGATAGATAGATAGATAGATGTGCTGTACTTATAACAGCCTTGATGGTGTAATGGTTAGAGTGTTTACATTTTTGTGTGCAGTAACCCAGGTTTGAATCCCGGTGGATCACATGTTCTCATTAATTTCATTGGGAGGTGTTTGGTGTTGGAGTGAAATTAATAAATAGATTATCTATTTTTTGTTTTACATAAGAGAGTAATGTAAGTGACGATAGCTGGCTGGGATATAGGAGTGCTAGGAGAGGGCATAAGGTGGGAGGAGGGAAGGTGAAAGGTGAAGAGAGGTAATAGGTAATTAGGAGGATACCACAATTACCTGTTATTATGTCCGGCTTAATGTGGGTGCTGAGATTCTTAATGGTTTATTGTATGTTTGCATGTTTGGTTGTGGCTCTGTCTCGAGTCGACCACCCCCAGCTATGGGGTATGTGCCTGAGTAACATACATACATACATACATTAATAGACAATTATTTGACACGTTTTTTTATGTGGAGTTTTGTTAATATATGTAAAGACCCTGCTACTTGTTAATTTGTATTTAATTATCAGTGTATAATTATGCTAAATATATGATATTGACAATTTATTAAAAGTTATTCAGTATCTACGTATCTTAATTTGTGCGTGTATGTCTCTATGTGTATGTGTGTATGTTTGTGAGTGTGTGTAGTGTGTATGTGTGTGTGTGTAGTGTGTATGTATGTGTGCGTGTGTATCTGTGTGTGTGTGTGTGTCTGTGTGTGTGCATATGTGTGTGTGTGAGAGAGAGAGAGACAGACAGACATATAGAGAGGAGAGAGAGAGAGGGTGGTATCAGGTGAAGTCAGGTAAAGTGAATTAGAAAACAAGATATGTAAGTGAATCGACGGAATAGGGTTAAAAGAACTGTATTTGTGAATGCCAATGAATACAACAACGAGTGAATGATATAGCATAAAATATAGCTTGCACCTCATTTAGTTTATACTCTTCCAGTTCACAATCTGCTGCTTAATATATTCTAGCTCCTTCACGTACATGCACCTACTAACAAACATAGACGGACTCAGGGAAGGTAGAGGGCGGTATGGGTAGAGTTCGCAGGTCAGGAGATCAAGTGAGGATGAGTGTAAACAAGTGTAGGGTTGGTGGTTGAGGGTATTAGTGAATTAATGAGTCACGTAAATGAGATCAGGACAGGTGTACAGTCCAAGGTTATGGTCATGTTACCTGGTGATGGTTGTGGAGTCCTGTGTTATTTACTGTGAGAGATCCAGGTATGTGTCACAAGAGGATTTATAGGATGAGGAAGTGGGGTCATGAAATATTATTTATAAGTAAATAGTTTCCATTTTAGGTAAAAATTAAGGTAGAGATCATAATTTATATATATTAGCTAATTGTCTTTGATATCCTTCCGACATATTGACAATCAGACAGATATACATCTGCCGATGATCGTGTTGTAATAATCACCGCCGAACCCGTGTTAGCGGTAAATAATCAAAGAAATATAACTTGTGATTACGTTTATTGTCGTTTTTCCGCACATTCTTAAATTTACTATTCAATTCTCACGTTTTCCGATTCCCAAGTCATGCTTCTAATAAGGCAATATAAGTTAGTACCCTGCCTTCGTATCTATGATGAGATTACTGATAATGATCGGAATTTAAAATGGAATCAGATAACGCTGTTAATTGAATGTAAACGTTGGTGGGACCCTTGTAATGGTCACCTGCTGAACCATTTACAGTCAATGGTTTATCTGATGAAGGGAGGGATTCTTTATCGCTTCCATTTTTGTATTGATTACTCTTATTTCATATTGTTTCTGCGCAAGTGTTTTAAATATAATTGTTTTTTTTTATCGTCGAATCTAAAAATCTGTCAGTTTTTCTCATAATTAATTACATGCTTAATATTTTATATAGCAGGTAATAGTTGCATTAGGTATTTGTGTCGCTCATCTGCCATGCTTTATTACTCAATCAAAATCAAACATATTTATCTGTCATATATGTGTAATCCTGATAGTGCAATGTTTAATTTCCGTTGCAATTCATAGACATTATGTATGTTACTTGATTGATTTTGTTTTCTTATGCAATTAGGTTGTTACATCGTACACATAATGATATACAAATCGTAAATAATTTAATTATATAATTAAATGTCCAACAAAATATTGAAATTATTGATAAATAAGTGAATATTCTTCACATTTGTTTACGTTGTTTGTACTGTCTGTATTATCATTTCCACATACTTGTGCGTGTACTCCTATTCATCTTTCACTCTTTTCACGCCTTCTCTGTTAGCCCTCACCTAATGTCTCATTCATCTACTATATATAATAGGTTCTTCGTTGTGTGTAGTTGTGTCTTTATTTTGCATCTATAGCTACTCTTCTACAACCATTTTCCTCCTTTACACTTATTCGTTTGGTATGTGTGTGTGTGTGTGTGTGTGTGTGTGTGTGAGAGAGAGAGAGAAAGAGAGAGAGAGAGAGAGAGAGAGAGAGAGAGAGAGAGAGAGAGAGAGAGAGAGAGAGAGAGAGAGAGAGAGAGATAGAGAGAGAGAGAGAGACAGAGAGAGAGAGAGAGAGACAGAGAGAGAGAGAGAACAAAAAAAAGGATAAATTATGTAGGTAAAAACATTCTTGCGCCATCGTGTTTAATATCTTTACCATGTTATTTAATGACTCAGTCCTAGAACTTTACCAACCCCCGACTCCCGTTATCCGGACCATCAGTAATAAACTCCGGTGACGCTGACAACGGGATATGGAGGACACAATTACCATGATATTTAATACGGTAATGACCAGCAATAAGTGATTCCGGTCAAGGTTCCACTTGTAATTACAATACCTTATTAGGACGCAGAGGAACAAGTGAACACGGGTTTGGCAAAAGTATTAGAAGCTCTAACATCTTGCTAATATTGATCGGGGTTTTTTTCTCGGTCAGAAAAGCATTTCATAGGTTACATTAGCCTATATAGTCACTGGATGAATCTTGGAAGGGATAGAGAAAAAAACCTATTCATAAAAGGTTTAACATTTCGGTTGTAGTCCCTTCTGGTTAGCAAACGAAGATTATAACAATCTTAGTGAATGCTTAAGTCTATTAATCCAAGCTATGCAGTATAACAATGTTGTTTTCAAGAAACTGTTAGCTCTCTCCTATATCAAATACTTGTATTTAAAAAAATATATATGCTGTACGTATGTAAAATCAATTCCACTATCATGCATCCCTAAGGCATGGATCATACATCTACTGTAGATATCATTGTGGTTTTGGTGCAGCCTTAAACATTGGCTCCAGGATACAATGCGGTGTAGTATTCAACATTTGGGATTTGACCAAAGTTTCTTAACTTTCAGTTAAATTATCTTTGATTGGTTTATTATATTGTTCGCATTTATTACATACCGAATATGATGTGATATGTATAATATAATTGTGAAGCCATATTTGATGGTACAATGTATCATGCAGTATATAGTCACTCAAACACAAGACTCCAAAAAGCTTGTTAGGTGTTTTCCTCGAGCAATTTACAGTGTTGTTAATAGTATTTATAGTATATCATTAGCAAGTGTTAATACATGCTTAGACATTTTAATCAAAGAAACATATTTAGTGTCATGCAATATAGGCAAACGTCATCATTGTGAACAGTTTCATAACATGACGAAATGTGTAATCTATCTATTGGAATAGATCATGTTCTTCTGTACTTTTCAAAGCATTTGAAGATATGTGTGTGTATGTTTCCCGAACAGTGTATCGAGCCAGAGGAATTAACATCAATATAGTTGTGCATCATAATCAAACCTTTCCGATAAGATCACTGAGGAGATCAGCTGATGCCAGACATAAGCGCTGGTAAAATAAACAAGATATCACGTGACAGGTTTGGTCCTCAGGCAATTAACTGTCATAGATATATTTGTTTCCTTTTTTATTTTCTGTGTCTTCATTGCATATTTGGATATTCTTCCATTGTACTATTCTAACTGAAATAATGTACATTCAATTAATACGCTTTACCCTCGACTTTATGCATTTCTCAAATTGATTTTATAGCTAAATTTGCAGTAGTTACAAGACAAACTAAGATTGTAATTGTGTTTAAATGTACTGTTATCTCGTTGATTTAGTTTTGTAATTATGGTTTAGATGAAGCAGTATTCATTAATTTCATGAATTGAGAACTTAAGTACTAGGAAGTAATATGAAGTAGGTTATTATATAAATCAAATTAAATCACAATAAACTTATAGTCGCCTTTTTTCAAGTAGCTTATATCTAAATGCAGGAACTCCGTTTTATGCAACATTTTAAATTGACTGAAAATTATAAAACTACTCTAGTTGACTAGAATATTTAATCCAATTCCCAAGATTACTTCCGACATATCTTATTATCATATATGCATTTGTACCACCCATTTATCTTGCTCCATGCTCGTGTAGTGTAAAGCATAATGTACGTTGACTAATTAACCTAATAAGAGGTGTCAGTCAGTGTCTGTCTCAAATATTTATCTGCCATCATGATCGATGTTAGCTCCATGTAATGGCTGATTTGTTTTCTTCATCATCGTCCACACAACACATTATACGTTTGTATGATGATCACGTCAACACAGAACACGATCCTCTGTCAACAGAAAAATCAAAAACGAAAACAAAGCAAACATACGCATGGTATTTTTGTATCCTGCAGATACTCTTCCAGCCCTCCTTCGAAACACACACACACACACACACACACATGACTATAAACTGTTGAGGAGGAGAGCTAGGAAGGATGTTAGGCAGTTTGGTTTTCCAGATAGAATGGTTGAGAAGTGGAATAAGTTACAAAACGACCTAGTGTGTGCACAAAGTATTCAAGCTTTTAAAGTAAAATATGATAAGTTAAAGGCTAACGGGACACTACGAGAGTAATCTCAATCCTGTAAAATACAATTAGGTAAATACAATTAGGTAAATACAATTAGGTAAATACACAGTCTTAGCACCTCATAAGCCAGATCCTCTCACGTTTGTAATAGGTATGTGTCTGGTGTCTAGTCTTAACACATAAATCAGGGACCAGATTCACGAAATCTGGAAAGGTCCCTCAACTCCCGCTGTTTGCCATATATTGACCGGCTTGATAAATTAGCCTAACCTAGCCATAGCCTAACCCTAGCTTTATGCTCATGGGACTATAATTATATGGTGTGTGTGTGTGTGTGTGTGTTGGAGAGGGTGACTGGGACAGTTGACAAGGGGGGAGGTATTGGTCCTGTAGCAAGTTTCCGGATACCTCATTGATTAGACCACATAATCTGGCCAAGGCTCTACTTTTTAACCAATCTAACATTTCTTCTTTGCTACATTGAAATTTTTAAACAGTTTTTAATTGTCCGATATATCTTACATCCATGCTATTCTGTACATTTAGTTACATTGTTATTATTATATATAGTAGATAATGACAAGTCATATGATATATTTATATTTCAGTAAAGCTTTCGACAGAGTCCCTCATGAGAGATTGATGAGAAAAGTTGAGGCGCATGGAATAGGTGGGGCGTTGTTGGGGTGGATTAGGTCATGGCTAATTGGTAGGAAGCAGAGAGTCAACATAAATGGTACCAAGTCAGAATGGGGAGCAGTCAAAAGTGATGTCCCCCAGGGTCCTGTTTGTTATGTACATAAATTACCTTGATTTAGGTATAACTAGTAAGATAAGTAAATTTGCAGATGATACCAAAATGGGGAGAAACATTTATTCAGATAGAGATATAGAGTGCCTCCAAAGGGATCTAGATACCTTACACGAATGGTCATTAAATAGGCAGATGAAGTTTAACATTGACAAATGCAAGATATTAAATTAAAGATAGGGAAGCGTTCGTAACAAGGCAAACAAGATTCTCGGGTTCATCTCTAGGAGTGTGAATAACAGAACTGCTGATGTTATCTTAAAACTTTACTTTTCATTAGTGAGACCCCATATGGATTATGCTGTTCAATTTTGGTGTCCTTATTACAGAATGGACATAGATTCATTGGAGAGAGTACAACGTAGAATGACAAAAATGATCCATAATGTTAGCAATCTTCCGTATGAAGAAAGGTTGAAGAAATTAGGATTACATTCGTTAGAGAGACGCAGAGTTAGAGGGGATATGATAGAGGTGTTCAAGTGGGTTAGTGTGATTAACAAAGGGGACATGAAAAATGTACTAAAGCTCAGTGATACCGAAAGAACTCGAACAATTGGTTTCATATTAGATCAATTTCGTTTCAGAAAGGATATAGGCAAATATTGGTTTGGTAACAGAGTTCTAGATAGGTGGAATAGGCTACCAAGTGCTATAGTGGGATCAAGAACGATAGGGAGCTTTAAAATAAAATTAAATAGGCATATGGACGAGATGGGCTGGGTGTGAGGGAGGATCTGTCAGGTGTGGGCAAATCGGTGCTCTGTAGACCCCCGTTTTCTGACCTCTGACCGTTTCGGTGAGGTCAGTCCTAATGGTGTTAGTGAGCTGAGCTTTATAAGCCCAGCTTATAAGGCCTTATAATTAGGCCTTATCATTAGGGTTGGGTGTAAGAGGGATCTGCCTTGTTTGGGCCAATCGGCTTTCTGCAGACTCCCATTTTCTTATGTTCTTATAGCTTAATTGCTTAGTAGTAACTGGAACAATGTAAGCAAAATTGCATTTGGCTTGAAAAGGTTAATCGAGATTTATGATTACCTTTTCAGACGAAAACAATTTCCAGGAACTTAACAGAATCGTCTGGTATTAGCTAGATAATGAACTAAAAGCCTTAACTTTTCGCTTGTCCTGCTTTGCACCGTTGTGTTTTCCAATGACTGTCCTTCAATTCTCATCGTATAATGTTCTCCTCACCGGCCTCCTTTCTTTGTATGCTCGTACACCTTATCTTGCCCTATCTGTTTTATCTTTCTATTCTCTACTGTAAATTTTCCCATTGTAAGTCTTCCACCCTCCATCTCTTATCATACGTGTTATCTCTATCACCAATTTCAACTCTCTCATCGTAAACCTCTCTATATTTACGATTTCCAATCACATTTACATTTTCCTTGTCAATTACTGAAATCATATCATCATCACTTCAGTCCATGTAAGAGTTTAATTGTTATTGGTTGGAAGGCTCCCTCATGATGACATTCATACTTTTCATAGCTCATTTTGTATATGTTATTATGTGACTCACCTTTTCCCTAGTATGTATATAGTATTTCTTAAGCTTGATATTTAGTTTTAACCCCTTCTGTACCGCCGACGTCTTTTTAATTCTAATATAGTTATATTTAGACGTTTTTGTATAGCTTAAGAGGATCGGTGGTAGTAAAACGGGTTAAGTGTGATAATTCGAAGCCTGTTAAAAGCTGGAGGTCTATTTAAAACTTAACAATATCGTCTAACAGTAGCCAGAATAAAATTTAAAAGACATCGCCGGTATAGAAGGGGTTAATAATAATATAAATCACACTTACGCTACATACATGCAGACACCACCACCTTTCCCACACCTTCCCCTGTCATCACTTAAACAGCTCTCACCAAACCAACCCATCAACTTGAAATGAGCTCTTAACACCTTCCTCTTAAACTGACCAAAAATGGCAAACCTTTCAACTCAATGGTTTTGAAGGGGAATTTTATGGATTCCGATGATTGTCTTTCAATATTGCTGGTTACATTGTAAATATTTACCGATGATACACAGATAAAATATATACTATTAATTGAATAAATCATAAAACACTACAGTTGGATTAAATCAAAATGGTAGACTCGTCGGAAAAAAAAAATCAGATGCCATTTAACGTTGACAAATGTAAAGGTTTACATACAAAATATACAAATACTTGATGAAAGTCCAGCAGATAAAATCTATGGCACTAGACCTAGGAGTTCTAATATATGATAACTAAAACACTTGTATATTTTTACAACAGAGTTTATAGTACGGACCTCCCAATCTGTGCAGCTTGTGTATCTGTGTTACTCTGTGTATCTTTCTAGTTCTAATTTTGGAACAGGCTCCCAGAACCAGTAATTAACCACCATACACTAATTTTAGAAAAATTGTAATTGACAATTTTTAGCTATAAGTACAGATGCACTAGACAAATATATTTAGTTATTGGGTTGCATGTTTAGATAAAATATATCACACTTTTCTATAAAATTCCATCTTGAATATCCTGTTTTCCTCTGTATATGAAGGATAGAAAAGACAGGTTGACTGTAACGAGTGTCTCCCCCAAATCCAAAAGAGTGACAGCGAGCCAAATTCAAAGGACGTTGTGTCAAAAAACACACGAAGTTTAAATCAGTTTAATTAAAAAAAAAAAAAGGAAAGATTGATCGATGGAGAGAGTTCCAGAGTTCACTGGTTAATTAGAAGAAAGTCTGAGCAAATTTGCCAATTCTTGGATTGGAGAGTTGGACAGAATAAGAGTATAGGACTGTGTTGAAACCCCGGTGCCTCGCACTCGCCGCAATGGAGGAATATCTGTGCTAGTTTCCTACAATCTCTTTCTACATGCCACAATGTTGCATCTCTTTCACTCTTCTATCCCTATTACAACAATCAGTGTTCTTCAGAGCTCTCTGATGGTACTTTACATCCTTGACTGTGTCCCCTTGTGTTGCTGGTTCACACACTGTATTGTATACTTGTGGGTGTTTGAGGCAATAACATTATAGAGTATTTACTTATGGTGGTTGCCATAATCAAGTAGCTATTTTTATAATAAAAGAACGAGATGGAATGAATTTATAAACTTTACTTTTTTGATGTACTGGGGATCATTGGATATGGAATCTAAAGTGACATATTCAAAAGTAAAACAACTACGACAATGCTAACAGTCCGAGAGGAAAAAATATCTGGCAAATAAGTTGACATCAAACTATGTGCTGAGAACAATAATTGGCTACGAATGATAGACTACATACAATAAACTAGGACACTCAGTAGAGCGCATATATCCGCCTTTACTGCCGGAGGTATGTGCTCTACCGATCGCCTTTTAAATGGCATAATTTCCTCTTTGATACATATCCTATCTGTCCACTAACTTTCGTGAACATCGGTTCATATCTCTGTAAGCCGTCTACGGTGGCATAGGTATGGGCTCTACTGATCACGTTCTTACTAGAATCTCTTTTTCTTTGGCGCATATCCTATCTGCTGACCAAATTTCGTGAAAATTGGTACATATTTGTTTTAGATATTTTGTTTCCAGACAAACAAAAATACAAGCGGAGGCAAAAACATAACCTCCTGCAACTTCATTAGTGGAGGTAATAAACTAGACTCCATTACAATCTACTCGAGAGGACAAAGTGGAGCACCCAGGCTGCATAGTTTATGACTCGGCTACACTCCACTATCACCAAGATGTCTTTTTTGTGAGTCCTGATAAAAAAAACAATGTTTTTAAAAGACCTCCGTCTACGTATTGTGAAAAACCTGTTGTCCTGTCCTCCGGTAAATAGCTGGGGTGAGAGACAGTAAATTGTTTGTTGGATACATGTTTTTTATAATACGTGTTTCTAGCCCCAAACACGCGAGCAACTGTGGCTTTCAACCATCCGACACATCTCCTTTTATGTATGTACATCAAACATGTTAAATACAAATAAAGTTTATTTTTATACCCTACTGTGGAAAGACTACGGATACACCACTCCTGCCCGGGCCTCACACAGTGGCATGGCCCAGTCGTACTGAGCTCATGACGCTGGTGGCATTGCCCCGGAGGATGGCCATCCCTAGTCTTTGCTTGAGCCAGAGGGTTTCCCGGGGTTCTCCTGAAACTTCTCTGATTTTACGGCCTATTTCATTCACCATGTTAAGGGTGGTAGGGCCGAAGACTCCTGAAGTTTCGAATGCCAGGGGCTTGAACTGATGACTTGTGGCGATGACTTGATATTTTTCCCGCTTTCTACTTTCTGCTATCCGGGCGGCTTCACCTGCTTCGTTGGCGCTTCTGGTGATGTTGGTCATGGAGAAAGTGTCAACACATGTGGCATTCCCACACGAGGCACCGGCCATTCTTGTAAGGGAAGGTGGTCATCCCATCTGACCGTTTGCCGTCTTCTCTGAGAAGTCCAAGTGATTCAAGAATTGATGCTTGGTTAGCACTCTGCAGGGCCCATTTTATGACATAATTTAGTGCAGTGTCTTGGCAGGCGGCCTGCGCTGAGACTACATGACAAGGCATGGTGACCTTGAGCATCCATCGACGCACCACACTTGCAAGTGTGTGGGTGACAAACTGCCGCACCCACTCAGAGCGCGATGGCAACCTGGAGCGCTTCAGCATCCAAGTGAGTTCCTAGAGGTGGGATGGGGATGGCATGTAACCACAAGCCCCTCTCCAAACGGGCAGCTGCCTGGAGGCGTGCTTTTGCAACCTGGTCTGCATTGGTTAGGAGATTTTCTTGAGTTTTCTTTGCCGAGATGGTATCCCACGCTTTCTGCTTGCTCCTGGAGGTACCCTGAGGCTCCTGCTCTGCTCCTGTACTTTCCTTCCAGGTGTTAATCGCTTCTGCTATGTCCCTATTAAGTGTCATTCCGGGTTGAGAAGGAAGGATGGACACTACAAGGTCGTTGGTCGCGATAAGGGAAGAGATAAAGGCAGGGGAGGCAATATCCAAGGTCGTTGGTCGCGATAAGGGAAGAGTTAAAGGCAGGGGAGGCAATATCCGAGGCTCTCCGTATGCCCAAGCCCCCGAGGCGGACAGGAAGAGTGGCTTGTGTCCAGGTCCGATCTTGAAATTCCACGTTGGTGATGCTGGTCACTGCTTCTTGGATTATGTTGTCTAATTCTTGGAGGCCACCATTGTTTGTGTAAGTCATCGATGTGCGCAAAAGGTATTGGAGTTTTGGGATGGAGAAACAATTCTTGAGAAGGGCCAGAGTTGAGTGGGCATCGATGTGTATCAGGCGACTCACAAGGCGTTGAAGCTCCTCCTTTTTACCTTGAAGTGCTGGTGGGATTGCTGCCAGAGTTAGTGGGGAACCTAAGAGGGTTTGCTGGTGCTCCTGAAGGATCCTTTCCCCTGGCAATGTGTCTTGAAAATGGGCCTGAGTGTGTTCTCTTTCTTCAGGTGTGTGGTTGAGCAGGACAAGTTCACATTTGGTGTCATTTATCTCTAGCCCAGCCTGGCCGAGGTCAGTTATGATGTTGTTTAGATCAGTTAGAACATTCTCTACAGACCCGCCCAAGGTTGCATCGTCCAGGTACCAAACATTCAATTCTGACCTTATTTTGTTAGCTTCTGCATCCACCCCTATTAAGAAAAGAGCAGGACCACCTGGATCTCCCTGCTGTAACCCTGTCGCTGATGAGATTACCGTCTCGCCGAAAATCAGAATTGAGGGTTTGGAATAAGCCTGCCAAAGTAGGGGTACAGAGTGGGGATGTGCTCTCAAGCTGCATGGAGGAAGACATCCCTGCGAATGCTGTTGAATGCGTTCCGCATGTCAATCTTTAGAAGCACTCGTTTTTCTCGGGCTTGGCTGAGGTAAGTGCGGGTTGCGTGAACAGCGGCTTCACACCCCCCTGGAGTTCCAAAACCTAGTTGAACTGGTCTTAAGTGTTGACCTAGGCCATTCGAAAGTGGTTTCAAACCCACCTTTGTGGCTAGGCGGCGGAAGGTGTTCCCTATTGCTATTGGGCGCACACCGCCATCTTTTTTCGCCAGTGCACAGAGTGATGCCCCAAAAAATAGGGGTGTGGCACAGTCGGGTACTTCCCCTCTTAAAACCATGTTGATAAATTTTGTGAGGGTTGCCAAGAGTGCCTCCCCAGCTGCTCCTGATCCCTGACCCAAGAGGCCTTTGAGGTGGGCGGGTCGGATACCATCTGGGCCGGCGGCTGAGCCTGCTGGGAACGAAGTCACTGCGGCAACCACCTGCTCCTTCGTGACAACTAAAGGTTGGGGCATCTGGTCATTTGGGGCTGGGGGGAGGCTTAGGTTTACAGGTGTAGGTGGGTGCTTTCCTCGTAGGGCTTCGACAACTTCGGTGCCATGGCCAGCAAAACCTTCTGAAAAGGACAACAGTCTGACGGCCCCTTTGATGTCACTATCCGCCAGCTTCGCTGCAACCATCTTATGTAGCTGTTCAGCCTCTTCCTCTTCCTTGTCCTGTTGCTTCTGGGCCCTATTTGGTTGCTGTTTGGGGGGGTCCACCAGCCTGTTTGCCTCCATATACTGTGCTACTTGACATTTCACTCTGGTAGCTAGTGAAACCTGGAGATGGTCTTGTATGTTGGTTCTGGGTAGTTTTCGGAGGGCCCCATAAGAGAAACCAAGGAGCCGTGCCCATGCGAGGGGTGTCTTGAGCTGTAGGGCCTGCTTTATGATGGTTGTAATGGCGTCCGCCACTTGGATTCTGGCTCCTTTAGGTACCCGGGCAAGGACCTGGATCCGCGCTTTCCATTTGGTCACAAGTTGGATCAAGTCGGCGTCTGGTGTTGCCCTGGTTGGCTCTGCAGTGGGCCCTGGGCATGAGGGACATTTCCAGTTTGGTTGTTCTTCTGATGTCTTCTTTGTCAACCTAGCACAGCTTAAATGAACAGATCTAAGACAGCCGGAACATTTTCGCAACGTCTTTCTTGCATTGTTTTTTCCGCACTTAAGACACTTAGTATCCGCTAGGCCATAGTCCTCCAAGATTATCCGTTCCTCTGCCTCTACCAAGCCGACCTCCTGATCTGCATGGTTTTCCCGTGGTGCTTCCGTCTCTGCCATGTCTCCCTTGTTTCAGAAACCCCGGGAAATCTCTCCTGGCACATATCTAGATTATTGCTGTTGTCACTAATATATAAATCCTCGGCATTGGGCACCGGCACAACTAAAAGATCTTACTAATTACAAGGAAGCACGCCAATTATATCCTATGATTATCCTATGATTAAACTGGCGCCTCCACCCCAATGTTGAGTATTAATAAATGCTTAGGATATTAATAATGCCATCAACATTAAGATAGGGAGAGAGCAAGAGAGTGAGCGAGAGCCAGGGTCTGAGTGAGTAACCGAATCTAGGACAGCAATTATGGAAAAATGCTTGAATTGTACAAAATGTTAAGAGAGAGAGATATATTTACATATATTTACATAGATACACTGGCCACACAGACCTTACGATACAAACGAGGTGGTCAGGACTTAATTCTAGTAGAGATGGCATATCTGATAGAAAAGGAAAGTTGAAGGAAAGGATAGAAAAGAAGAAGGCTCTCTCCCCACCCTCCGTTCCCTCCGGCAATTGCCATACATGAAAAAGTTGGAAGTGATTAACCTTGCTGGGCTTCGAAATCCCCAGAAGGAATTTACAGGAAAGATTGGAAAAAAATAAAGAAAGGGAAAAAAATAAAAATAAAATAAAAAATCATGCAACCTTTCGCCTTAGCAGCATGTAAATTTTGGGGTTAATTGGAATCATCCAACCCATCACCCTTAGTAGTATGTACATATTTAGTGATGTTTATTATTCTTATTTTTTATTTGTGTATTATTTTGTTCTTTTCTAACGTGCTCTCTTTAGCTGAACAAATAATAACGGTGATAATTACTGCCTACTCCATACCAATTTTTCTGTGGTATGAGTCTAGATTTTTCTTAAATGTATCTATAGAGGAGCTGTCTACTACTGTATTTGGAAGTTTGTTCCACTCATCAATTACACTGTGAGTGAAGACATTTTTTGTTGTATCTAGATTCGATCTCCGACCTAATAATTTTAAATTGTTTCCTCTTGTAGATGTGTCTTCGGCTTTTTTGAATAACTTATCTAGATTAATGTTACTGAATCCTTTTAGAATTTTAAAACACTCTATCAATTGGCCTCTCATCCTTCGTTTCTTAAGTGAAAATAGATCAAGTTCTCTCAGTCTTTCATCATACGATTTATTTCTCAATGAAGGGATTAGCTTAGTGGCTCGCCTTTGCACAGATTCCATTTTTTTAACATCCTTTATGAGGTGAGGTGACCAAAACTGCACAGTATATTCTAGGTGCGGTCTCACCATACTTTTGTATAAGGGCAAAACTATGTCTTTGCTGTGATAGTGGAAGTTTCTTCTGATGAAACCTAGTGCCCTGTTTGCTTTGTTTGCAAAGAGGGAGAGAGAGAGAGAGAGAGAGAGAGAGAGAGAGAGAGAGAGAGAGAGAGAGAGAGAGAGAGAGAGAGAGAGAGAGAGAGAGAGAGAGAGAGAGAGAGAGAGAGAGAGAGAGAGAGAGAGAGAGAGAGAGAGAGAGAGAGAGCAGGGGCAGGGGCAAAGAAGAAAGAAAGCGAGCTGGAGAGGGGGCTGGATAAACATTGTGACCGGTTCTCTTCCCCCCTTTACCCCCACAACCACCCACACACTTCACCTTCACCCACACTACCCTCAGATTGTGGCTTCAACCCCCCCCCCCCCTTCCCCCACACACACACACTCACACATACACACACACACACACACACACACACACATATAACGTAACACCGATATTCAAAAAAGGCAGCAAATCCCTACCCCGTAACTATCGTCCAATTAGCTTAACCTCAATTGTATGTAAAATGCTAGAAACGGTCATAAGAGACAGACTCGTGAATCACTTAGAGGAAAATAACATACTTAACGATACTCAACACGGCTTTCCTTTCTTAAAAAACGTTCCTGTTTAACAAACCTCTTAGACTTCTTCCACGATATCCTCAACCTCTACGATGAGAGTAAAGCTGTAGAAATTATATACCTTGATTTTCAAAAGGCCTTTGACAAAGTTCCCCACAAATGTTTACTGCAAAAACTAAAAGCGCATGGAATACAAGACAGGGTGTTGAAATGGATAGAAAATTGGCTCAGCGACAGAAAGCAAAGAGTAGTCATAAACGGTAAGGCATCTAAATGGACCAATGTAATTAGCGGGGTACCCCAGGGATCGGTACTAGGACCAATTCTCTTTCTAATTTACATCAACGACATAGATGAGGGTCTCACCTGTACAATCTCAAAATTTGCTGACGATACAAAAATTGCAAATAGCGTACTCTCAAAAGAACAAGTTGACGATATGCAACACAATCGAGATAAATTGTCATGTTGGGCCCAAATTTGGCAAATGAGTTTCAATGCGGATAAATGTAAAGTACTACATATCGGATACCTAAATGAGAAAGCAAACTATTCTATGAATGGCACTCAGCTTAGTTAAGAATGTAAACAGAGAAACCGATCTGGGAGTAACAATATCGAGTAACCTAAAACCGAGTCAACAATGTTCAGAAGCTGTTAAAGGCAAACAAAATAATTGGCTTTATAGGCAGGTCATTTGAGCATAAATCCAAAGACGTTATCCTAACCCTTTACAATTCCTTAGTCCGCCCTCTTCTGGAATACTGCGTTCAATCCTGGTGTCCTTATTACCAAAAAGATATAAACAAGCTAGAACGAGTTCAATGTAGAGTTACCAAAATGATACCTAGCCTAAAGAACAAACCATACGAAGAGCAAGAGTGTCTTAGAGAATTAAATCTATTTCCTTTAACCCAGCGCAGATTAAGAGGTGACTTAATTCAAGTGTTCAAAATCATCAAAGGCATCGACAATATGAACTGTAGTAAGTACTTCACTATCGACCAATCTAATTACACGCTGGGGAAACGGTTGCAAAATTATTGGTAAATCTTTTAACTCACACGAATCTAAGAATTTCTTCTTCAATCGAGTTGTCAACTTGTCTAATGGGCTTCCCCGAGACGTTATAGACTGCAGCACCGTTGATTCATTTAAACTCCACCTAGACAAATATCTCGCATCAAACCCGCGACTGACTGCGTTTGTAAATTAATAACTTTATTTTATCCTCCCCTGTTACTAACCCATCTGTCCCCTACTAACTTCCTAATCCTGCCACGGACATTAGTTCCCTTTCCAATGTTCCCCTACCCACTCTAAACCACTGTTTGGACACTTGATCCTCAGTGTTTTGGAGGACAAGCAGCCTAGAAGGGTCACTAGACCTGTTGTTGCTTGATTTCCTTCCTTTGTACACATGTACACAATCGTCATAGCGCGTTGCTACTTTTCCTAAACTATGTAGAATTAATATAGTTTTATTCCCCACAATGTATTTCCACATATCTATCACCTCTCCTTGTCATTTTGTAAATTACGCAACCTCTCATCCTTCATCACTCATATTTTTTTAAATTAGTGTCACATCCTTACCGATAACATATTTTTCCTTTCAAATGCATTCATTTTCTACAACAAAAAATACATTGTTTATCTCCCTTGCTAGTCCTAAACCCTTCATAATCACGTTTTAGTATATTCTTTACTAATTGTTAAACTCTATACCAGCGGTGTCATTAACTTCTCCCCTGTCATCCAGCACTTCACACAGACACATTAACTCACCATCGGACAGACAATCACTGCCGTTCACCTTGCCTGGACTAGTTGTATGCCCTCAACCGACTGGCCTTCTAAGATAAACATATAATTAACAAACAGTCTTGCCTTTTGTCTCCCTGATCCACATAGCAAATAAATCAAGCCAAAGCATTTCCATTGATCTCCATACTGCTTATAACGGGTTAGGATGGACTGCCAGAGAACACTAACTATATTATAAACTAGATATTCACATTGATAATACTGTATTATAGCCACCACAGGCAGGTTCAGCTATGCTAGTATTAGAAGGTGGTGATAATACTTACTCTGTCATGTGTAATCCTGAGTACAAGTGGAACTGGATACAAATATTTATATGGTCGAAATCTATAGATAGTTACATCAAAACAAGAACAAATAGGAAAATACACTAGAAACCAAACAAAATTAATCAGGAAACTATTTTAATAGAAGATGGATATGAATGCAATATATGATACGAGAAGAGGCGTAAAATAAATGGTTATTAGAAACTATTGTTGGACATATTTGATACATCTTGATTAAATTGTTTGACGCACAATTAATCAAGGAGCTGCTTAATTTTCCTAGTTGCTGAATATAGTCATACATATACATATAAATATATGTATATAGAAGGGAGAGAAGAAAGGGATGAGTGAAGATGATGGTTTATAAAAAAAAAATTAGTGTTGGCTAGATTAGACATGATTTATGAACGAGGCTGCCAGTAAGTGAGTGAGACACGCAAACAAACCGTCTTGTATCCCGGTTTTACAGGGTTGTTATTTATTAATCTCGTATCTTCTATATTCCTCTATTTAATGACACTTCGCGTTATTTCACATCCTTCTTCCTCATTACCTTCTTCCCTTTCACTGGTCTCCCCTCTTGCTGTCTTCCCTGCATAACCCTGTCACTAGTCTCCCCTCCTGCTGTTCACTGTTCTTGCTGTTTTCCCCGAGTTTCCGTGCCACTGGTCGCCCTTCCTGCTATTCACTGTTCCTACGGTCTTCCCTGAGTTTCCCTGGCTGAATCAGTCAGTTTACATTGCGGGTCATTACTTCATTAGTTATATTGTCTTGTCATCATGTTAATGTAAGCGTCTCAAAATATACTCTCACCAGCAGCCAGATAGTTGCATATAATGTTCTTCATTTATATTATCTACTTTATATTATATATAGTGCCGGACGCCTAACTTCCTTTTATGAGGGTGGCCATACACAAAGCGCTCACAAGCGGACCTGTCCTCTGTGAGAAGGAAAACCCGTGCCAGTTCATTCAAGGACTTCTAGGATTGACCACTCAACTTAGGGTCCGTCCTATACTTGACATACTGTTACTTTGTAGGTAGTAGGGGTAGGCAGCCCCGCCCAGGGAAGTACTACCACCAAGGTTTCGGGAGACTCAGGGAATAGCCTGAATTCCATTTTCTCTCCCAGGCCTTGGTAGCTGGATACATATCTTTCTGCCTCACACATCAGGGGTATCAGGAAAACCCTCTGTATATAACATACACATCCACCATACACTTACCTTAGGGGAGGTGTGGTGGAGTGGTCATGCCACTGGATTGGTAATCCAATGGACCCGGGTTCAAATCCCGATATGTCAATGGAAAGATATTATTGGGATTGAATTTGTGCTGTACCTAGTATCAGTGCATTACCACAAAGCCCACCGAAATGCCAAAAAAATACCCTCATTGTTCCCTGATTAAATAACACTGTATGAATATTCCCATATTCAAAATATGTTACAGGGGGACAATGCCTAGTGAGTTTACTGCTCAATAGGTGGCGTTGTGAGAGTGAGGGTCTGAGTCTGGAGGGTGAGACGGTGAAGCACTTGAGCGAAGCAACCAGCCGCTTCAGAGATGGAGCTGCTTCGAGCCATGATGGATGCTTCACATGTCTCACTCCCCAGACTGGAACAAGACCTCACGGGCTTCACCATGTTGAGCGGTGGAATGTACAGGCTCTCAACCTATGCCCGAGAGGGAGTAGTTGGAAAAAAAAAAAAAAAAAAAAAACTAATAAATATGGCAGTACAATTGTTAAGAGCAAACCTGGTGGTCCCTCGGATATCCACCCCCGGCAGGGTTGGTTCATCGACACAGGGCCCTCCCGGTCGTCATCATGCGACTGTGTCAAGAGCATTGCAACGTCCCAAAGCTGCTCGTCGGTGCAGCTTTTTCTTTAGTAATATAAGGGAACTTCACTCTAACATCAATTCTGTACACCAATTTCTTCAAGCAGAATCCCCTACTCTCCTTTTTTGACAGAGACTCTAGTAACATCCACATCTGACACGTCTAGATTTAATTTTCCAGGTTATCAACTGCTCCAAAATTTCAGACCTAAAGGAGGTGTATGTTGCTTCGCAAAATCTGAAATTGCCCTGGAGGAGGTTACTAGTTTCATGTTTTTTTTTTTTTTTTTTTTTTTTTTTTTTTTTTTTATATTCCAACTTACTTCCTCTCGGGCATAGGCTGAGAGCCTTAACATTCACCGCTTTACAATGAACAGTGAAGCCTGTGAGGTCTTGTTCCAGTCTAGGGAGTGAGACATGTGAAGCACGTAGAGTACAACGAGCACCTGGCATCTTGCCTTCACATGAGGCACGTTGCTAACTCATGGCCCGAAACGACCCCATCTCTGAAGCCACCTCGTTCCCGTGCTTCACTGTCTCACTCCCTACACTCGGACTCTCACACTTACACACACACAACGCCACCTGTTGAGCAGATAACTCACCAGGCATTGCACCCCTATAGCATATTTTGAATATGAGAATATTCATACAGTGCTATTTAATCAGGGAACAATGAGGGTATTTTATTGACGTTTCGGTGGGCTTTGTGGTAATGCACTGATACTAGGTACAGCACAAATTCCATCCCAATAATATCTTCCCATTGATACATCGGAATTTGAACCCGGGACCTTTGGATTACCAGGCCAGTGGCAAGACCACTCCACCACACCTCCCCTAAATTGTCCCTATTTTGATTATTCTATATACAAATTAATTTCTGCTGGTAAATTTAAATACATATGTTGCATCTACGGTTCCCCAAATACTCCTCCAGAGCAAAGTCTTTTTGATTCTGTGTCCTCACAACTCAGTGTCCTCAACTTAAATGCTTCTTCTGAAATCACTGTGTTGGGTGATTTTAATGTCCATAATGTTGAATGGCTCACTCATTCAGCCAGGACTGATGATGCTGGTCTTGAATGTGAGCTATTTGCAGACTCATTTAATCTCACTCAACTAGTCAACCAACCAACCCGTGTACCAGATAATCCTAATCATAATTCCCATCTACTGGACTTATTTTTAACAACCAATTCAGAAAATTATGATGTTACAGTGAGGTCCCCGCTTGGATCTTCTGATCACTGTCTGATACAGGCCACCTGTCTATCACCTACCACACCTTCCCACTCTGAACCTGTTTTGGTGACTAAATGGCATTACGATAGGGCAGACTGGGAGGGTCTTCAAGGTTTCTTTATTGATATTCCCTGGACCTCTTTCTTTTCTAATGATGCACACTCCACCTTGAGCCACATACAAGATTTTGTAAAAATTGGAATGAAAACTTTTATTCCTCATCAAAAATACAGTAAAAGATCTAATTCACCTAAATGGTTTGACCATAATTGTGCTAGAGTAACTGAACAAAAAGCAATAGCCTACAATGCATACACAAGATCAAAAACACATGAAGCCTTTAATTACTTTAGAAACATCAGAAATCATGCCAAAACTGTATTAAACCTAACTAAATCAAACTTTCTCCACAAGCAGGAAAAAAAACTTCTAAATAATCCAAATGATAAAAAAATATTTTGGTCTACTCTTAACTCATTCAAATCCAACTTCACTACTGCTTCATCCATTCCACCATTAAAATCTCTGACTGGCAATCTTGTAAGTGACCCACGAGGTAAAGCTAACCTTCTTGCGGATATTTTCTCCACCAACTCAACCTTATATGAAATAAATCAAGATGTCCCTGTACTTAATTTTAATTCGCCTGAAATCCCTCACTTAAGATCCACACCAGACATGTCAAAACTATTTTGCAGAATCTCTCAGTAGATAAGGCTCCTAGTCCAGATGAAATTCCTCCAATAGTACTTAAGAATTGTTCCTTGGTGCTCGCTCCTGTATTGGCAAAAAATTTCCGTCTGTGTACTCATACCTTATGCTTCCCAGTACCCTGGAAGAAGCAAACATCCATCCAGTTCCTAACAAAGGTGCCTCTTCAGATCCATCAAACTACAGACCAATAGCTATAACTTCCACTCTTGGTAAAGTCTTTGAAATTATATTAAATAATCACATAATTAAGCATCTTGAGAATAATAAATTAATCAGTGATAGGCAATATGGTTTTAGACGATGTCGATCAACTGCAGACATTCTTTGCCTTCTTACACATCAAATCAACCAAGATACAGACCAACATGGTGAAACACATATAATAGCACTGGATATATCAAAGGCATTTGATAGAGTCTGGCATCAATCCTTATTGTCGAAGATGTCACACTATAGCCTTGCATCATTAGTTCCACTAATTTCTTCTTATCTTCATAACAGAAAAATATGTGTAATGGTAGATGGCCTTTATTCTCAATTTCACTCAATAAATGCTGGTGTTCCCCAGGGATCAGTTTTGGCCCCAACTCTGTTGCTCATTCATATCAATGATCTCATATCTACCACTCATAATCCAATACATTCCTATGCAGATGACTCAACACTCCACAGTTCCTTCACATTTACCAATTCTTTCACCCAACCCGATCTTATAAATTCAAAAATAAGCACTGCAATTTCTCTGAACCAGGACCTTTCTAGAATTAATGAATGGGGACAAAATAATCTAGTTTCCTTTAATGCACAGAAAACCAAGTACATTCAATTTTCTAACCGACAGAATCTCACTGACTCCCATATATTTTTTAATTATGTAAATATTCCCACTTCCCCTAGTATTGACATTCTCGGTATAATATTAACTACTAACTTGAGCTGGACACATTATGTTAGAAGCATTGCTAAGAATGCCTCTAAAAAACTGGGACTCCTGTACAGAGTTCGAGAATTCTTCACTGACCGTAATATATAAAAGTCATGTGCGTTCTCAGATGGACTACTGTTCACCTCTGTGGGGTGGAAGTGGAGTGGTTGCATTGAGGCAGTTGGACAAAATTCAAAATAAAGCTATTAGATTAATCAATAACCCTGCAATCACACAGGACCTTCCTACATTATCCATACGAAGAAACGTTGCATCCCTTGCATTATTCTACAGATATTTTCACAGCAATTGTTCCGAGGAACTTGCTTCAATTGTGCCGCCTCTCCACATCTTTCCCCGTAGAACTAGGGCAGCTGAGAGCGCCCATGAATTTACACTTTCTCCTCCACAATGCAGAACTTCTGCTTATCAGAATGCATTTATCCCCAGAGCTACTACTCTTTGGAATTCACTTTCCTCGAATTGCTTTCCACAAACTTACAATCTACAAATGTTTAAATCCAGTTGTTACAAACATTTTATGAATGGAGGATGCCTTTAGGCACATGGACCTTTTTGTTTTATCTGTATTTTTCTTTCCTCCGTTCATTGTCTCTTTAAAAAAAAAAAAAAAAAAAAAAAAAAAAAGCACGCTTAGCCTATTCTATCATGTAATGTCCTATCCTTTCCTAACCTACCTCTTACACAGCGTATTAGATCCTATCTCAACTGCATTCACCTTATCCTAGCATGTCCTAACCTAACCATAAACAAACCTTTATTAGTGTTGGTGGGAGTCTTGTAGGGGTAAGTGCTGCTAAAGAGGCAATTATTTGCAGCTCAGTTTTCCGGATAACTCTTCCTATATATACCGGTACCACTTTCATTGTAACGGAATGATGGATAAGCATGCTTATTGAATAATTGTATTGACTTGCAATATTCATTAAAATATTGTAGTGGTTACCATCAAAAGTATATAGTATTACATCAACATATGATGCAATCATTATCTTACTTTACTTTAGGTCGACTTTCATAATTGTTTGTGTATAAATATTTTTACTATAAAAGCAAATTATGCCACTAACTACTTTGAAAAACACATACACACACACACACACTATAATCGAACAGAATTTCGCAAACGTGATTGATGCTAGAATATACCATCCCCATTAATCACTGAACCAACGAGCTGTAAAATTGTTAATAGAATAATTTCGTGGTTGATCTATCCATAAAGTGATCAACCTTCCTGCAGAGTGATGGTGTGAAGCTACTCCGATTATCATGCATCAACAGCTATTTACATACAGACCCTCTGCGGCTATAGCAGTATATTTTCCATAATAATTATGGTATTTAATTGATAAATGTGCTTTTATATTGTCTTTGTTTTGGTTTGACTTTGTTTGCAAGTTTTACATTTTAATTTAATTTACGTATTATGTTGGACCAATTTTTTGTGTAAATATGTTATTTTTGTATTTTATATTTTGCTGTGGTCAATAAACTATCTATCTATTTGTCTATATGAAGGAGCCAAAAGGCAAAGCTGTCTGTAACAAGCGTCTCCCGTAATGTTGAAAGACTGATGGTCGCTACTTTAAAACATGTTTTTCTTTTTTTTAAGAGGTGTGGTGTGCTCGTTTAGTGTAGTAAAGTGAATAGGAGGAGGAGGTGTGTGTGAGTCCTAGCTGGATTACTCTGTGTAGGTGAGACACAAACAGAAACAGTGAGGGAAGCCAGACAAATGAAACATGAGTTCCCGCAACTCCTGATCACATGCCTATGAACCCTCCCCTGAGTATTGCCCTGCTCGATTGGTGTATACAATCTCCCCACACGATACTATTTACTATTCCCCATACTATGCCTTGTTCCAAAAAAGTAGTTCAGTAATCGTGAACCCTAACCTCTGCAACTCAAAAAGGGCTAGAGAAAATAGGCTGTAAATGTCCACACCTATTCCCTAGCTGACCCTTCCCAAATGGTAGAAATAATAGCTCGATTACTCTAGTGGTTTGCGAGTTATAGAGGTTCATGTTAAAGATGTTTGATCTACTTATTTGGAACAGGGTATAGTTTTTACTGGACCATGCTCAATATTTTGCTCTAAAAGGCTTTCAGCAATATTATG
Organism: Paralithodes platypus; assembly: GCA_032716605.1. NCBI lineage: Eukaryota > Metazoa > Arthropoda > Malacostraca > Decapoda > Lithodidae > Paralithodes > Paralithodes platypus. The sequence continues at coordinate 13,933,044 of CM064488.1, read as the reverse complement.
AGAAAGCATTATAATATGCTCGTATAACTAATGCATACATAATGATCTAATTAACTATATTTACAAAAATACCTAACAGTTGTTCCATTCACTAAAATTGTTGGATGTATCAATATGAATTCAAAGAGAGAGAGAGAGAGAGAGAGAGAGAGATTTATAGTATGTAATTTTCAACTGACGGTAATTTGACTTCCATAGCACCTGATTTATATATACTTAATAACAATATGTGAAACTACTTAATTTCTGCGTCATATTGATGTGGGGAATTACCATCATATAGTATCAGACATTGTAAGAGCATCAGCTACAATGTTTTCCAGGGTATAGCGAAGATGGCTTACATTTGGTTTGGCCCAAATCTTGCAATATAAGTTCAGAGATCATTTTAATTGAGCTTCATACGCATCCCCGGCTCACAGACTTGGGTCCATTAAGGGAGGCAAGGAGTCAACAAATCTTATCCAAAAGATAATTTGCTCTGGGTAGAAACCAAAAATGGTGCTGACCATGATTCATCAATATAGTTTCGTAAGTTATAAAGACTTCATGAAAAGACCATCCCATACATAAACGTGATAATATTATCTTCTTTCGCGATAAACACTACACGTATTTTACTTATAAATCTATACATAAAGGAAGTCCCCACAGTGTGTAATGCAAGAGAGAAAAAACATGACAAAGAGAAGACCACAAGATGTGCGAGAACAACCGCCCACCACCCGGGACAGGTCCGGTGTTAAATGTTTAATATTCACCTCACGTGAGTCCTGCATCACCTGGGCTCCTGCCCCGCCCTGACCTGCCCTTCCCTACTCTGTCCTTCTTCCCCCCCCCCCCCCCACCCCCACTCTGCTCTGAACTGCCCTGCCCTTCCCTAATCTGTCCTTCCCCACCCTGCTCTGACCTGCTCTCCCCTACTCTAATATGTCCTTCCCCACCCTGCTCTGACCTGCTCTCCCCTACTCTAATATGTCCTTCCCCACCCTGCTCTGACCTGCTCTCCCCTACTCGAATATGTCCTTCCCCACCCTGCTCTGACCTGCTCTCCCCTACTCTAATATGTCCTTCCCCACCCTGCTCTGACCTGCTCTCCCCTACTCAAATATGTCCTTCCCCACCCTGCTCTCCCCTACTTCCACGATATCCTCAACCTCTACGATGAGAGTAAAGCTGTAGATATTATATACCTTGATTTTCAAAAGGCCTTTGACAAAGTTCCCCACAAACGTTTACTGCTAAAACTAAAAGCGCATGGAATACAAGACGGTGTGTTGAAATGGATAGAAAATTGGCTCAGCGACAGAAAGCAAAGAGTAGTCATAAACGGTAAGGCATCAAAATGGACCAATGTAAGTAGCGGGGTACCCCAGGGATCGGTACTAGACCAATTCTCTTTCTAATTTACATCAACGACATAGATGAGGGTCTCACCTGTACAATCTCAAAATTTGCTGACGATACAAAATTGCAAATAGCGTACTCTCAAAAGAACAAGTTGACGATATGCAACACAATCTAGATAAATTGTCATGTTGGGCCCAAATTTGGCAAATGAGTTTCAATGCGGATAAATGTAAAGTACTACATATCGGATACCTAAATGAGAAAGCAAACTATTCGATGAATGGCACTCAGCTTAAGAATGTAAACAGAGAAACCGATCTGGGAGTAACAATATCGAGTAACCTAAAACCGAGTCAACAATGTTCAGAAGTTGTTAAGAAGGCAAACAAAATAATTGGCTTTATAGGCAGGTCATTTGAGCATAAATCCAAAGAAGTTATCCTAACCCTTTACAATTCATTAGTCCGCCCTCTTCTGGAATACTGCGTTCAATCCTGGTGCCCTTATTACCAAAAAGATATAAACAAGCTAGAACGAGTTCAACGTAGAGTTACCAAAATGATACCTAGCCTAAAGAACAAACCATACGAAGAGCGTCTTAGAGAATTAAATCTATTTCCTTTAACCCAGCGCAGATTAAGAGGTGACTTAATTCAAGTGTTCAAAATCATCAAAGGCATCGACAATATGAACTGTAGTAAGTACTTCACTATCGACCAATCTAATTACACGCGGGGAAACGGTTGCAAAATTATTGGTAAATCTTTTAACTCACACGAATCTAAGAATTTCTTCTTCAATCGAGTTGTCAACTTGTGGAATGGGCTTCCCCGAAACGTTATAGACTGCATCACCGTTGATTCATTTAAACTCCGCCTAGACAAATATCTCGCATCAAACCCGCGACTGACTGCGTTTGTAAATGAATAACTTTATTTTATCCCCCCCTCAGTTACTAACCCATCTGTCCCCTACTAACTTCCTAATCCTGCCACGGACATTAGTTCCAGGGCAGTATTTCCCTTTCCAATGTTCCCTTACCCACTCTAAACCACTGTTTGGACACTTGATCCTCAGTGTTTTGGAGGACAAGCAACCTAGAAGGGTCACTAGATCTGTTGTTGCTTGATTTCCTTTGATTTCCTTTGTACTCTACTCTGACCTTCTCTCCCCTACTCTAATATGTCCTTCCCCACCCTGCTCTGACCTTCTCTCCCCTACTCTAATATGTCCTTCCCCACCCTGCTCTGACCTTCTCTCCCCTACTCTAATATGTCCTTCCCCACGCTACTCTGACCTTCTCTCCCCTACTCTAATATGTCCTTCCCCACCCTGCTCTGACCTTCTCTCCCCTACTCTAATATGTCCTTCCCCACACTGCTCTGACCTGCTCTCCCCTACTCTAATATGTCCTTCCCCACCCTGCTCTGACCTTCTCTCCCCTACTCTAATATGTCCTTCCCCACGCTACTCTGACCTTCTCTCCCCTACTCTAATATGTCCTTCCCCACACTGCTCTCCCCTACTCTAATATGTCCTTCCCCACCCTGCTCTGACCTTCTCTCCCCTACTCTAATATGTCCTTCCCCACGCTACTCTGACCTTCTCTCCCCTACTCTAATATGTCCTTCCCCACACTGCTCTCCCCTACCCTAATATGTCCTTCCCCACCCTGCTCTGACCTTCTCTCCCCTACTCTAATATGTCCTTCCCCACGCTACTCTGACCTTCTCTCCCCTACTCTAATATGTCCTTCCCCACCCTGCTCTCCCCTACTCTAATATGTCCTACCCCACCCTGCTCTGGCCTGCTCTCCCACTACTCTAATATATCCTCCACACCCTGCTAAGACCTGCTCTCCCACTACTCTAATATGTCCATCCCCACCCTGCTCTGACCTGCTCTCCCACTACTCTAATATGTCCATCCCCACTCTGTTATGACTTGCCCTGCTATCCACTCATGTCAAACGTTCAATATCTTGCTCATAAATCATAGACATCATTCTGATTCACATACCGAGGCTTGATAACTTCATTACGTCTGATCACTTGCAGTTATTTAAGGAAATCTGCGATGGCTTGAAGGGAGAGAGTAATGGATCGGTAACTAACAACAGGACATTACAGAGATAGTCTAGATATGGAGCCCATAAACTTTAGTGTGATTTAAAGTGACTATGCAAACCTCTCGATCTTAACATGATTTGCAACATAGAACATAGAACTGGTCAGTGAGTCAAGTTTTGCGGTGAGAGAAGAATAATGTTTATATGATTTAATGGTCTTTGGTTACATGGTTTAATTTGATTTACAGCCAAAGGAATGGAGTGCATAATTTATTGATCAGAACGTATTGCAGCTTATTTATACCACAGGTGAATACACTATATGGATGTTGGACATTCACCTGCCGAGTTATGAGGTAAACACCACCCTCCACCCCTTCATCCTCTCTTCTCTTTGATAATGAGGTGTGGTGGTGGGGCGGCACAAAAGTTTAAGCATATAATTTATTCCAAACAATTTATATTTATTCAGTAAAACACTTTGCAAACAAGACAAGACGGCAAACTAAAACACCCTACAACTTTGTTATGGCCTTAAATTTGTTCAATTTCTACCTGTTTGCTGAACATGATTATCTATGGATTCATAAAGGGGGTATTTATTTTAATCGGAAAGGATGAAAACGGTATTGGGAATAATGTTACTTGTACATATTTTAGCTGACCGTTCTAAAAGCTGAACAAAATTCAGGATACGATAACAATCAAAACAAGTACAAGACCAAATAAGCCAAGCTGAACATGCTGCCACAGAGAAGCTGGGTACAACTATGTAAAATACAAACATGATTTGCCATAAAGTTAAGGAACAACCCAGTCATAACCTCACTAAACGATGCCTTCCCTCTGACCCTTGGTTCCACGTGAATTAATCCTAATGAAACCATGTGCTAATCTCGACCTTAAGGGAGGGTGGGGGGATCTAGCCACACTTCTTCCTGATGTTTAGCCCCATTAGTTTTGAAACGTACGTTCCATTAGTTTGGCCATTTTAAGACCTTTCACCTCATTTATTGGTCAATATTAGAACTTTCGTGCTATTTGGGTGTCGATATTTTCCTGGCGAGCGATAACGACCATGTAATTTTAGAAGGAACCAGCATTCGGCCGGGACATTTATCTACCGACAAAAAAAATCTGGAAAAGGGTTCAATGGGTTTTTTATTTAAGATTTATTAAAGTCTAGCGAGGAAACTAATAAATAAATAATTAAATATATAGACTGAAAAAGAACCCCTATCCCTTAATATTAGGGTGCGTCTGCTGGTGAAGAGGGTTGGATGCAGCGAAATTATTATGTTTATTTACGGTACATACTTGCATGCAAATGTTGCAATCATGTCTCTTTAAAATCATTTATGTGAAAATTTGTTTAAGCTATATAAGTTGATTAGGCTTTTAAGTCTCACCTGAGGTCAAACTGTGTGATGACGAAGAGATGATGAACTCATCTTGAGTTCAAATGGTCAGATAAGTCTGTTTTCTTCTCAATAGCAATGTTCCTACAGTACCAATATGGAGGTCATTGAACAATCACTCATTACAATTCCGGGCGTATTATGCTATTCATCTCGTAATCATAACCATGGAGGCTGTTTTGGGTAACTCAATGCACGGTTAATGTATATATACTGTACGTTTAGCGTACACCAAATGCATTAAACAATATCTTAGAGTATATTTGTATTTTAAACATACTGGACATTCAGGAATTACATTAATGACTATACCATAATATATATATTATATTTCACTATATCGGCTTTCGTACAAAGACAACAAATGTTTATCAGCTTTATGTGGATATACAATATTGCATTTTCTTAATAATTATAATGCAGAACTTTAGGGTATCAAATAATACAGGATTATTCTTGACTTGTATTTAAATGCGTTATATTTTGCGTACAGTATATACTTGCTTTACAAGGCTATTGGCCAAGTACTAGATCATATATTTTTGACTTGCATAATTTTCATATAATATGTTAATAATCTTATTTGTAAAAAATGTTGTGCACATTATAAATTAAATTATCAACAAAGAATGGATGATGTTTAGTTAAGAAGCAGATGCACCTAAAATAATATATTATGTATAAAATATACTATGCAACTACTGAAATGTTTGATTAAAATCAAATGAGAAAACAATATTTAGGCACACTAAACACGCCCTCACAATATCATACAATCACACACTAATATACACATATTCTCACAACTCTCACCCTAAAATACACATTATATTACTATTAACACTCATCCTGTCCTCATCTAGCCAGAATGCCTTTATTGCAGGATTCATTATATTCAAGTTACATCTGATTCCTGACGGTCCGAGGTAGTAAATGACTCTCCAGGCTGGTCATTAACTCCTGTTAGATACGTGCTCTTCAATGGCGTATATTTTTCATCATGAATATTTTTTGATAATAACTAATAATATAATTTAAAGATGATTTTTGTTTTTCTATAAAATATAGATGTTTGTAGGCTTAAACATGGCTACAACAATAAAATCGTGTTGTTTTACAAAACAAATTTCAGAAAAATTAAACCAAAATAACGAATGTGATGTTTGTAGTGAAAAACACAACCTGTCTCCACTGAGCCCTCTTCATATTCACTGCATTTCCAATTCCCTATCTTATGATTATCAGTATGCCGTTCATCATTCAATGTTAACATAAATTTGAAGTAGAAGGTGGGTTGCATATTAATGTGTTGTATAGAACAGAACACATTATAATTTTACGTCATCTATCATCAAACTATTTTATGAACTCTTTCAGTAAACCATGATGTTTAATTACCTTTACCAACGAAATTAGAAGGTTATATTTTCGCCAGTTTGTTTGTTCGTTTGTCTGTAAACAAAATATCTCAGACAGTTGTGAACCGATTAACAAAATAATTTGTGGGAAGTTAGGATATGTGCCAAGTAAAAAGTGATTCAACTTAGGAAGTGGTTGGTAGAGCACACACCTTCACCAGCGTAGGCGGTTCACAAAGTTATGAACCGATGTTCACGAAATAAGGTCTCCATCGCAGATATGGTATGCGCCAAGGAACAAGTGATTCTAATTTAGAGGCGATCGGTAGGATGCATACCTCCGCCAGCTTGGCGGAGGTATGCGGTCACCTAAGTGCCCCTCTAGTGTGGCTCTTCTTAGACAATGTTAGTAACTTTGGAATGGGTAATAGGGAGTCAAAGGGGTAAGATAGAGATAGAGAGAATGGGGGATATGTTTATTAAAGTGATTGCGGTTCAAGAAAATATACGATATCCACAGAAAGTAACTAATCGAAACACTAACGAGCAAGGTATGAGTGGTAAAGTCGTATGTGTTATCATGATGCTTGGTAATGCCTAAATGGATTCGAAATTACCCTATTGAACTACAATCCTAGAAAAATTAGATTTGGGTTCATGTTTTTATCGTATGCAAGCATCTATAGAAACAATAGCTGTACAGGGTCATATCTAAAAGTTATTCCAACTCGTTTTCAATTTGATAGTGACTTGCTATACTCTTCAGTGAAAAATTACTGATTATAATCAACAACATTTTTAAGACATATTGAAAGGACGCAGATAAAAAGAGAAAATGTATATACACTATATATATAACATAGGAGTGATCAGGAGGGACAGAAATCAGATACATTGATTAAATGACAGCTGCAAGAGAAGCGAAGGTGAAGTATATACTGTGTATATATACAGTATATATATATGTGTGTGTGTGTGTGTGTGTGTGTGTGTGTGTGTGTGTGTGTGTGTGTGTGTGTGTGTGTGTGATATCGACTGGTTGCATGGAAAGCGCAGCCTTCACAAGAATAACAGGACCAGGGTTATGACAAACATCTTGTAGGCAGGAGTTTACTTTATTGACAATGTTTCAGACATCTTTGCGTCCATCATCAGGTCTAAAAAGCAGAAGTGAACACAATATTTACAAACATGTAGACAATAAAATAATGTGGGCAAAGAAAGCAAAAATAGCAGGATCTCTCAGAAAAATCAACTAAAATATAGAACCAGAAAGAGCTAATACGGAGACAATTGAAATGGTAAAGGACATAATTTATATTTATTATTTAAGTATAGATAAAGTAAATTTAGGTCATTAACGTTACTCTAAGCTATTATAAGTAAAAAGGTCAATATTTTAAAAGCAAAGAAGGGGGGGAAGAGGTTTCATTATCACCAATGCTAGGGTGTACCATAGCTTGATGAATGCTTTCTAGAGTGAGTAGGTCCAAGTCATTGGCGCTACTGTCTAAAACCACGAATTGGTCTCTATTTATAGGGTGGTCATGATAAAAAGCATGGTCCCGAATAGCTGAGTCAACAGGCTTTGATAATGGCAAACCCGTTCTTACTAATACACCTACTGTATATGTTCCGAAATCCTGGTTCTCAGGTGCCTTTGTTTAACCGATATATGTAACCATACACCTCTACTCACTTTCTATGTTTGGTTGGTCCTCTTCCACAACCCTATAGCTGTCCACAAGTACCTCCACTTACTGTCTATGTTTGGTTGGTCCTCTTCCACAACCCTATATCTGTCCACAAGTACCTCCACTTACTGTCTATGTTTGGTTGGTCCTCTTACACAACCCTATAGCTGTCCACAAGTACCTCCACTTACTGTCTGTTTGGTTGGTCCTCTTCCACAACCCTATAGCTGTCCACAAGTACCTCCACTTACTGCCTATGTTTGGTTGGTCCTCTTTCACAACACTATAGCTGTCCACAAGTACCTCCACTCACTGTTTGTGTTTGGTTGGGTGGTTAACAGAGGTAAGCGATACTTATCGTACCCCATAATATGACCTCACTGTTTGTTGACTTTATCTCAATCGCTACCTTCAACCATATCTGCTGAAATTTGGGTATATATACAAATTGTTCATGTATTATTCTAAGCTATATATTTTCTATCTTCGTATTCATTATGTTCCCACAGTGTTTATTTGTTATTTCAATATTATCAAGTTGCCAAAGTTGCCCTTAATAATCTGGCAAAATTCTTGTTATATATGTTGAGCCTGGGGTCCACAGAAACTGACCACCGGACTCACCAAGTAAACGTGATAGGATCTTCTCTAGTTAACACTGCTGGCAGGGGGTCGCTTCTAGTAGTTAGGTAGTCTGTTTCTTATACTTTTCCTCGTGTGCTTATATGTCCTCTTGACTTCATACGCATTATTTTTTATATAGGTATTTGATAAAGTACCCGTCCCACCTTCCTCCTCTTAAGGGGAGATTTTAGCTATTTGTTTATTTATATATAATATATATATATATATTATATATATATATAT
>CM064488.1:13856789-13921789 GCA_032716605.1 Paralithodes platypus | reverse complement strand
GCCCTGGAACTAATGTCCGTGGCAGGATTAGGAAGTTAGTAGAGGACAGATGGGTTAGTAACTGAGGGGGGGATAAAATAAAGTTATTCATTTACAAACGCAGTCAGTCGCGGGTTTGATGAGAGATATTTGTCTAGGCGGAGTTTAAATGAATCAACGGTGATGCAGTCTATAACGTTTCGGGGAAGCCCATTCCACAAGTTGACAACTCGATTGAAGAAGAAATTCTTAGATTCGTGCGAGTTAAAAGATTTACCAATAATTTTGCAACCGTTTCCCCGCGTGTAATTAGATTGGTCGATAGTGAAGTACTTACTACAGTTCATATTGTCGATGCCTTTGATGATTTTGAACACTTGAATTAAGTCACCTCTTAATCTGCGCTGGGTTAAAGGAAATAGATTTAATTCTCTAAGACGCTCTTCGTATGGTTTGTTCTTTAGGCTAGGTATCATTTTGGTAACTCTATGTTGAACTCGTTCTAGCTTGTTTATATCTTTTTGGAAATAAGGGCACCAGGATTGAACGCAGTATTCCAGAAGAGGGCGGACTAAGGAATTGTAAAGGGTTCGGATAACTTCTTTGGATTTATGCTCAAATGACCTGCCTATAAAGCCAATTATTTTCTTTACCTTCTTAACAACTTCTGAACATTGTTGACTCGGTTTTAGGTTACTCGATATTGTTACTCCCAGATCGGTTTCTCTGTTTACATTCTTAAGCTGAGTGCCATTCATCGAATAGTTTGCTTTCTCATTTAGGTATCCGACATGTAGTACTTTACATTTATCCGCATTGAAACTCATTTGCCAAATTTGGGCCCAACATGACAATTTATCTAGATTGTGTTGCATATCGTCAACTTGTTCTTTTGAGAGTACGCTATTTGCAATTTTTGTATCGTCAGCAAATTTTGAGATGTACAGGTGAGACCCTCATCTATGTCATTGATGTAAATTAGAAAGAGAATTGGTCCTAGTACCGATCCCTGGGGTACCCCACTACTTACATTGGTCCATTTAGATGCCTTACCGTTTATGACTACCCTTTGCTTTCTGTTGCTGAGCCAATTTTCTATCCATTTCAACACACCGTCTTGTATTCCATGCGCTTTTAGTTTTAGCAGTAGCCTAAACGTTTGTGGGGAACTTTGTCAAAGGCCTTTTGAAAATCAAGGTATATAATATCTACAGCTTTACTCTCATCGTAGAGGTTGAGGATATCGTGGAAGAAGTCTAAGAGGTTCGTTAAACAGGAACGTTTTTTACGAAAGCCGTGTTGAGTATCTTTAAGTATGTTAGTTTCCTCTAAGTGATTTACGAGTCTGTTTCGTATGACCGTTTCTAGCATTTTACATACAACTGAGGTTAAGCTAATTGGACGATAGTTACTGGGTAGGGATTTGCTGCCTTTTTTTAATATCGGTGTTACGTTGGCTAGCTTCCACTGATCAGGCATAGTTCCAGACTGCAAGGATTTATTGAATAGTAATGTCAGTGGTTTGGAGAGCTCATCCTTACCTTCCTTTAGAACTCTAGGCGAGATTGTATCAGGTCCTGGCGTTTTATTTACCTTGAGTTTATCTAAACAATTCAATACTTTTCTCTCTGTAACGGTGATATTGCTTAGAACATCTGAATTATCAATCTGAATCGGCGATGGTGTAGGGATATCACTGAGGTCTTCTGTTGTAAAAACTGATGCAAAGAAGGTATTGAGGGCATTACTCATTTGTACTTCGTCTTTGGTGTATTCTCCATTTTCATCGACTAACTGGTCCAACAGTTGAAGTAACTACTTTTTTCTTTCTGATATAACTATAGAATTCTTTCGGGTTTGTTTTACTTTGATTCGCAATATGTAACTCTAAGGTCTTTTTACTTTGCTTAATTAACTTTTTGGCTTTGCGTCGTAGCTCTACAAATTTCACCCGTTCTTCGTCATTTTGTGAGGATTTTAATCTATCATTAGCAAATTTTTTAGCAAGCAGGCAGTTCGAAATATCTTTATTCCACCATTTGGGCTTATTATTATGGCCTGAACGCCGTATTTTCGATGGTATGCAGTCTTGCATTGCTTTTAGGTAAGTGGTTTCGAATAACTTCAAAGATGTATTTATGTCGTTATTGTTAATTAAACAGCTCCAGTCAGTTTCTTTAAACATAGCTCTAAGTTTATGGAAGTTTGCTTTCTTGAAATTAGGGACTTTTTCGATGCTACTATTTGGTTCGTTACTAGTAAACTTCAAAGTGAAAGTTATCGTACGATGGTCGCTGTTACTGAATTCATCACCAACATTCAAATTTTCTATCAATTCTTCTTTTGTTGCAAGTACAATGTCAAGAACGTTATTATCATTATTATTGAGAGCGAACTTCCAGCAAGAAGGGAAGACGTTACAGGAGAGACAGAGATGCAAGAGTTTGCCTAGGCAGGGAGTCAGCACGGAAGCACAGTTTTTTAGTACAACAGGAGGAACATCGTCCGGACCATACGCCTTCCTAGTATTAAGCCCAGAGAGGGTACAAAGTATATCTTTAGAAGAGATTAGGATATTAGGCATAAGTAGGAGAGAGATGGGTGGAGAGGGAGGAATAGCACAGGAATCATCCTAGGTGGAGTTTCTAGCAAAAGTTTGAGCGAAGAGTTCAGCTTTGTCAGAGGAAAAAGTTATGGTTGTGTCATCAGAGTGGAAAAGGAGAGGGAAAGACGAGGAAGAAATTTTTTTGGAGAGGTTTTTGGCTAGATGCCAGAAAGCTTGGGAAGAGTTAAAGTTGCATAGTTCAGTCCATTTATTGTTGATGATTTTGTTTTGGCAAGTCGAAGAACAGATTTGGCTTGATTCCGGGCAGAAACATATGAAAGAATGAGATTCTTGAGTTTTAAGGCGTAGATACCTTTTGAATGCTTCCTCCTTATTGCGGACAGCAGTAGAACAAGCGTGAGTAAACCAAGATTCTTTTGCAATAGTCTGAGAGAAAGAAAATGGAATGTATGCCTCCCTGCCTGATAGGATTACCTCGGTAATGCATTCAGCACTCTCCGAGGGTCCCCGGCCACGTTAGCAAATATATTTCCATGGGAAATCAAAGAAGTACTGCCGAAGAGCCTCCCAGTCGGCAGCGCTGAAGTGCCACAAGCGCCGCCGATTGGGAGGATCGGGTGGCCGTACTGGAGAGATATGACAGGTGACAGAGATAAGTTTATGGGTGGAGGAGCCCAAAGGAGAGAAAAGACCGACAGTATAATAAAAAGGGTCGGAAGTTAGAAACAAGTCAAGAATGTTGGGCCAATCTCCAAAGCGATCTGGGATACGGGTGGGTTGCTGAACCAACTGCTCTAGGTAATTTAGGATAGAGAAGACGTTGGCTTGTTCACCAGGTTGGTCAGTAGTATGAGAGGAGGGCCATTGGCGGTAGTGAACGTTGAAAACTCCTAATATGGAGATTTCTGAGAAAGGAGAAATGGATAGAATTTAGAGTTTAGATAGTCAAAGAATTTGGGAAAGTCGGTAGAGTTAGGGGAAAGATAGACAGCACATAAATATTTAGTATGTGAATGACGGATAGTTTGAGCCATAAAGTTGAAAATTCAGAGGAGTCGAAATCGGGAAAACGAGAGCAAGTGAGTTTGTTGTGCACATATGCAAATCATCTGCCTTTGGCTATGAAACTAGGATAGATAAAGTAGGAGGATACAGAGAAGGGGCTGCTGGCAGTTGCTTCAGACACCTGAGATTCAGTAAGGAAAAGAAGATCAGGTTTGTAGGAGGAGAGATGGTGTTCGACAGAGGGAAAATTAGAGGAAAGGCCGCGAATGTTGCAAAAAGTTGATAGTAAGAGTGATAGGCCGAGGTCCAGATAATTGTGTGGGGTCATCAGGGGAAGGTCGGCTGGGTGTGGGAGCATTTATGGTCCCCCCCCACCCTTGTGGAAGAATGAAGTGTGGTGGGTTCCATAGGGATTGGGCCATACGGGATTGGGCCCATACGGAATATACGGAATTGGGCCCATACGGGATTGGGCCCACGGGATTGGAACCTAACCTAACCTAACCTAAGTGGGCCCAATCCCGTATGGGCCCAATCCCGTGGTCACCGTGTGGTGTGCATGTTTAGTGTAGTGAAATAGATAAGAGCTAGAGGAGGTTTTTCTGAGAGCAAGCTGGATTACTCTCAGTGTAAGTGAGGCACAAAGAGAATTAGTAAGAGAGGCCAAGCAAATGAAACAGGAGTTCCAGCGACTCCTTATCAAATGCCTATAGCCTCTCCTGGGTCTAGCCCTGTTCGATTGGTGCCTACAATCTCCCCCCAATATATGTTTCATATACTGCTTCGAACGTTTTATACTACACGTAAACATATATTAATCTTACTGAACACCTTTGGTCCCAAGGGTAAAGGAATCTACCTGTTGTACAAGTTCGCTAATGTTTATTATGTATACATTTATATTGGCCACAAACTGGTTTCTGTCTCACCTTAGCAAGTATACTGTTTTATGTCCAAAATTAATGACGGAAACGATATAAAGGAAGATAAATTCAAAGTAACTATCTTTTCCATAGATGGCGCAAGTTTAACTTATTATAAGAACCTCATTCCTTATCATGCTTGTTTGTGTTACGAAGGGTGGCCTTAAATACTGAAATATGATAAAGAACAGTTGATGTAAGAAACTGGTATTATGCAGTAGACCCCTAGACACTGCTGAGAGAGAGAGAGAGAGAGAGAGAGAGAGAGAGAGAGAGAGAGAGAGAGAGAGAGAGAGAGAGGGGGGGGGGGGAGAGAGAGAGAGAAGCACAGATACAAAGATAAGCATAACTCTCCACAAGGTAACCCTGAACCAGATGACTGCCATGATAAACCCGGGTTGTGTCCCGGTGAGGGCAACATATGGGTGTTCACTAACATTATTAAGGGGAGATGGGTATATTTTTTGGTCGATTATTATATACCGGGTATATACAGTATATTATCTTTTTAGTTTCCTCCCTAGACCTCAATCAAACTTTAAAAAAAAACATCCATTAGATTCCCCTTCTAGATTCATTTAGATAATTTGTACATTTTTCGGTAGAAAAATGTCCCGGCCAAAGGCCGATTCTTCCAAAATTACAGGCTCACTATCGTTCGCCAGGAAAAAAATCGACACCTAAATAGTACGAAAGATCTGAACATTCACAAACAAAATGGGGCGAAAGGTCTTAAAATCGCCAAAGTAACGGGCCAAACTTCTTAAAATCTGAAAACTAATGGGGCTAAACATGAGGAAGGGGGACCATGAAAACGAGTCATCTCCCCTTAACACATTTACATACAGTTAAACCAGTTATACAGCAGCGAGAGAGAGGTAGACAGTGCTGGTTTCTTACGCTGGGGACCTTGTTAATTGAAATGTCTTTGAAAAGTTATCTGAGGACGAATTTTGTGGCCAAGTTATCTTTGAATTTATAAAGCAAGATCTTTTATGTATCAAGCTATTTGTTTTCAAGGAGGGATTGTGAGTGTACAACATATACAGTATTTTACCGTAACTCCATCACCATCATTACCTAATTTTCATCATAATCTGGTTCATATTAGACGATTTTCTTTAGCTTGTAATTTGCCTACACGATTTAAATGGGTCAATACGATCTCACTAAACACTCTTATTAACATAGGTCCTTTTTAAGCTACATAACTTCATCTATTTTCTGAGAGAATCAAAGGTAAAAAGGTGTCATGGTGCTGAAGGAGTTAAGACTGACGCAAATAGGTATGAGAGTCATATTTAATGTATCTATTCTGGCCAACATCCGGGATGCTAAATATGCCCTTATTCACGCAAACACACGTGCGTACTGTACTGTACATATAGAAATCTTTCTCCCTGATAAGGATTCGAACCGAGATGTGCAACCTTGATGTTCTAGGTTCAAATCGTGTTTATAGTATCTTGAAATTAAGGAGTTTATGGAAATGATTGTCGGCGAACTATATATTTTGTATGTAACTATCATATTATTTTAAATATTGCACTAGTATAATAATGTATTGAATTAATATTGTGACTCGAGCTAATAATCTGTTTAGCTTCGCCAGCTACCTAGGAAAACAGTTGTCTCGATCAACAATATGAAACTTTCGAGCTTTTCTCAAGGTCATCTCATTATAGAGTAACTGTAAACAATTAATTCATATTTGTTAAATATTATGAATTACCATTTTATTATGCATTTATTTCGAGGTATGTGATCAACTGTATACCTAGGGTATACAGTGTTATGTATGAAACCATCAATGAAGTTCGGTCACTTATTCAGTCTGCTTCGAACCATTTGATTTTAAATGCAATACATTTAGTCTATCCTAAAAAAATTACATCTTCTCGCAAATACTAATATGAAAGAAAATGTAAAGAAAACTGGGTGGTAAAACAACGCAATCAACAATGAACCGAACCAGTAGGAAGGGACTGGAGTTCTCGAAAAGGGGCTCCAGTCCTGACGCTATACTTGACTTAGTGTGCTGGCTTAATAATCTAGAAGGGTTGAAATCCTTAATTTAACTAACTAGCCAGTCATTATTTATGTGCGGTGGGTGTGACACGTTATTTATGGCCAGAGTGTTACTACGTGTATTTAGTGGATATATTATTTATAACTTTGTGTACCGATGCTGCCAGTACCCAATATTTGCACAATCAAAATATAACCTTGGAAAAACTATACCTGAATGAGGACAAAGAGATGCCTTGTGTTTCACATTGTTGCTACTTACCCGATATATTTAGAGGTATTTACTTCAGTCTAGCGGCATAATTTTACAGCTAGCGATATTAATCTTAACGATATTCTAGAGATTTCATACATTGCTAAACTATATTATAGAAACTGTCAGTTTTCTAGTGATTTCGGCATTTATTTACTATCTAGCGTCCTTCTAACGACTCTTAATACCGGATCTAGCGGTAGTTTGCGTTTTTATTTGGTTGCCCGAGTTATCAAATGAATAATTTAGTGACACACCAGTCATGGTTTATAATACTTTATTACAAACGCTGTAGAGGTCAGTGTAATGTGGTCACTAAGGTTATCAACATAATGTATTTGGGATGGTCAGGTTAAAAGAGTGACATAGTAATATATAGAGATGTAAATACGAATGTCTGGCTCTGTATCTATTTCACTTATTATCTTAAACTAGCACAATTATATGACACTAATCATAGAACGTCTAAGATCTAGTAGCAGAGAAAAGTAACTATAGCATTAATTATTTATCTGTTCCTTTAGTTTGTTCTTTAATATTTACATACATTAATTTATGACAATTGTTGTCATGTCGTCTGTTTCACATGCATTCCTATGTATTTATCTTCTCTTCCGATAACATCATCTGAGGAGGTCTTTCTAAACAATAAATACCTAATTGTCTTTTCCTCATCCTTTTCTATTATGGTTAAGAACGCGAGTAATACCACAGGTGTCCAAGAAAATGTACTCAATATCCATATATTTTATCATCCAACCTGTTCTTCCCACATATATATTTTTTTATATTTTTTTTTTATGAGTTCAAATGGTCATGTGATGTAATGTGATGTGTAGTAGTACATAATAATATAACTGGTGTAGGACAGTTATTATTTTTGTGGTTTGGTGTTGGTACGATGGTTCTTGTGATCTGGTGGATAATTCATCTCTTTATGCAACACGAATGTCGCTTACATTTAGAATTATGTTTTAGAAGGATGTCGTCATACTGAAGGTGCTACTTTAAATCGTGTTTTACCTATTGACTATCATTTATTGAAGATAGATTTGCGTTAAACATGACAAAGAAAAGGAAAAGAAAGAAAATGGTCATCATACTAAAAGGGATAGTGTAGTTAACGTTTTATATATACGATAAAGATGTCCAGGCTGCTATTTTAGCTATATATAAACTTAACAAAAAAAAAGTGAGAGAGAGAGAGAGACGTATAAGGTGAAATACATATAGTATTTGTTGAAATATATATATTAATAGTAACCAAAACGCTAAGTAATTCAGCATATTGAAATGCTTTAATATTCTGTCAAAGCTCTCGTTTTGTTAATATAATTATCTGCCTGATGGCGTAATAGGTTTCCATTAAGTTTATCTTTATAATCCTTTAATCCTTATAATCTTTATAATCAGCTTAAGTACCCTCTATACCGCCCACGTTGTCTACCGACTATTTGATTGATGACCACCATTACTATCACCGCCACACCTCACCGCCATACATCACTACCACCCTCACACCTCACCACCATACATCACTACCACCTCCACCTCAGGTCAGAAGGTAATGAGAGCTAAGCCTTGGAAGACAGGGTAGCAGGATGCCGACTCTAAAACCGTGTTTCCAAGTACAGTATATTTATATGGAATATACGACATACTTCCTTTTCGGAGTAATGAATATGCTAATTATATAAATAGTGGAAGATCTGCATGTTAGCATACATCGTAAATTACAGTACATTTCCATTAAAAAAACGAAGGAAAAACATTTAAACCGTTGAAGAGCGATTGGTGTAAGGAGGAAGGGTGGGGAGGAGGAGGGAGTTGGGATAGGACTAGGGAATAGTAATTAGGTAGTTATTAATAAGGGCGGTGGTAGGAGATGGTCTGTGCTGCCTAATATGGCCACTTTGAAGCCACCAACCACACCGACATTCCGGCATTACACTACCCCACCCTGCCTACCCTGTCCCTCACATACTGCCACTGGCTCGTGACACTTCTTTTCTTAGGCTAAATATTATTGTCTCTACCTATTATCTTTTGAATTTCTCCGTTTGGATTTGTGGTTATCCATCCTTGCTTTGTCAGACCGAATTGTCAACTTGCTTATTGAATATCTAACCAGATTTCCCTGCCTCGTTTTACCTCGCTTTAATACTAGAACGTGTTCTTCGAACCAGATAAACATTCATCTAGTTTTTTCTTGCACATACATTATTTCATAACTCATGTCTAAGTTTATTACTGACAGTATTGACTACCAATATTGCCTGTTTGAGTATATTCACATACATAATTATTTTTAATTATACATACACAAAATATATATTTTTTGTTCCAGTTCTTTGTTTACTGGACGTTTAATTATTGATGTAGGTGTCCTTCCCCTGGATAACATACAGGTAATTATATACCCGGTATATATATATATATATATATATATATATATATATATATATATATATATATATATATATACAGTATATATATATATATACAGTATATATATATATATATACAGTATATATATTTGTTTGAAAGTCGGTCACTCAATTTGTATCTATATTTTATAATCCTGGATTTATTTTCTTTGAATATCATCCTAATGCATATAGTTAGTCTTACGTAGTTAAACAAAGGAACGAAGGAAACCATTCGGCATATCCATGGTGAATATATTATTGGAGTTCATTCTCTTTCAATACAACCTTAATACAAATGTAATACCAACTGTTGTCCATCTATTATCTGCAGATCCATATTTTCAATGTGAATGATTAAAATATGTCTATTAACCACTTTAGGATTATGACGCGTTTTGACAGTTTATCCTGGTTACCATTAGACGATGTTATGCAGTTTATGAAGTATATGTTGGAATTAAAAGGGTATACTAAAGACTATCTCAATTAGCAAAACGACTTCCATACACTTTTCTTAATCTGAATAGAATCTTCTAATATATTTTATTCGATACTCTTTGGACAATATTAGATTGATGTCTTTTCAGCTACTTGATCCTGGCAATGCTATCTCAATTTCCCATATACTCAGTTATTCGATTAGTCAACGTACATTTATAAAAACACTTTCACAGCGTAATTAAAATACAGGTTTGATGTTCGAGTACAGCTTTTACCGGATGTTTTATCATAACACACGACTTAGAATATCTTTGCAAGGGTTTGTTAGTTATACTTTTTCGAATTATTTTACTAAACTGACCCAAATACTCAATTTACTTAATCTTTCTTTCGATTTATATAATTCTTGAACTATGGAACTCTGTCAGAGTATAGAGTATAAAAGTACTTTATTCAAATCCACTTCGTCTTGCATGCTTCCATATCTACGGTAGCCACCAGAATCTGTATACTGTATATATATATATATTGTATCTACTGTAAAGTTCGTCACCTGCAAGTGGCACCGATGAGCGCACCCCCCTTCGGTATTTTGCATAACGTGTTTTCCCCTAGACAGGTTGCCGACCAAGGCTGACGAGTCCTATCCATCATCGTTTGTTGGAAAAATTGTATCTATCTCCATAGATAATTTTATTTGTAACTTGTTTTTATATTCCTATAATTTGCTCTTGTTCTCATTTCAATTGTTCAACTATCCCCTATGTCTTTTACGTTTAAGTCGTGTGTTTCATATGACGGCGTAATCAAGAACAACATAATATTCTAAGGCCTTTTATCACGTGCATGTTTACTCATTCTCATACTTTTACCTCAATTTTATAATTTATTACCCATTGTCACAACTCTCTCTCCCTCCCTCTGCCTCTCAGACTAATGTATATACAGGCGTGTGTGAGGTTGACAACTTACACTGTCACAGTAAACGTATGGTGGAGAAAGGTGTGTAAGTGTTAAGGTGGGTCTCAGGAGGGAGGAGGGGGAGGGGTCACGAATTGTATCAGGTTACTGGTACTTTATAGGCGAGTCGCTAAGCATTAGTTAGAATAGAAATACGTTAGATGAGCGAGAGAAATATATAAAAATGCATGACATTTCAGAATTAGATAATTCGGCACATGATTTTGACCAACTATTTGACTCTATAAAACTTTAAATATGTTCAGTTTTAGCCTTATGACGAAGGCTTTTCATTATCATGACTCGAATAATACTTTCATGTGTCTTGTGCTGGCCAACATATACTGTGAGGAATCCCACACATGTCACAATAGTAGGGGAGCTAGCAAACATTTGTATTACATCTCGAGTACAAAAGGTTTGAGTACTGGAATTTATTGATAGTGTATTGGAGATCCCCAATCGGTGATTCTTTAAGTTTTATAATTGGTGCATTTGGTAGTAGGAGCCCCTTATAAATAATATCCCATAAGAGTTCTTAAACATGTATTTTTGCTTGATACTGTACATCGTTGTTGAGTTATCTGACTGGTCTCAAATGACTCATCTGAACAAGAGAAACAACTTATGTTCAGACAATGTTTAGCTAATGTTGACAGTTTGACTAGTACAGGCACCTGTAGTTCAATTTCTTGAGACAAAAGTTGCCATTTTTTACCAATTATTGAATACAGGTGCCTGTGCAAGTCAAACAGTCAACATTAGCAAAGCATAGTCTGAACATAAATTGTTTCATTTGTTCAGATGAGTCATTTGGGACCAGTCAGATAACTCTACAACGATGTACAGTATCAAGCAAAAATACATGTATAAGAACTCTTATGGGAAATTATTTATAAGGGGCTCCTACTACCAAATGCACCAATTATAAAACTTAAAGAATCACCGATTGGGGATCTCCAATAGACTATCAATAAATTCTAGTACTCAAACCTTTTGTACTCGAGATGTAATACAAATGTTTGCTAGCTCCTGGACTACAAGCTTTCGGTCTAGACTGCATACTTTATTGCCAACAAGCTTCTTGGATACTGTAAAAGTATACTCCTGCAGTATTAGTATATTGAAAAAAGTAGAATGAGCGTAACCAACTGCTTCAGAGGCCTCAGAAAAGTAGAGTATATACAAATGTGAACCCTAGTCTACTATTTAAACCATTGAGTCACCAACTTCCATTTTGTCACCACCACCTCTATGGTACCTCAAACCAGCAACCAACTTCTTTCATAGATGGTCAGCTATCTAATAAGGCTCTTACTATTTTACCATGTAAGACCCTACGTCTCTGTGGGAGGATATCTGAAGAAAGATGTTTACCAGGTTAGCGGAACATAGCAACTAATCTCGAATACCACGAGTAACTAAACCTAATCCAGAGTTGACAAAAAGTGGGAAAGTTGCGTGGGACGGAGAGTTGACCAGGGGTTCAATTATTGACCAACAACATACTCCCAAGGTTCATAATACAAAATCTTTCTCTCTCCAATCAAATTACTTACCACACTGCTCCCAGTTCTTTCAATTTGTCAGTTTGAAGCTTCATAATCTTGCTAACATCTGTCTTCACTGTCAATCTGTTTATAACCGTGTTGAATTGTTTGCAATTCCTAAAGCGTATCTTTCTCCTCAGTTTTGCCTTCTCTTCTCTCCAGGCATCCGTGTTATTATGATGGGTATCTCTATACAAGGTGTCAAACTAATAGATTTACACCAACACTTCCTTCCAGACTCTCAGTACTAACCTGCACGACTTCCCTTCCTCGGACCTTTTATGTTTGGTGATGATCTCGGTGAGGTGGGAGGACTGAAGATGATGGTGGAAGGCCAGGCGCGTGTGGTTAAGGGGAGATGGGTCGTTTTTCTGTCCCCCCTTGTTCTTCATGTTTAGCCCCATTAGTTTTCAGATTATATGAAGTTCGGTCCATTAGTTTGGCGACTTTACGACCTTTCGCCCTACTTCATTGTCAATATCAAGACTTTTTGTGTAATTTAGGTGTCGATTTGTTTTCCTGTCGAGCGATAGCAAGCATGTATTTCAAGAGGAACCGGAAATTTGTTCTATCGAAAAATTTACAAAGTTGTCTTGAAGGAGGGTCTTTGTTTTTTTTGTTTTTTTTTAATGGAGGTCTATGAAGGAAACTGAAAACAAAATATAAAATATATAAAATATATAAATTAGCAAATAAATACACTAATCCCCCCTTAACAGGGAAATATTTGAACACAAATGTTTCATACGTTTTCCAGTGTGTTGATCCTTAGCTAAACTATCACTTAAACATAGTAATTTGTTTTAATTAATTTATTTGGAAATTATTCATTGTCTTTAATAGTTGGACTTTCTACGCATTATAATTCCTTAGCAAACTGACAATTTTCATTGTGTGTTATTATAATTTAATATTACTGATACATTATATTAATATCGGTTACGCTAATCTGTTGAGAAAATATTATCGCGACAATCTGCAAATTAATCCTTATACTACGGCGCTCTCCCCCATCCCTGGCTATCTCTACTTATATCTTATCCGTTCATCTCCAGATTCACTTCCACCGCCTGCTCTCTCTCTCTCTCTCTCTCTCTCTCTCTCTCTCTCTCTCTCTCTCTCTCTCTCTCTCTCTCTCTCTCTCTCTCTCTCTCTCTCTCTCTCTCTCTCTCTCTCTCTCTCTCTCTCTCTCTCTCTCTCTCATGCATATTATTGCTCACCTGGACTTTAAATTTAGTAATTAAACAATATGACCACATAATTAATTCAGATACATTTTGCATAAGATTATAGAATAAAATTCGTAATCGATTTTAGAATAACCATAGCATAATAATTTTAATTTGGAACGAACGAACTACATTGACAAAAGGAGAGGTGAATACTGTGTGTGTGTGTGTGTGTGTGTGTGTGTGTAATTCAATTATGTATTATTAATTGAGTAACCTATCGTCGTGCTACCATTCTACCATTTTAGAAAAATGTCCTGGCCCAAGGCCGGTACCCTCTAAAATTAAAGGCTCGCTATCGATCCCCAGGAGAAAAAATCAACACCTAAATGGCACGAAAGGTCTTAATATTGACAAAGAAATCTCAAAATCGCCAAACTAACGGAACGAACGTCTAAAAATCAAAATAAATAATTATGATGAACATGAGGAAGAAGGGGGTCCAGAAAAAGCGACAACCTCCCCCTTAAGATCTATCCTTATATTAGAACATTTCCTGTACTCATTTCCCAAGATATACCCTTTCTTAGGTAGATCTAATAGTCTTGGTAGTTTTGAATTACATTTCCCAAGATATACCCTTTCTTAGGTAGATATAATAGTTTTGGTAGTTTTGAATTACATTTCCCAAGATATACCCTTTCTTAGGTTGATATAATAGTCTTGCGTAGTTTTGAATTACATTTCCCAAGATATACCCTTTCTTAGGTAGATATAATAGTCTTGGTAGTTTTGAATTACATTTCCCAAGATATACCCTTTCTTAGGTTGATATAATAGTCTTGCGTAGTTTTGAATTACATTTTATGGGATGGCAATGAAATAAAGATAATGATCATATCAATATCTCGACTAAGCTCTGAACTGATTATTTTGTAATGTCCTTATGTAACTTAAGCGGTTTACTTAACCCTTTATGTACCAGCGACGTCTGTTCTAATTTAATCTAGCTATATCTAGACGATTGTATGCAGTCAAGAAGGATCTGTGGTAGTTAAAAGAGATTATTGTGATAGCTTGAGGCCTTATAAATTACTAGAGATCCTTCCTAAACTGAATATAAACGATTAGTAGCATCCAACATAAGATACATGTATGTTGGTGGTATAGAAGGGGTTAACTAATTGTCCACTATGATGTCATCAGTCCAATAAACTTGGGAAACATAAGGTAGTTAGTGCAACACCTCTATAGCTACTACTCTATTATTTTGGGAACGATCGATTTATATGAAAAGTAATCGAACTGTATAAATATAAGGAATATATATAGAGCTCATTTGTGCCTACAATTTCATAACAAATCAGAAATAATAAAACACTTCTTAAAATCCAAGATCATAATAATTTCGTTCTCCAAATATATAACATTAGCAAACACACATTTATAAATTACTATTATCGCCATACCACATCAGCTTTTTGCAATACACACCGTACAACATATATTTTATATATATATATATATATATATATATATATATATATATATAATATATATATATATATATGTGCCGTATATATATATATATATATATATATATATATATATATATATATATTGTATATATATATAGTATATACAGTATATACTGTATATATATATATATATATATATATATATATATATATTGGATTAAGTGTTTTATCAGAACAATCTCTCCAAGTTTACCCGTGTTGTTCAGTAGCTTCCCCATTATCAGTGTTAGACTTATTAATGGTTATATCAATAATAGGTAATTATCGCGTAAGTACAGTAGCGGTAATACTAACTTCACCTTAGGCACGACCAAGCGAGTGATAGTGCGGTAGCATTTTCTTTTATATTAAGCTTTCAACCTCTCTCTCTCTCTCTCTCTCTCTCTTACATTTACACTTCTATTTGATCAACTGAGTGGCCAACACTTTTATGAGCAATCAAATGTCAATGTTATATTTATTGATAACTTGTGAGTTTAACCGGACATATTTGATTGCCCTTGCTTATTACTAGGACGGACGTGTAGCAATTAAGAGGCTACAAACTATCTTAATTAACACCTTTAACAACCGCAGATCCTTTTTCTAAGCTGCATAAAATCATCTACATATACTGTATATAAAATGAAACAAAAAACACCCCCGGTAATGAAAAGGTTAAGAGGATGAGGCGGCATAAATATCCTCTTAACTCCAGGTTCCTATTTATTCTTTGCTTGGTCAACAGAAGCACAGGTTGCTTGGAAACTTGCCCAAATATCTTATTTTGCACGGGAATCGAACACTGATTATAGGCCATTCAACTAGGCAGGTTAAGAAAGCATTATCATATATCTTTATACTCTGATAGGTGGCTTTACCTTAGGTCCTTCTTCACATATCTTTAGCTTTGTGTACCATCACATTTACATATATTCAAATATATTCATGTTCATAGATAGTCAGTCTTGTGCACATATTTGTAGGCAACTTGTCCTTAAAAAGTATTCCAAGTTTAAACCTGAGTGAGTGTACTGAAATGTATGATCCCCATGATCACAACGTATCATGGACACTGTATGGGTGTCTATATACTAACAATGTTAGTTGTCTGTGTGCATTAACCTGACTACCTTGAGAGAGTGAGAGAGAGAGATATATCATGTCTCTGTGGAGTATGCTTACGTGTGACCAAGCCGGTCAAGGTTTTTGTCTCTGCCTGGACATATCCTGTTAATAGTCTGCCTGTGTGTGTGTGCGGCTCAGTACCATCACAACCAAGTCCAGGAATTCATTTCATATTCGCATATTGTATCAAGTGCTTTGTATCTACCTTTTGTGGTGCGACATATTTACAATGAATGCAGTGCGCTGTATAGTTAATAAGGTGAAAACTATACAGGGTGTCCCGAAATAGACGTGCCAAACTTCAGGATTAGGTTAGGAATAATATTTTTACCATAAAATGTTCAATAAGTAAAATATCTTTCTTTTTCCGTTTCAGAGATATCGCTTGTTGAAAATGGCATTTTCTGAGGAATTTCCCTATAAGGATGGCCTAGCTCTCCTAGAGCTTACCACATCCCCATCTAACTGCAATTATTTTACCATGTTATTATCAAGATATTTTAATTCTGTAAGTTGCAAAATTAGTATAGACATATTAGCTAACTTTGGACCTGCTGGAAACTGTTTGACATGGAAGAGTCCATTACAGCGATGAGGGGGAGGACACTATATAAAACCTTCAATACCTCATAATCGGTTGAGATTTAGAAAACACATAAAATATTTTATGCTTAGAATCATCTGTATAATCATATCCTGAAGTTTTGCACGTCTATTTCGGGACACCCTGTATGATGTTGATAACCTATTCCCATGCATGAAAACACACACACACACACACACACACACACACACACACAGAGGCTGTGTAACTATCTGTAGAAAGGTGTGGATCAGGAACTAACGGGGTGTGGTCCTGGGAGTGTCGGGTAATACGATATCAATGTGGAACCAGGGAAATATACAACCTTGACATCACATGGAAGCCTATTCATGTCTATAGCTCTGAATCTATTGAGTACACCCGCAAACAGTTCCAGCTGTTCCTGAGTTACAGTACATTATTGTGTAGGCACTATTACATTTATGATATGTGCTTAAGGGGGGTCACCTGCTTTTTTTTATTTTTTTTATCTTTCTCTCCTATTCTCTCTTTCTTGACTTGTTTCCATTTGGCCCCATTCAGCCAACTGTCTTAAGACATTTATCCCCATCCAGGTGTCGATTTTTTCCTGGCGAGCGATAGCGAGCCAGCATTGTAAGGAGAAATCCGGCTTCGCCTGAGAAATTTTTCTATCTAAAAATGTACAAATTTAGCTTCCTGTAAAACAAAAAATATATATATGCTGGTTCGCTACCGCTCGCCAGGAAAAGATTGACACCTGGATGGGGGTAAACGTCTTAAAACAGTAGGCTGAATGGGGCCGAATGGATACAAGCCAAAGAGAGGGAGAGAAAGAGAAAAAAAGCGAGGTTGGCTCCCTTAATTAAAATACACTGATAACATATTAATGGAATAAGTAAATTGTATTATTGTTAAAGCTTGCTTGGACACGTATACAGTACTGTATATATATAGTATATAATTAATGTTAGCTCTCTAGCTGCTGATAATCGTAGCGGATGCACAATTTGCATAAGTTATAATGTTCACAGAGTATACATCCTAACTCAACCATACACTGACACCCTACCTCATCCTACACACCCATCCCACCCTACACACCCATCCCACCCTACACCCACACCCCACCCCACACTCTCATCCCGCCCTACACCCACACCCCGCCCTACACCAACACCCCACCTTACACCCACACCCTACCTTACACCCACACCCCACCTTACACCCACACCCTAACACAACCCAACCATGCACTGCCACCCACCCTACCTTATACTACCAGCCCACCTCATACTACACCCCCACCCCACCATATCATCACCCCAGCCTATAAGCCCACAACACTATATTTCTCACTTTGCTATTGGTATTGCCCCAGTCACAGATAATAGAGTTCAGCAGTAGTAATATAGGTCCTGTCCTTGGCAAACATTACTCTCTGCTAATACACCCACTTTCCTTAGCAAAGTCCCAGTTTTTCATGTGAACTAAGCCCTGTATTATTTATACACACCGGAGACTAAATACTTTTTCCAAAGGTATATTTAGCTCTCATTTTCAGTGGACAAATTGTACGGGATGTCGGAGTAATGCCATGGTTTTATTTGGACAATAGTACCGCCGTTGTCATACTCGCAATTGTGGCCGTGTAACCAGACACTGTATTAGATTGGTCCAACCCTGTTATTCACAATATTCCGCTCCGATACATGCAATATTGCACCACTATCTCACCACGCTGTTACCTCTTTCCATTTGAGTATAATGTTTAGGTAACTACGTCCGTAAAATATATTGGCGATGCTAATAAACGTGTTCTCGCATTTTAGGCGTATTTTGCATTGTTTATAATTTATTTTTTGGACTTTTGCAATTTTAAAATTTTACAATGTATCACATATGTTCATAATCATCCTACAATGCATGTCACATATTCCAGAGTTCCAAACCACTCGTTACTAACACCTCAAGTACTTCCCACAACCACCGCCTCGTATCATAATTATATTCTATATGTACATAATTGCATCACCTACTCACTCCCACATCCTTCGTCTCATACATTCCACCATTCGCCATTGTATACCTTAACAACCTTTACGTGTCCCACTATTAACTGCTTTCCATCTTTGGATAGCCAAACTACAACATGAAAACTTAACTTAACTGCAAACTAAACCACATATACAGGTAAACACTTCTCAATTCCAGGTTGCGATTTACGTCTTATACATCTAATTTATCATTGTTTTACGATAAATTGTAAAACTTTGAGGTTCAACTTAGCAACTACATACTAATAACAGGGGCAATCACCTTGGTGTACAAGGGTAAAAGAGATAAGGAATGGATACACTGTAAGCGCCGCAGCACATTCTTTGACATATGGTCCTTGATTAACTTAAGGGGGAGGTAGTGGCTTTTTCCAGACCTCCTTCTCCCTCATGTTTAGCCCCATTAGTTTTGAAATTTTAAGACATTCGCTCCATTAGTTTGACGATTAGGAGACCTTTTGTGTCATTTAGATGTAGATTTTTACCTGTCGAGCGATAGCGAGCCTGTAGTTTTAGAAGGAACCGGCCTTCGGGAGGGATATTTTTCTACTAAATAATTTACAAAAAGCTTGATGGAGGTCTAGCGAGGAAAATATGAAATAAATGAATAAGTAGACCGAAAAATAGTCTCTACCCCCTTAATTAACCCATTGAGCACCAACTGATTTATAATAAATATACAATGATGGACCGGCAGGTTGTCATTTTGTTTTCCCTGAAAACACATGGGATGGGTTAGTAATGAAGGAAAAAACAAAAAAAAACGCTCACCTACATAATCTAGGGGTCCTGCGGAAGGCGGAAAGTCGCAATTAACATGGGAAAGTGGGTAGGCAAAATACTGGAAAATCAATCCCGCACGCGCCCACACGCACGCGGCTGGACTTGGAGGGTATTGTTGCGTGGGATACTAAAGCAGTTTCCATACAAATCTGAACCCTCTAGGTGTCATAGGACAAGAGTAATTAAGCCAGACGCAACCGTTGCGTCGCTGGCGTTGAGCGTTGCATACATAGGCGACGCATAACGTGCGTCGCTGGGGTCCAGTGGGTTAAAAAGATCTTAATTAAGCGTCGTACCGACTCTTTTCATAAAAATATTTTGTGTCATGCCCTAGCCAGGGTTCGAACCCAGGCCAGTAGTGCAGCACTCCAGCACCTAACCCACTAGACCACCGAGTACAGTCAGAATTGCCATTACTGCGACACCAACCAGATGACGTTCACCCCTCCATTACGATAGGCTCACAAGTATGATTACTTTACAAGAATAATTTGCCATAAAACCATAAATATATCGTATAAATTAACTACAAAATAACAAATTGCAAATCAAATTTAATCATTCTAAGTTTCCTTCCATACATATAATCACGGATTGTGAGCAAATTCGTGTGGCCAACTGTACTTCCGGCTGTACCTGTCGGTAACTTGTAACTATCTAATTGTCGGGCTTAAATTCATAATGTGTTGTCTGATATTGGACTCTCGCTGATTTTGGTCTGACAAAGTTTTCTCCTTGAAGCCATTATCTCATACTTGGATTTTCCCACTGTGTGATGATGCAAGTAGAAATCAGTAAGGAAATATTATTTGTGCATATCTCATAATTATACAAAGTAATTTCACTGAGGACAGACATATTTCCTATTGCCTTTCTGTATAGAACTATATTCCATATAATTTACGCAGCCAATCTTGAGGTTTTCCTCTTTGACAGTTCAGCTTTGATATACCATATTATCGATGAATTAATTAGAGTATGATTGACATTAATTTATCGAGCACAGGAGGATCAAGTTGAATAATTGACCTTCCAAATATGTACAAACAGTATCTACATTCATGCCAATCATATACGACCATATGTCAACAATAATTGTCATTATATACTTGATATTTTTCATATTTGTGAACTTAATGTGAACTGATTAAATATCAAATAGTGGTGTCAGTTAGTTAGTGGAGTTTGCTGTCATTGTTAGTTGGAATTATGTGTGGTTACTAATATTTGAAAATGGGTATATTTCAGGTGTTTCTGAGCGCGTAAAAATGATTGTAGACAACTGACTAGCACCTTTATATTATGTTTTGTTTTGTTAATTATGTTATTGTGTATTGAATATATGTAAGCAGGCAATGGTAATTGAATAATTAGAGTCTAACGATGACAACATTACGTCGTAGGAAATTTAATCAAACGATAGGATTCATTGTCAGTAATCAACTCATAAGAATAATGTACAAGCCTGAAGAATTAACAATTGTCATGAATTTACATTGATTAAGTTCTGGGATCGCATGAAGGACAGGTGTATTTCTTACATGGCATGACATATTATATAGTGGGGAATTAAAGTATACGTTTAGCTTCACGTGTATATAATAGGTTTGTTTTGGTGTGTTATCTGGTGTGTTGTGTTGACCCTGTACAGTTCTCCCAAAAACGTTGACTGCTAAAACTAAAAGCGCATGGAATACAAGACGGTGTGTTGAAATGGATAGAAAATTGGCTCCGCGACAGAAAGAAAAGAGTAGTCATAAACGGTAAGGCATCTAAATGGACCAATGTAAGTAGCGGGGTACCCCAGGGACCGGTACTAGGACTAATTATCTTTCTAATTTACATCAACGACATAGATGAGGGTCTCACCTGTACAATCTCAAAATTTGCTGACGATACAAAAATTGCAAATAGCGTACTCTCAAAAGAACAAGTTGACGATATGCAACACAATCTAGATAAGTTGTCACGTTGGGCCCAAATTTGGCAAATGAGTTTCAATGTGGATAAATGTAAAGTACTTCATATCGGATACCAAAATGAGAAAGCAAACTATTCGATGAATGGCATTCAGCTTAAGAATGTAAACAGAGAAACCGATCTGGGAGTAACAATATCGAGTAACCTAAAACCGAGTTAACAATGTTCAGAAGTTGTTAAGAAAGCAAACAAAATAATTGGCTTTATAGGCAGGTCATTTGAGCATAAATCCATAGAAGTTATCTTAACCCTTTACAATTCCTTAGTCCGCCCTCTTCTGGAATACTGCGTTCAATCCTGGTGCCCTTATTACCAAAAAGATATAGACAAGCTAGAAAGACTTCAACGTAGAGTACCAAAATGATACCTAGCCTAAAGAACAAACCATACGAGGAGCGTCTTAGAGAATTAAATATATTTCCTTTAACCCAGCGCAGATTAAGAGGCGACTTAATTCAAGTGTTCAAAATCATCAAAGGCATCGACAATATGAACTGTAGTAAGTACTTCACTATCGACCAATCTAATTACACGGAGGGAAACGGTTGCAAAATTATCGGTAAATCTTTTAACTCGCACGAATCTAAGAATGTCTTCTTCAATCGAGTTGTCAACTTGTGGAATGGGCTTCTCCAAGACGTTATAGACTGCAGCACCGTTGATTAATTTAAACTTCGCCTAGACAAATATCTTGCATCAAACCCGCGACTGACTGCGTTTGTAAATTAATAACTTTATTTTATCCCCTCCTCAGTTACTAACCCATCTGTCCCCTACTAACTTCCTAATCCTGCCACGGACATTAGTTCCAGGGCAGTAGTTCCCTTTCCAATGTTCCCTTACCCACTCTAAACCACTGTTTGGACAATTGATCCTCAGTGTTTTGGAGGACAAGCAGCCTAGAAGGGTCACCAGACCTGTTATTGCTTGATTTCCTTTGTACTCCATCACCCGATACTGCCATTATGGAAATATTACTGACATTGTCCACGTACACAGTATACGTACATAGACCACACACTACACTATACACGTACACAGACCACACACTACACTATATGCGTACACAGATCACACACTACACTGTACTGTATGCGTACACAGATCACACACTACACTATATACGTACACAGACCACACAATACACTATACACGTACACAGACTACACACTACACTATACACGTACACAGACCACACACTACACTATACTGTATACGTACACAGACCAAACACTACACTATATACGTACACAGACCACACACTACACTATATACGTACACAGACCACACACTACACTATACACGTACACAGACCACACACTACGCTATACACGTACACAGACCACACTACACTATACACGTACACAGACCACACACTACACTATACACGTACACAGACCACACACTACACTATACACGTACCACACACTACACTATACACGTACAGACCACACACTACACTATACACGTACACAGACCACACACTACGCTATACACGTACACAGACCACACACTACACTATACACGTACACAGACCACACACTACACTATACACGTACACAGACCACACACTACACTATACACGTACACACACTACACTATACACGTACACAGACCACACACTACACTATACACGTACACAGACCACACACTACACTATACACGTACACACACCAGACACTACACTATATACGTACACAGACCACACACTACACTATATACGTACACAGACCACACACTACACTATACACGTACACAGACCACACACTACACTATACACGTACACAGACCACAAAATGCGCTACACACATACAGTACATAAATACTGTCTAATACGTCTATCACACACACACACACACACACTGCTACAAAATATATAGAAAACGAACGTACGGCCCTAAATGTAACTATTATGCTCGCTTCTATACACGTTATTCCTCTTTTTTTTTTTCCAATCTTGAATCAATTTACTCCACACGGAATTGACCACTTGCGAGTTTCGTTCAATAAGGAAGTTGGAGCTGTTGACATCGACAGTTGCAGAATTAACAGCTAAAATAGGGTTGTGATGCATCTCACTCAACTAGTCAACCATCCACCCGCCAAAGGCGACTTTCTAGGGCCTTTCCTAGCTGTTGCTGAGAGGATTGGGTTCCAGTCATGTGGTGATGGGCTGGTCTATCAGAGAGAACTGAGCGATCTCTGCCATACCCATAGCTTACTCTGACTTTTCCTTTTACTTATATATTTTCTAGATCTCAAGTGACGGCGTCTCTTCCGTGGATTGACCTCCCAATCTACCAAGATTGGAAGCCAAAGCGTCACATTTTTCCTTTGCCCCTCAACTTTCTTTTCATAATTGCTGAGGGGCACAGGGCCCTGGGTGGGACTTTGGTTTCCCGGGCGTTTCCACACCCTCCTCAGCTCCCCGCCATGGAGTGGCTTCGGTCACCCAGGCTTTATTGTGGTCGGCAGGAAGGGTTCTGTGGGGGCGCTCGGTTATGGCCTTGGCCTTGCTCGGGGCCTTGGGGCTGTTCGGCCAGGCAGCTTGGGGAACAGCAACGACAACAACTAGTCAACCAACCCACCCGTGTACCAGATAATCATAATCATAATTCCCACCTACTAGACTTATTTTTAACAACCAATTCAGAAAATTATGATGTTACAGTGAGGTCCCCGCTTGGATCTTCTGATCACTGTCTGATACAGGCCACCTGTCTATCACCTACCACACCTTCCCACTCTGAACCTGTTTTGGTGACTAAATGGCATTACGATAGGGCAGACTGGGAGGGTCTTCAAGGTTTCTTTATTGATATTCCCTGGACCTCTTTCTGTTCTAATGATGCACACACCACCTTGAGCCACATACAAGATTTTGTAAAAATTGGAATGGAAACTTTTATTCCTCATCAAAAGTACAGTAAAAGATCTAATTCACCTAAATGGTTTGACCATAATTGTGCTAGAGTAACTGAACAAAAAGCAATAGCCTACAATGCAAACACAAGATCAAAAACACATGAAGCCTTTAATTACTTTAGAAACATCAGAAATCATGCCAAAACTGTATTAAACCTAACTAAATCAAACTTTCTCCACAAGCAGGCAAATAAACTTCTAAATAATCCAAATGATAACAAAATATTTTGGTCTACTCTTAACTCATTCAAATCCAACTTCACTACTGCTTCATCCATTCCACCATTAAAATCTCCGACTGGCAATCTTGTAAGTTACCCAATGCATAATGGTTTTAGACGATGTCGATCAACTGCAGACATTCTTTGCCTTCTTACGCATCAAATCAACCAAGCTACACACCAACATGGTGAAACACATACAATAGCACTGGATATATCAAAGGCATTTGATAGAGTCTGGCATCAATCCTTATTGTCGAAGATGTCACACTACGGCCTTGCATCATTAGTTCCACTAATTTCTTCTTATCTTCATAACAGAAAAATATGTGTAATGGTAGATGGCCTTTATTCTCAATTTCACTCAATAAATGCTGGTGTTCCCCAGGGATCAGTTTTGGCCCCAACTCTGTTCCTCATTCATATCAATGATCTCATATCTACCACTCATAATCCAATACATTCCTATGCAGATGACTCAACACTCCACAGTTCCTTCACATTTACCAATTCTTTCACCCAACCCGATCTTATAAATTAAAAAATAAACACTGCAATTTCTCTGAACCAGGACCTTTCTAGAATTAATGAATGGGGACAAAAGAATCTAGTTTCCTTTAATGCACAGAAAACCAAGTACATTCAATTTTCTAACCGACAGAATCTCACGACTCCCATATATTTTTTAATGACGTAAATATTCCCACTTCCTCTAGTATTGACATTCTCGGTGTAACATTAACTACTAACTTGAGCTGGACACATTATGTTAGAAGCATTGCTAAGAATGCCTCTAAAAAACTGGGACTCCTGTACAGAGTTCGAGAATTCTTCACTGACGAGCAGTTGGCCGTAATATATAAAAGTCATGTGCGTTCTCAGATGGATTACTGTTCACCTCTGTGGAGTGGAAGTGGAGTGGTTGCATTGAGGCAGTTGGACAAAATTCAAAATAAAGCTATTTGATTAATCAATAACCCTGTAATCACACAGGACCTTCCTACATTATCCATACGAAGAAACGTTGCATCCCTTGCATTATTCTATAGATATTTTCACAGCAATTGTTCAGAGGAACTTGCTTCAATTGTGCCGCCTCTCCACATCTTTCCCCATAGAACTAGGGCAGCTGAGAGCGCCCATGAATTTACACTTTCTCCTCCACAATGCAGAACTTCTGCTTATCAAAATTAATTTATCCCTAGAACTACTACTCTTTGGAATTCACTGCCCTCAAGTTGCTTTCCACAAACTTACAATCTACAAAAGTTTAAATCCAGTTGTTACAAATATGTTATGAATGGAGGATGCCTTTAGGCACATGGACCTTTTTGTTGTATCTGTGTTTTTCCTTCCTCCGTTCATTGTCTCTTACAAAAAAAAAAAAAAAAAAAAAAAAAAACATTATACATGAAACCCAATTTTACACACTTGTTATCCACCAGAAACCTACATTATTATTGCATTTCGTATTAATATCGATGTTTACGATTTCAATTTCCTTATAGCCTGAAACTCGCAAGTGGTCAATTCCTCTGTCATCTGGGACCCTTCCTCACCACCCTAAATCACACTTCTCCCCGTATCACAGTATGATATATGACTGAAAATAACAAGTGAAGTTTGGTTATTGTTATCAGGTCTCGCGTTTCGATTATTTTTCTGAATCAGACAGACACTAAGACAGACACATACCAGGTGATTACAATACCACGCCATGAACTAAAAACACTGGACTGATCTCATAAACGATTATAATAAACAAGCTAATATTTCTACCATGTGGGAAGCGTAAACCAGGAAATAAGTGTGGAAATTTACAATTAATTTGTTCCAGCCCTTTATGAGGTACAGAAGTTGGGAGTCACGATTTCCGGCCTGGCTATAATGATCAGGGTATAGTGTTTGGCAAGGTGTGTCTGACTAAATGAATCTAGTTTAATAGTTTAGGCTAATGTACAATAATTATCAAACAAGCAATTGTTCGTATAATTTACGAACTGGCTTAGTATAATCATATTGGCACGTTAATAAAGGTCAAACAAACACATACAAGAAGCTAACTTACGGTATAAGCGGTATCAATAAAATAATATATTTGGGAGACACGACCAAAAGCAAAATATACAATCTTCAGTTTCTAATGCTAACGAGTTTCCCCAAGTGTATTACGAGTCTGTTAGAATAAATATATAAAACACTTGATTGTATGACGGCTAATTTACATAGGTTAACCAATCGTCTGCTAGTATAGAGATTGATTTTGTAAAGTTCCCAAGGCTACTATATAGTGAGTGTGTGGTGTAATGAATGAGTTTGTGTGTGAGTGTGGGTGTAGAGTGTGTGTGTGTGTGTGTGTGTGGAGTCTCTCCACACCTACGTCACTTTTTATAACGACTCTCCTGAATATATGACTCATAATTTGAAATGGATGGAATTTTGTAACTTCTTTCTTTTACCTTGAACTTAATTTATCTCTCAATCGACAAGCAGGCTTTATAATCAGCAGCACGCCAAAGATACGAGACTCAATATGTTTTGCTTGGTCATCATCCAGTTTTTTGCCGTCATTTGGGAGTGAATTTATATCTTAATTCAGCACAAAAGCTTTCATTACTTTCAGACGGCGAGGCGAGATTAATGGAGGTCGTTCATTTTGGACAATACCGGTGTTGTCGTGGTTTATGGTCACTATATTGTGTTGAGATTGTTTAACTACCAGGAAGAGCCGATTAACCCATTAAGTACCGGTGACGTTCTGTTCAGTCAATTTGATTCAGCTTAGGAAGAACGTTATACCCATTAAAAGGCTACAGACAATCTCAAGTAACCCTTTTAGCTATACCATATACCCTTCCTAAGCTTCATAAAATCGTCTAAGTGTTGCTGAAATCAAATACAAAAAAACGTCACCGGTACAGAAGTGGTTAATAGATGGATATTATCTTATTATTATGTTCTCTCCACTAACCAACTTTACTCCTAAACTCGATTAATGAAATTAACAAACACATGTGGCAGTCCGGGGATTCGAACCCAGGACGCTCACACCGAAAATCAACACACTTATGCATTGCACCACGAAGACAGTTAAAGACTGCTGCACAAGCCCACGATTTATTATGCAGTTTCGAATCCTGCATACCAATCTTAGCATGCACAATCATTCCAACTGCATTATCGGAGGCTATGAATATGTGAATGGAAATAATTGGAAGCATTAGTCACGGTTGTCGAAGAGCTATTAGTGTTATGCTGACATCTGGCTATCAATGGGTGAATAACAACACAACTTGTCACCATCACGACTTAAATAGATGTTGCAAAAGAGAAATGTTGGCTAAATCTATGGAAGGATCTGATACAGTTAACAACATATGACTCCGCTAAAACAGCTACTCAAAGGTTAGGTGTTCTCAACCATCTCCGTGGATTCTTAACCCCTGCACAGCTTCTTGCTCTGTAACGTGGCACAGTGCACCCTTGTATTATGTGTGGGGAGGTTCCACCCATACCGCAATTCTTGTAAGAGTAGTTAAAAGCAATTCGCCTCATCAACTCCCTTCCCTACAATCTCTTTCTACACGCAGCAATGTTGCACCTCTTTCACTCTTCTATCCTATTACAACATGCAGTGTTCTTCAGAGCTCTCTCAGTGCATACCCCCTCCCTTGCGATGAGTGTGAGGCACCCGCCTTTCAACACAGTCCCACTCCCAATCTGTTCAGCTCTTCAACCAAGAATTGGCAGTTTCTCAGTCTTGCTCTTACTCAACAAGTGAACTCTGGAACTCTTTC
Source organism: Paralithodes platypus (assembly GCA_032716605.1). Lineage (NCBI taxonomy): Eukaryota > Metazoa > Arthropoda > Malacostraca > Decapoda > Lithodidae > Paralithodes > Paralithodes platypus. The sequence continues at coordinate 13,893,516 of CM064488.1, read as the reverse complement.
CCTCAATCAATTTTTCCTTCATCCTATGACTTAAACTGCTTTAAACTCAGTGTGTCCAGGCATTTTTACCCCAACGTCCCTTAAAATTGGCTTTGTCACTCTTATGGTTTTTGGGGAGACACTCGTTACAGGAAACCTGCCTTTTGTCTCCTTTGTAAACATTTAAACAGAAAAAAAGTGGTGAACGTGAGGATAGTCTAACATTAATGACAATTTGGTGACACACTGTGTTCAGGCTGCCAGGAAGAGCAATACTTGCCAGAGAGCAATATACAAGACTTTCACGATAACGTCATCATTTTTCGTTAACCCTTTCCGTACCGACGACGTCTTTTTAATTATATTCTAACAACTACTAGACGATTTTATTCAGGTTAGGAAGGACGTATAACCATTAAAAGACTAGACTATCTCAAGTATTTATCCTTTTAGCTACGATCATCTACTGCAGTCTATGCTACGATATATCCGTCCTTAACTTCATTAAATCGTCTAAATGTTGCTGAAATATATATAAAAAGACATCACTGGTACTGAAAGGGTTACAGATAGCAAATGTTCTGTTTCTGGACAAATGTCAACGAACTATAAACAAAGTTTTTGACAATAGCTTTCAAAACAAATCTGTCCCGAACAGACAGACAGACAGACAGACACACCACAGAGAGAGAGAGAGAGTGAGTGTGTTTACATAGTTTCGTGTTGTGTGTATGGTCTGATACTTGACTCTCACTCCAACACCTAAGGGGAAGCGGTGTTTGATTTTCTCTGGCACCCCTATTCCTTCATCTTTAACTCAATTACCTTTCAGATTTTAAAAGATGTTCGGCCCATTAGTTTGGCGATTTTAAGAACTGTTACCCCATTTCTTTGTCAATATTCAAACCTAAAGTGCCATTTATGCGTCCATATTTTTTTCTTGGCGAGCGATGGCAAGATCACACGTCACCTTGATTGTTATGGGTCAAACGTCCAGGTCAAGGGTCAAGGTCAGGGGATAACTTAATTAAAGGAGTCGTCTTTCTAATTTTACTCTAGCAATAATTAGACGGTTTTGTGTAGCTCAAGAAAGATATGTGGTAACAAAAATGGTTAAGTGAGATAGTTCAAAGCCTGAATTGCTGGAGGCCAGTTATAAAATGAATTAAATCGTCTAATACTAGCTAGAATAAAGATAAAAGGACTTCACCGGTACTAAATGAGTTAACATACATAGATATCCATAGATAGAAATCTGAAAGGTTCATTATAGAAGAATTGATTGCAAGAAAAATTGTGGTTTCAAACCATTGTAAAATTAACTCGTATGTCCAATAGATTTTGGTACATAAATCTATGTGATTTAATTACCATCAAACACCTAAATGGCACGAAAGGTCGCAATTTTCACAGAAATGGGGCGAAAATTCATAAAATCACCAAATTTATGGGGAGAACATCATAAAATGTCATAACTAATGAAACTAAGCATTAGAGAGAAGGGGGTTCAGAAGAAAAAAATCTTCCTGACCTTGGTTTATATCCGGCTTGGCACACGTCTTGTAGCACACACACACACACGCACTACCACCACCAACAACAACAACCACAATAATCAAACATTTATAAACTCGGAAAGAGATATCTCTCTCTCTCTCTCTCTCTCTCTCTCTCTCTCTCTCTCTCTCTCTCTCTCTCTCTCTCTCTCTCTCTCTCTCTCTCTCTCTCTCTCTCTCTCTCTCTCTCTCTCTCTCTCTCTCTCTCTCTCTCTCTCCCTTCCTCCCTCTCTCTCTCTCTCTCTCTCTCTCTCTCTCGACTCTATCTCTCTCACTCTCTCTCTCCTCTCTCTACTCTCTCTCTCTCTCTCTCTCTCTCTCTCTCTCTCTCTCTCTCTCTCTCTCTCTCTCTCTCTCTTCTCTCTCTCTCTCTCTCTCTCTCTCTCTCTCTCTCTCTCTCTCTCTCTCTCTCTCTCTCTCTCTCTCTCTCTCTTCGTACAGCGCGACACGAAAGGCTATCATCAGTAAACGTGAAAGTGGCCCCGACAAGCCTAACATTTAATAGTGTTAACAAGACTTATAAAGAAGGGGTTGTGAGAGGCTGCAGAGGTGTGAGGCAGGTCAAGGGGGTCAAGAGGCAGGATGTTCGGTGACTTTGAGAGAGAGAGAGAGAGAGAGTGTGTGTGTGTGTGTGTGTGTGTGTGTGTAACGATGGTTCGCGGGGTAGGACAAGAAAATACACGGAAGAAGTAATCTATGTATAATTAAATAAGACAGCATAAGACTGGTACAGACTAAATTTAGGACTAACGTAGCATCATGTCATTCTTGTATCTCCTGTGGAGCACTTTCAAACGGACCCTTACACAATTGCAAATATAATTTAAGTCGCCAAAGTCATGCGGTCAAGTCTAAAGTGAGTGAGTGAGTGAGTGAGTGAGTGTGAGTGAGTGTGTGTGTGTGTGTGTGTGTGTGTGTGTGTGTGTGTGTGTGTGTGTGTGTGTGTGTGTGTGTGAGGGGGGGGGGGGGGGGGGGGGAATTATGCTAAGGTGCGTTTGGCCATCTATAAATTCATATATAAATTCATAGCGTTCGTAATAGAAGGTAGGGGATATTATGAATTATTAAGTACCCTCTCGTTTTCTCTTGTGATCATGCTGCCATATATCGTGTGCGCGGATCACTATTATCAGAACTACGATATCTCCCTTTCCCATCCTTTCTTAAATTATCCTTGGCCGCGGTGCTCATCTCTGTATCATTGCCCTTTGGAGCCTGTGGTGAGTAATTCGCCTGAGCTAACTAGCTTGGCATAAAGTCTGCAGCATAATATCCGCGTTACCGTGGTAGCTTATTTTCCTGGATGGAACATAACGAACGTCCACTAAGGGTCGTGTCACACCAACCCCGGAACCAGACATATTCCGACGCAAATTTGTTCGATCAGTTACATCAGAGAAAAACGACATGGAAAAACTTCACATTATGAGCGAACCTTTCACACTGCCACACCAGCTTATATTAAACATAATCTGGTGTGGCAGTTTGAAAGGCTAACCAAAAATGTGTAGTAATGCAACGGATTAATCCATGTTTTTTTCTGATTTAATCGATCGAACGAATTAGCGTCGGAATACGTTTATTTCCGGAGTTTGTGTGACTGGACCTGTACTCAGTATCCTATTTACAGTTAGGTGAACCAAGGGCAGTTTAGTTTTAGTCATATTATTTAAGTACATGAACATTAGGGTCGTTTATCGGAATATCAATTACTCTATTTGTCACCTAATAAATGAGTGGTGTAGAACGAAGGCGTGATACCCGATGACCTGATGGGCTCACTCACACTGCTCGCTATTATGATTACAGGTCATAATGTTCATATCACAACAAGGAAATCATTACACCAATTTGCCCTGTATTGTTTTAATGAATTAATTATATTTATTATTCACCCAAGGTTTGAGGTATATAATACCTCGAGAAGCTACAGTGGCCATTAGGATGCAAAATAAACACGTGGTATTTAAAAAAAAAGTAAGGATAAATACTAGGCCTATGAGTCTACTGAGGTTATCATATGAACGTTGAGGGTGTGTGGACGAGGAGATTGACAGGTGATGGACCAGGTGATAGACTCAGTGACAGGACAGGAGAGGACGGGGGTGTTAACAAAACACATTTAGAAGTTCATTCTAGGGTGCAGAGACGACAGCTTAAAGGGATATAAGCCGTTTTTCTGCCCTCCCCCCCCCCCCCCCCCCCCCCCCCGCCCCCCCCCACCCCCCCCCCCCCCCCCCCCACCCCCCCCCCCCCCCCCCCCCCCCCCACCTCTCCCTCATGTTTAGTCCCATTAGTTTTCAGATCTTAAGAAGCTCGAACCATTAGTTTGGCGATTTTAAGACCTTACACCCCATTTCTTTGTCAATATTAGGACATTTAGGTGTCGAAAAATATACAAATATATTTTGATGTTTTTTTAAGATTGATGGAGGTCTGGGGAGGAAACTAAACAAATAATTAAAATATAAATTAATTAACAATAAATAGCCCTTCTCCCCTTATATGTTGTTTCACTCAAGTAAATTATCCATGTATTGTATAAGAGTCTGGGTGTGTAGTCGAAATTAGGAAATATTAAAGAGTTCTACCGTACTGTATATTCTAACTGACGATCTTATCACTATAGTATGAGCTATCGAGATTACAATATTTGCAATGAAAGACAAATTTATAGTTAAGACTAAAATGAAGCATATTATAAACGGATTATTGTCCGACACATAATTGGTTTGTGTAGAATTGGTTGTGATGGAGCTTAAACAAATATTTGACAAAAAGAATTAACTAGACACAGGCCATAACTGTTAACGATATATATATATATATATATATATATATATATATATATATATATATATATAGAGATATATATTGCCTGACGCCGTGATCCCCGAAGGGGTGGCAATGAACGAACCGCCCCCATGCATCTCTGTCCCCAGTCAGTCGACATCCCTCCTCCCAACCAGCACCGCCTTCATCCATATACTTCCTAACTCCATTCTTCCACCTCTTCCGGTTAACCTCTTCCTCTCTGTCCTTCCACCTAGCTCCCGTACACCTTCTTAGTCATTCTCTCGCTTCCCATACGTTCCATATGGCCAAACCATTTCAAGGTGTTCCTTTTCACACTTTCCAGTACATCTACCTCCACACCATGTCTCCTTACTTCCTCATTCATCTGTCTATCCCTCCATCTAACTCCGCACGCACTTCTCAAGTAACTCATTTCCACCCCTCTCACTCTTGGTCCGAGTCTCTTCTCAAACATCCATGCTTCGTTTCGGTAAGTCAGTGTCGGGATTACCACACTGTCATGCAAGGACTTCTTTACTTCCATACTGACCACCCTATTTCTTATTACTGCTTTCAGCGTTCCTACAACCCTCTTCCTCTGTTGCACCCTCTCTCGCACTTCATCCATAGTCCCATCTTTACTCAACACACTGCCCAGATACTTAAATGAGCTGACAATCTCCATAGCCTGACCATTCAACTTCACCTCACACTCTGTGGCTTCACCCCTTTCGAAGACCATAACCTTGCTCTTCCCCGCATTTACCTTCAAATTCCGTTTTTCGCACACTGTTCCAAACATATTTACCAGACCCTGCAACTCCCATTCATTATCGCTCATCAGAACTGTATCATCATCAAACAGCAGTACAGGCAGCGTCCACTCATTTCCCTCCCTTATCAGCGATACACCAACATCCACTGCTCTTCCTTGTATTTCTTTCATGACTCCATCCATATATGTGTGTGTCCTGTTATTCTGTGTGTGTGTGTGTGTCCTGTTATTCTCTGTGTGTGTGTGTGTGTGTGTGTGTCCTGTTATTCTCTGTGTGTGTGTGTGTGTCCTGTTATTCTGTGTGTGTGTGTGTGTGTGTGTCCTGTTATTCTGTGTGTGTGTGTGTGTGTGTGTGTGTCCTGTTTTTTTTTTTAAAAGACCTCCGTCTACGTATTGTGAAAAACCTGTTATCCTCCGGCAAATTGTGGGGTTGAGTGAGTGAAGGGGGGGACAGTGAATGAAGGAGGATACATGTTTTTCATAATACGTGTTGCTAGCTCCAAACGCGTGAGCAACTGTGGCTTTCAACCATCCGACACATCCCCCTTTTATTTATGTGCATCACACATGTTACATACAAATGAAGTTTATGTTTTGTTTTACCCTACTGTGGAAAGACTATGGATACACCACTCCTGCCCGGGCCTCACACAGTGGCATGACCCAGTCCTGTCGAACTGAGCTCATGACGCTGGTGGCATTGCCCCGGAGGATAGCCATCCCTAGTCTTTGCTTGAGCCAGAGGGTTTCCCGGGGTTCTCCTGAAACTTCTCTGATTTTACGGCCTATTTCATTCACCATCTTAAGTAGGGCCGAAGACTCCTGAAGTTTCGAATGCCAGGGGCTTGAACTGATGATTTCTGGCGATGGCTTGATATTTTTCTCGCTTTTTATTTTCTGCTATCCGGGCGGCTTCACCTGCTTCGTCGGCGTTTCTGGCGATGTTGGTTGTGGAGAAAGTGTCAACACATGTGGCATCCCACACGAGGCACCGGCCATTCTTGTAAGGGAAAGTGGTCATCCCATCTGGCCGTTTGCCGTCTTCTCTGTGAAGTCCATGTGGTTCGAGGATTGATGGACGGTTAGCACTCTGCAGGGCCCGTTTTATGACATCATTTAGTGCAGAGTGTCTTGGCAGGCGGCCTGCGGTGTAATTACATGACAAGGCATGGTGACCTTAAGCATCTATCCCCCCACCACACTTGCAAGTGTGTGGGTGACAAACTGCCGCACCCACTCTGAGCGCGATGGCAACCCAGAGCGCTTCAGCATCCAAGTGAGTTCCAAGAGGTGGGATGGGGATGGCGTGTAACCACAAGCCACTCCGAACGGGCGGCTGCCTGGAGGCGTGCTTTTGCAACCTGGTCTGCATTGGTTAGGAGATTTTCTTGAGTTTTCTTCGCCGAGATGGTATCCCACGCTTTCTGCTTGCTCCTGGAGGTACCCTGAGGCTCCTCCACTACTCCTGTACTTTCCTTCCAGGTGTTAATCGCTAATGTTACGTCCCAATTAAGTGTCATTCCGGGTTGAGAAGAAAGGATGGACACTACAAGGTCGTTGGTCGCGATGAGGGAAGAGATAAAAGGCTGGGGAGGCAATATCCGAGGCTCTCCGTATGCCCAAGCCCCCGAGGCGGACAGGAAGGGTGGCTTGTGTCCAGGTCCGTTCTTTAAATTCCACGTTGGTGATGCTGGTCACTGCTTCTCGGATTATGCTGTCTAATTCTTGGAGGCCACCATTGTTCGTGTAAGTCATCGATGTGCGCAGGAGGTATTGGAGTTTTGGGATGGAGAAACAGTTCTTGAGAAGGGCCAGAGCTGAGTGGGCATCGATGTGTATCAGGCGACTCACGAGGCGTTGAAGCTCCTCCTTTTTAACTTGAAGTGCTGGTGGGATTGCTGCCAGAGTTAGTGGGGAAACTAATAGGGTTTGCTGGTGCTCCTGAAGGATCTTTACATCTGGCAATATGCCTCGAAACAGGGCCTGAGTCTCTTCTCCTTGTTCATGTGTGTGGTTGAGGAGGACAAGTTCACATTTGGTGTCATTTATCACTAGCCCAGCCTGGCCGAGGTCAGTTACGATGTTATTTAGGTCGGTTAGAACGTTCTCTACTGACCCACCCAAGGTTGCATCGTCCAGGTACCATACATTCAGTTCTGACCTTACTTTGTCCATATATACAGTAAACAACCACGGGGACATCACACACCCCTGTTTCAACCCAACATTCATGTCAAAGAACTCGCTCTGCTCATTCTCCACACGTACTGCCGCCTTTGCACCCTCATACATGCTTTTCACTGTTTTCAGCAACTTTGCCATCTACTCCGTATATCCTAAGTACTTTCCACATTCCTTCTCTATCCACTCTGTCATAGGCCTTCTCCAAGTCCATAAAGGCAACATACACCTTTTGTTGCTTCTCCAGATATTTCTCCACAACACAATACAGGGTAAAAATCTTATCTACACATCCTCTTCCCTTCCTAAAACTTCCCTGCTCGTCACCTATCCATTTCTCCGTTCTCACTCTCACTCTCTCAATCACTACCCTACTGTACACCTTCCCTACTACGCTTAGAAGACATATTCCTCGGTGGTTATCACACACTCCTGTTTCCCCTTTACCCTTATATAGGGGGACTATTATGCCTGTCTTCCAGTCATCAGGTGCACTCCCCTTCTCCCATGCTAGTTTGCACATTTTCCATACCCATTCAATCACTATCTCACCACCATACCTCAACATTTCCCCACACACTCCATCTGTTCCTGGTGCTTTCCCCAACTTCACTCTTGTCATGGCTTCCCACACTTCTAACCTCCTGATCCCCATCTCCTCCTCCACTACTACTCTTCTTCTTGTATATATTACCTGAAGCTTTGTGATGGTGGAGCTGAATGTTTGATGTGTAGTCGCCTATATTTACGCTGCTTTGAGAAAGTATTAGTAGCTGGCTAACACGAAAACATATAATAAATACTGTATAATGATATCTTACGATACAAGTATCTGATAAAGTTTGGTTTGCTTAGGTTAGTTTGTAATATATATTAGGAATTACATATACAAAACTTACGGTATGAGTAACTGTTCACCGATCTGGTTCCAATTGTTCTGATTCTGGTAAAACGGCACCTGATCTCCACCACCTGATTTTCGTATATTTTATTGTTTGAGTTCTACTATGAGTGGTTGATACAGAGAACATATTTACAATAACAACACTTAACTAGTGATCAATTAAGATATGTCTGGCAATCATATACTTCGTTAAACCAACATGGCATGTCCAAATTCTTTGCCATATAATTATCAAACTCCACCTCGACCCAGGATGAAGATAAGAACATACAACTAGCATTATGATCAATAACTCTATATAATACAATTGCACGATATTACTCTTAAACTATACACAGCGATGCGAGGTGGATCAGCAGAGTTAAGGGAAGATAGGTTGTTTTCCTAGACCCCCTTCTTCCTCATGTTTAGCCCGATTAGTTTTCAGATTTTAAGATGTTTGCCCAATTAGTTTGTTGATTTTAAGACCTTTCGCCCCATTTCTTTGTCAATATTAGGACCTTCCGTGCCATTTAGGTGTCGATTTTTTCCCTGGCGAACGATAGTGAGCCTGTAATTTTGGAAGAACCGGCCTTTGGCCGAGACATTTTTCTTCCGAAAAATGTAATGTACAAATTAATCTACATGGGGATCTAATGATTGTGAATTTAAGTTTGATGGAAGTCTAGGGAGGAAACTAGAAAAATAAATGAAACAAATCAACCAAGAAGTGAACCATCCCCCTTAACCTTATTATTAAACACTATACACTATATTGACTATACCATGGCATGTGATAATAGTAATTCCTCAATAGGGAAAACAACTCCTCAGACCTCGAAAGATATTCACCATGGCTTCAATTATTGGGTTTGTTGTGGTATTGATGTCCTTCCGTGGTTTTGATGCCGCGTTTGTTTTCCGTGGTGGAGGTGAATTTTCTTTCTCCGTGTTGGTCTTCTGCTCCTTGTTCTTGTTGTCGCTTTTCCTTGTTGCATATTTGTCGAGTGTGGGTATTCTTGGGTTCTTCGTTCTTCTGGTCTTTGTATCTCCTTCCTTCGTCTTTGTTGATTTTATTTTAGTTTCTCCTTCGTTGATCTTGCTTCGTTTTCCTTGGCGTGTATGTGTCTTCTTGTTTCGGTTATATTAGTCTCTCCTCCTTCTGTTCCTTTCCTTTCTCCGTGTCGAACTGGCATGGTGGTGATGATTAATTCGAGTATATTAATAACACTCTAAATGCACTTCACACCCTGTGTGGTGGAGGTGTGGTGGAGTGGTCATGCCACTGGATTGGTAATCCAATGGACCCGGGTTCAAATCCCGATATGTCAATGGGAAGATATTATTGGGATTGAATTTGTGCTGTACCTAGTAGCAGTACATTACCACAAAGCCCACCGAAATGCCAAAAAAAATACCCTCATTGTTCCCTGATTAAATAACACTGTATGAATATTCCCATATTCAAAATATGTTACAGGGGGACAATGCCTAGTGAGTTCACTCTTCAGTAGGTGGCGTTCTGAGAGTGAGGGTCTGAGTCTGGAGGGTGAGACGGTGAAGCACTTGGGCGAAGCAACCGGCCGCTTCAGAGATGGAGCAGCTTCAAGCCATGGTGGATGCTTCACATGTCTCACTCCCCAGGCTGGAACAAGACCTCACGGGCTTCACCGTGTTGAGTGGTGGAATGTACAGGCTCTCAGCCTATGCCCGAGAGGGAGTAGTTGGAATATAGAAGAAAAAAGAAAAAAAAAACACAACAAAGGGAGTTTGGGCTAGCAGTTTTCCCCCTGAACAAGGTAAAGAATCGACCGAATGGTCTCGTTGGAGGTGATTCCTTCATCCCACCCCATTCTCACTCTCTCCCCACCCGTCACCATATTTGGATAAGGATGGAATATGCCTGGTGTGGTCCAAGTAGACTGGTGGTTGTCAGTGAGCAATGATATATCATTATGTTGCAACCTTTGTCATTATGGTCCATACTAAGATAAACCAGGACTTCCTGTATTTTTGGTACTGCACTAACAGACATCTTCAGAGTAGTCAATATTTAGTTCGAAACATCTGGAGCTATAAACGAAGCACAAAGACTCGTCGATGCCATCCACAATGAACCAGTTGAGGATAGTGGATTAATATGATAGGTCCCTGTAATTCTCATATTTCGGATATATTGTCCGCTAGTGTAAAGATTCCTAATACCAACTTCGCAGTATATATTTTGCCTTGTACTGTATAGCTTATTAGTCAATTATGTTTTTGGATAAATTAAAGTTTGCTTCAATTATAATATTGCGAGACATTCTTCAGGAAATTTAAAACCATTAAATTATAAGCCATGCATGTAGAGTGATCCATGATTTTTAGCCAAAGGCAATATCGATGTTCACTGTATATAGAATGTAAAACGTTTGAATATATGGGATAATTGAGTTACGGTGTGTGTGTGTGTATGTGTGTATGTTTAATTTGCTAATGATAGATTAAAATCCTCACAAAATGACGAAGAACGGGTGAAATTTGTAGAGCTACGACGCAAAGCCAAAAAGTTAATTAAGCAAAGTAAAAAGACCTTAGAGTTACATATTGCGAATCAAAGTAAAACAAACCCGAAAGAATTCTATAGTTATATCAAAAAGAAAAAAGTAGTTACTTCAACTATTGGACCGTTAGTCGATGAAAATGGAGAATACACCAAAGACGAAGTACAAATGAGTAATGCCCTCAATACCTTCTTTGCATCAGTTTTTACAACAGAAGACCTCAGTGATATCCCTACACCATCGCCGATTCAGATTGATAATTCAGATGTTCTAAGCAATATCACCGTTACAGAGAGAGAAGTATTGAATTGTTTAGATAAACTCAAGGTAAATAAAACGCCTGGACCTGATACAATCTCGCCTAGAGTTCTAAAGGAAGCTAAGGATGATCTCTCCAAACCACTGACATTACTATTCAATAAATCTTTGCAGTCTGGAACTATGCCTGATCAGTGGAAGCTAGCCAACGTAACACCGATATTAAAAAAAAGGCAGCAAATCCCTACCCAGTAACTATCGTCCAATTAGCTTAACCTCAGTTGTATGTAAAATACTAGAAACGGTCATACGAGACAGACTCGTAAATCACTTAGAGGAAAATAACATACTTAAAGATACTCAACACGGCTTTCGTAAAAAACGTTCCTGTTTAACAAACCTCTTAGACTTCTTCCACGATATCCTCAACCTCTACGATGAGAGTAAAGCTGTAGATATTATATACCTTGATTTTCAAAAGGCCTTTGACAAAGTTCCCCACAAACGTTTACTGCTAAAACTAAAAGCGCATGGAATACAAGACGGCGTGTTGAAATGGATAGAAAATTGGCTCAGTGACAGAAAGCAAAGAGTAGTCATAAATGGTAAGGCATCTAAATGGACCAATGTAAGTAGCGGGGTACCCCAGGGATCGGTACTAGGTCCAATTCTCTTTCTAATTTACATCAACGACATAGATGAGGGTCTCACCTGTACAATCTCAAAATTTGCTGACGATACAAAAATTGCAAATAGCGTACTCTCAAAAGAACAAGTTGACGATATGCGACACAATTTAGATAAATTGTCATGTTGGGCCCAAATTTGGCAAATGAATTTCAATGCGGATAAATGTAAAGTACTACATATCGGATACCTAAACGAGAAAGCAAACTATTCGATGAATGGCACTCAGCTTAAGAATGTAAACAAAGAAACCGATCTGGGAGTAACAATATCGAGTAACCTAAAACTGAGTCAACAATGTTCAGAAGTTGTTAAGAAGGCAAACAAAATAATTGGCTTTATAGGCAGGTCAATTGAGCATAAATCCAAAGAAGTTATCCTAACCCTTTACAATTCCTTAGTCCGCCCTCTTCTGGAATACTGCGTTCAATCCTGGTGCCCTTATTACCAAAAAGATATAAACAAGCTAGAACGAGTTCAACGTAGAGTTACCAAAATGATACCTAGCCTAAAGAACAAACCATACGAAGAGCGTCTTAGAGAATTAAATCTATTTCCTTTAACCCAGCGCAGATTAAGAGGTGACTTAATTCAAGTGTTCAAAATCATCAAAGGCATCGACAATATGGACTGTAGTAAGTACTTCACTATCGACCAATCTAATTACACGCGGGGGGAAACGGTTGCAAAATTATTGGTAAATCTTTTAACTCACACGAATCTAAGAATTTATTCTTCAATCGAGTTGTCAACTTGTGGAATGGGCTTCCCCGAAACGTTATAGACTGCATCACCGTCGATTCATTTAAACTCCGCCTAGACAAATATCTCGCATCAAACCCGCGACTGACTGCGTTTGTAAATTAATAACTTTATTTTATCCCCCCCTCAGTTACTAACCCATCTGTCCCCTACTAACTTCCTAATCCTGCCATATTAGTTCCAGGGTAGTAATTCCCTTTCCAATGTTCCCTTACCCACTCTAAACCACTGTTTGGACACTTGATCCTCAGTGTTTTGGAGGACAAGCAACCTAGAAGTCACTAGATCTGTTGTTGCTTGATTTCCTTTGTACTCCTTTGTTGTGTACACCACTGTACTTGTGTGGTATCATGTGCGTGAGCATTAGCGGTCATGGTATCCCTAAATATGGGATATCAGGTGAAAGAGAAGTATTTATGATCAGTGCAGCAGTTGAGATAACGGACCAAAGTATACCTTTTGAGAAGTTAAGAAGCTAAACTCCAAATTCAGTCTTCATATTTCCCGAATTAACTCCTGTATTGGAATCTTATACTAAGAATTACAGCCGTTCTCCATGCAAGCCAGGACTATTATTATGCAGATTATAATAAGCCTTCCTTCCTTTAAGGGGGGTTGGGCATATTTATTTGCATATTTATTTAGCGTTGTATTTTTTCGTATAGTTTCCTCCCTAGACCTCCATCAAGCTATAAAAAACAACCCTCATCCCCACTTCAACATAAATTTGTAAATTTTTCGATAGAATATTCGGCCGGCTCCTCTTAAATTACAGGCTATCGATCGCCAGGAAAAAATCGACACCTAAATGGCACGACAGATCTCAACATTGACAAAGAAATGGGGTGAAAAGTCTTAAATCGCCAAACTAATGAGTCGAACGCCAAAAAATCTGTAAACTAATGGGGCAAAACATGAGGGAGAAGGTGGGTCAGAAACCCCCCCCCCCCCTTAACCCGATAAATTCCTGCAGAGACATACGCCAGTACATCCCTCCGTCAGATAAGATCTAGTATGATTAAGATCTAAAGTTTTCATTAACAGACTATAATCTTTCTATTACCCTTCGCCTGACTATATACACTCAATCACCAGGGCCTCGACTAGTATTAAGATCTTTATTTGGGTACTGGCCCTATACTTCTGTATTGTACCGACCAGGTAACATGTAATTGGGGTTTAGATTCCTGTCGAGGGTGATCTGTATCTGGTCTGAGCCACTATGCTATATTTAACTATTAGAAGGTATATTAATAGAAATATTTGGCAGAGATTATAGTTCCAAGTTATATTTGAAGAATTGCACTGAAGAAAAATACTTAGTATCTTTGGAAATAGGCCTATATAGATAGTAGTAACAATTATTTAAAAATATTTTCTCTGACAGATCAGCTATGACATATTTTAATTAACCATTACTATAAATAATATTTCAGTGACATCATGTTATCAAGTTTAAGATAGTTAATTTGCATAATATATTTTCCAAGTACTTGCAGCTAAAATATATGCCCATGCCAATGATATGCAGACACATAGTAACAAACACTGATCGTATAAAAAAATACCCTCATTGTTCCCTGATTAAATAGCATTGTATGAATATTCCCATATTCAAAAATATGCTACAGGGGGGCAATGCCTAGTGAGTTAATTGCTCAATAGGTGGCGTTCTTAGAGTGAGGGTCCGAGTCTGTGGGGCTGAGACTGTGAAGCACAGAGGCGAGGCGGCTTCAGAGATGGAATTGCTTCGAGCCGTAAAGCTTCGTATGTCTCACTCCCTAGACTGGAGCAAGACCTCACGGGCCTCACCGTGTTCAGCGGTTGAGTGTAAAGGCTATCAGCCTATGCCCGAGAGGGAGTAGTTGGAATATAGAAAAAAAAAAAAAAAAAAAAAAAAAAAAAAAATACAGTATATTTATTTCTGACAGAGATGCATAAAACTAAAATAAAATCGAAGTATAAAAGACCAATATTGATCAAAACTAACCAACAAATATTGATATCCATTATAATTAGCTTATATTAGCTGTCAGTTGATGAATGTCTATAAAGTTGATGTGCGAGGGTTCTGAAAACGGCCTTCAAAAGTCCGATATCATAAATAGGAAAAACAGTCGATATGTAAAGCAATATGATTGATGATATTATCGTCTATAGTTTTACAGTCGGCAGTGAAGTAGGTTCATTGGCATGGGCTCGTATATTTGCTGTCTTTCTTTTTTTAAATAGTAGGTATAAATGCCAACGTAACATTCGAGAAAAAAAAATAGAAAATAAAAGGAACAGTTGGAGTTCAAGTATATTCAATGATAGTACCAAATTAAATTGGAACATCAAAATCTTCAGGTAGAATATATGTTTGTGAGCCTTCCAAGTTAAAATCAGCAACCGTGAATAAGGTAGTGAGTTAGTTCAAATTAGACTTCAGAGGCTATCAACTCTTCTGGATTATTAAGCCAGCACACTGTAAGTCAAGAATAACGTCAGTACTGGAGCCCCTTTTCGGGAACTTCAGTCCCTCGGTAGCTAGGGATTCCCTCTTTCCTATTTTGACACACACAAGCACGCGTAGTTGAAGCCGTACATTTTTTTTCGGTGGCAGACCTTACCTAATATGCTACTCTTCAATAAGCAGCCTAGTAAGGATCAGCTGCGCTAGTTTTGCTTGTTATACTTTGAAAAAATACTAGGTATAGAATGTATGGGTCATTTTCTAGATCCCCTTCTCCCTCATGTTTAACCCCATTAGTTTTCAGATTTTAAGATGTTTTCCCCATTAGTTTGTCGATTTTAAGACCCTTTGCCTAATTTCTATGTCAATATTAGACCTTTTTTTTCGTGGTGTTTAGGTGTCGATGTTTTTCCTGGTGAAAGATAGTGAGCCTGTAATTTTGGAAGAACCGGTCTTCGGCCAGGAAATTTTTCTACCGAAAAATTTACACATTAATTTAGAAGGGGGATATAATGGATGTTTTTTATCAGTTTGATGGAGGTCTCGGGAGGAAACTAAAAAACATATGCATATATAAACAAATAGACCCCAAATAATAGCCCCTGTCCCCTAAAGAACTACTGGTTAAGGTGAACTGTATTACCTTGACTTCGTGAAACAAACAAATATGTCACACTTCACCATTCTTAGTTGACTTAAGATACTCCTGCTAGCTCCTAATTTTGTTCCACCTCACTACTTCATCACATCACTGTTCTTTTTTGCACTGTCTATGGGCGACACAATTGAATAACGTCATATTGTTTATTCTGAACGATGTATTTTGGCATTTGAGGCTTCAATTGAATTAAAAACATGAAATCGAAAACAAATATCTATGTAATGGAAAAATATACAGTGGGTGTTTACAGAGGTTCATAGAGCCAAGGACACAGTCATCATGTTCATGGATTATGGTCTTCACTCCCAAATGAGACAAGTCCACAGAATATAAAGATACAATTATCTTTCATGCATGAGAAGATTAACTGGACAATGGGTTTCTTCCATATACATTCGCAAGCTTATACAGTATAAGGTTACAGAAAATGCTATTTTTGGACCTTTCAATCCAGGTTCTAGGTTCTGACGTATCTGGTCTATAAAGCAACATATTGTGTCGTGTATGTAAGATACCGATTCAAATGGGTGTAATCACATAAATGCTCTCCAGTGTACCAAACATCTCGCAAACAAAAACACAACGTACTGTATATATTTATCTAATTATAAAGGATAAAGCTATGGAAGACCTGGTACGCTGACTCCCCTGTCTGGTAAGGCGAAGCCCACTATCAGTTTACTATTTCGGGTTACCCTCTTGTGCCGGCAACGTATTTTTAATTGTATTCTAGCTATAATTGGACGATTTAATGCAGTTTAAGAAAGAGCTATGGTAGTAAAAAGGGTTGTGTGATAGTTCGAACCTGTTACTTGCTTGAGGCCCTTTTTAAACTGAATGAAATAGTCTTAATATAGCTAGAAGATATTTAAAAAGGCATCGACGGTACATAAGGGGTTAAGCCAGATTTAATGTGTGTGTGAAATCCCCTCCTGTCGTGTGGTTGATGGATGTAGATGGACCCAGTGTGTAAATTTTGACGCCGACATCAACAGACCTACGGAGATATTGATCACTGTTGGTAGTGTTTGTGTTTGGCTGTTCAGGTACATTTTATATTTTAGTAGGTTACATAATATGAAATGTAGTAAGTGTTGTAGCACATTTATTATTATTATTATTATTATTATTATTATTATTATTATTATTATTATTATTAGTAGTAGTAGAATTAGCATTAGTATTAGCATTGTTAGTAGTATTGTAGTTAAGACAAATGTATGTACACGCATTCGAAGACATTTTACTATTTACAAATATGAGAGGCCCATTATTTTGGCTATTTTAAGATCTTTCGCCCCATATATTTGTCGATATTTAGACCTTTCGTGCCATTTAAGTGTTGATTTTGTCATCATGCTTAATTTTCCCTTTTAAGTTTCTCGTGTACGGTAGCGCTAACAGTCATGTCTGAGTTATCATTACGTTTGGCTCGTTGTGCTGTCTAAATATCTATCAGATGTTGGATAGGGTGGGTAAGTGTAGGAACATGTTTGTATATCTCACACGAAATGAAAAGAGCCGGTTTATATATTGCTGATACCAATTATAGAACAATAAAACTTGGTCCCGAGACATTACTTATTTAGCCGACTGTACATGCGAGTTGTTCCGTCTCTTCTCTCGTGTGGTCCATGTTCTATCTATCAGTTCCTTGCTATCCTTCTCTCCTTAAAGGGGAGGTATTTGCTATTTCTGGACTCCCTTCTCCCTCATGTTTAGCACCGTGAATTTTAAGATTTTATGGCGTTCGCCCCATTAGCTAGTCGATTTCATGATCTTTCGTTCGTTTTCCATATCAATATTAAAACCTTACCATAAGGTGTCGGTTTTTTTCCCAGAGAGCGATAGCAAACCTTATATTTTTGAGGAACCGGCCTTTGACCGGAACATTTTTCTACCGAAAAATATACAAATTTATCTCGAGGATCTATATAATATTTTCGACTGTCTGTCTGTGTGTCTGTTCTTTATGCATGGCCACATTTTGTTAAGCTAGAGCGTTCATACTTGGTATGCATAGTAAGGGGGTCCCTAGGCAGGTTTTAGTGAAAATATAGAATTCCCCAGGGTGAATGGGCCGGAGAAAATGGACGCGAAATCGGAAAAATGGCCGTTTGGGGCAGAAGGAGGCCTCCGATCGAAAAGGTGTATGGAACGAACGTTACCTTACCTTTTGATACCTTTTGATGTGTTCGCCGCTCTTCTAGCGGCACCAAGGAGCGCGACGCCCCTCGTTTTGGGTGGTGATCTGGTGCAGTAGACTGTTTGAAGCGACAGCTCGCTCCCTTGCGAGGATGGGCTCGTCTGGCACTTTTTGCAGTTCGACATCTAGGGCTCTCTTGAAGTTGTCTAACGAGATGTCTCTTACTCGCCGTGGGAGTTTGTTGAAGAGACGTGGGCCTCTGTGTGATAACCAGCCCTCTCGCAGAGAGCCCATAGCACCCCTGTTATTCATCCGGGGGATTTCGCATTCCCAGCCTCTCCTATCACTGAATTTCATGACTATCGGAGTATGTAGGTTTGGTACTAAACCCTCTGCGATTTTCCACGTGTATATTATTAGGTAACGTTCTCTTCTACGTTTCAGTGAGTACAGATTCAGTGCTCTTAAACGCTCCCAATAGTGTAGATGTTTTATCGAACTTATATGCGAAGTGAAATTTCTGTGTACACTCTCTACGTCATTTATTTCACCTGCTTTGTATGGGGATGTTAATACGCTACAGTATTCAAGCCGCGGTACCACTAGAGATTTGAAGAGCGTTATCATAGGCAATTCACCGCGTGTTTTAAAAGTACGCAGAATCCAACCCGTTAGACGTTTCGCAGCCGCCACTTTGACCTGGTTATGTACTTTGAAACCCATATTTTCAGACATTAATACCCCAAGGTCTTTCACACTGTCTTTCCGTTCTATTATGTGGTTAGATTCTGTTAAGTAATTTGTAATTTCTTTAACATCATTATTATCTCCGTACCGTATTAATTGGAATTTTTCCTCATTGAATTGCATGTTGTTTTCCCTGGTCCACTGGAACACTACATTCATGTCTTCCTGCAGTCGGCCCGTGTCCTCTTGTTTGTTTACTATCTTGCTTAATTTTGTGTCATCAGCAAAAGACGACACCGTACTGTGTCCCGGTGTTGGTATCTATGTCGCAAATTAGTATGAGGAACAGAAGGGGCGCTAGCACTGTTCCTTGGGGCACTGAGCTTTTGACATCAGAAGGCTCAGATGTGACTTGGTTTACTGCTACTGATTGTTTTCGGTTTACGAGGAAATTGTATATCCACCGTCCGATTTTCCCAGTTATACCTTTTGCTTTCAGTTTGTGGGCTATTATACCATGGTCACATTTATCAAATGCCTTAGCAAAATCGGTGTAAATGAAATCCACGTTTTTCTTTTCTTCTAGCGCTTTAAGAATTTTGTCATAGTGTTCCAAAAGTTGTGAGAGACATGATCTTCCCGCTCTGAACCCATGTTGACCGGTGTTGTGTAGTTCATTTGTCTCCATGAATGTTGAAATTTTGCTTCGCAGGACTCGCTCGAAAACTTTAATGACGTGAGAGGTTAGAGCTACCGGGCGGTAGTTTTTTGGTAGTGCTTTACTCCCTCCTTTATGCAGTGGGGCAATTATTGTGTTTTTCAAGCTATCTGGTATGTCACCAGTGTCTAGACTCCTTCTCCACATTATAGCCAGGGGTTTTGAGAGGTTTTCCTTAAATTTCTTCATTAGGATCGAATTCCATGAGTCCGGGCCTGGTGCCGAGTGGGATGGCATGTTGGAAATGGCCTCTTCTATGTCTTTTGGACCGAAATCAATATCCAGCATCTGAGGGGTTTCCGTGGGGGAGGTTTCCATGAAAAATATATTTTGGTCTCTGATGACTTTTGTTTCATCAGGCTCACTGAATGCCATTTCATACTGCCTGCTTAAGAGTTTGCTCATTTCCTTTTTGTCCCCTGTGAAAGAGCCGTCCCCTTTGCTCAGTGGGCCGATGTTTGATGTTGTTTTAGCCTTTTGTTTGGCGTATGAAAAGAAGTATTTGGAATTTTCCTTTATACCTGCAATAGCTTTCCTCTCCTCTTCCATATGTTGTAGTTCATATGATATTCTTAGCCTTTGTTCAATTTCCACAATTTCTCTATCTATTTCGACCTTTTGCCTATCCTGTAGATTTTGATGTGTGCGTCTTTGTGTGAGTAATTTTCTTCTTCTGTACAGCCTCCTCCTTTCCCGATCTTGTTTGCTTCTTCGTTTTGTTTGTCTTGCAGGTATATGGTGGCTACAGATTTGGGCCATGGTTTCTGTTATTAAGACTAGACATTCTGCTGGTGTCAGGTTATCCATTAAATCTTCCCAGTCTATTTCCTCCATTTCTTGATTTACCTCTTCCCACCTAATGTTTTTGTTATTGAAGTTAAATTTACTGAAGGGGCCGGTTTTTGTTCTCGATTCTGAGGTTGTCTGTACACTTTCTAAGGTTGTTTTGATCTCAATTAATTTATGATCTGAGTATGTTGTGTCCAATATGTTAATGCTGTGTACTAGAGAGTCGTTGTTAGTGAAGACCAGGTCTAAGATATTGTTTTCCCGTGTGGGTTCAGCAATATGTTGGGTAAGACTAAAAAAATCACAAAGTTCAAAAAGCTCTCTCGTATTAGTATTTGCTTCTCCGGTGTTATTGCCACTAACTGGTTTTCTAGTTGTCTCCATTTAATGTTTGGTAGGTTAAAGTCTCCTAGCCATATAATATTTGGTGTTGGGTTCCCCAGGGTTTCCACTTCTGATTTTATTTTGTTGAGCTGGGTTTTGAATTCTTCTCGGGATGAGTCTGGAGGCCTGTATGTAACAATAATTGCTAAATTTAGGGATTCTATTTTAACTCCAAGTATTTTCCACCACTTCGTTACTGTTATTTAGGAATTCAGTACATATCAGTGAGTCATGTATGTACAAGGCTACACCTCCATGTGATCTATGCGTTCTGTCCGCCCTATGTAGGTTGTAACCAGGAATCCATACCTCACTATCTTGCTGATCTTTAATGTGAGTTTCTGTGAGAGCCGCAAATATAGCGTTTCCTTCTTCTAGCAGGCCCCTAATAAATGGTACTTTGTCCGTGGTTCTATTTTTTAGGCCTTGGATATTTGCAAACAAGATTGGGGAGGGATTGTTTGGAGTACTATGTGTACCTAATAGTCTTCGGGATGTATTGGCCACTCTTGGGAGGCCAGGAGGTGCTCGAGGTGTTCTATGTGCTCTTCCATCTCCCTCAGTCTCTTCATCTTCATCTGCCCTTTCCCTCCTCGCATAGCTAGAGAGTTTTTTGGGCTACCATTCGTGTTAGGTCTAGCATATCTCCAAGTCCCTTTAATATGAAAAGCTGGGCATTTCATATTGTAGCAGGTCTTGTTCTCAAGTGATGTCTTGCAAAGGGATGGGTGGTGGTATTTGCAGGTTTCACCAAATCTACATTTTCCATGACTGGTTATGTTGTTGCAAATTTTGGGATGAGCAAATCTACATGAATTCCCATTATATTCGCCCTTTTGACCAAAGTAGCACCTTCTTTCCAGATAATATCTGCACACTGGTGTAGACAACCCCAGTAGGTGTGGCTGGGGCTGCGAGGGGTTATGTGGTGAGCTAAGTGTGGTTGTGGGTGATAGTGGGCTTGGTGTATGGGTGGGTGAGGCCTGCAGGGGGGTGGAGTTACGGGTCGGTTGTAGGTGGGCAGGTGGCAGTGGTGGGGGGGGGGACGATGTGGAAGGGGAGCCTGATATGGGGGCTTGTTGCATCCTACGTTCATCCTGCAATTTTATTTGATCAACAGCAGTAGGGTGGTCAATGGCCATAGATGGGATTAATGTGGGTGTTTTCTGGGTCTGGGGAGGTGTGGGGAGATGTGCGACAGGTTTGTGTATATGTAGGGTGCGAAAGGTTGTTGTTCGGCAGGCGATGTGTGTTGATGTGCAGGAGGCAATGTGGGCATTATCATGGGAAGGTGTGCGTGTGTGGGTTGTGATATTTGTATGGGCCCTGAGGCCCCAATAGTTCCCCATTTTCTGTGAAAGGTAGCTATGTCTTGGCTATATTTCCGTCTATCTTGTACTTCTGTATTTTCTACAGTCTGTATGACTTGCCATGTGATATCGAAACAACTATCTCAGAAATGGAGGTTCTTCCCTCTTGTATTGTACGCCTCATTTATTGGTGTCAATCCTATGCAAATCCAGTGATATGGTTGCTTGCATATCTGACATGCGGTGCCTTCATGGATGTGTATATTCATCTTACAACTCGTACAGTTGTCTCTGGTAAACATGTTTTTTTTTTATTTATTTATTTTTTTTTCTTTCCCCACCCACCCTTACATGGGGGAGAGAGAGAGAGAGAGAGGGGGGGGGGGGGCTTGGAGGACAAGGAGGTGTTTGTTACGCGGTTTGTGGGAGTGTGGGGGGGGGGGGGGGGAGTGCCACTCGTTTCCCCTCGTTATGTTTAAACTTTAAGTAACTTTAAGTAACACTTTCAATAATTATCTTATGAAACAGAATTCTCACTGCCCTAACCACTTTTCCCGTTTTTGGTCGACTGTTTAACGGAATATAAGGCACTCTAGGAAAATAACGAACTTTCCAGGCTACCTATACCTGTATAATATAGTATTTATATAGTTATTATTATTATTATATATTTTAATTTTCATATTTTACCTATCAACTTGATTCAACACTGCTCAGGTTCGAATTTTCACCACATTTGGTTGCGTGGGAGATCTTTCTCTCCAATAACGTCACTACTAACCTGCGATATGGTCGAGAAATAATCTGCACTGATTAATTTGTTTAAATATTGTTTTTCTCTGCATTGACATTGCCCATGAAAATCAAATAAGCATGCGTAATTTCATTAAAACCCATTAGATAGTTTCATATATATCAATAGAATAGTTGACCTTGACCTTTGACCATTATCTTGACCTTTATTTCTCGACATTTATTATTTTACTTTTCACTTAAAGTGCAATTATCTCACCAAATTTTGTGAAGTTTGCATGGAAAGTAAAGAAAATAGCATATTGACCTTTTATTTGACATTGACCTGTGACCTTGACCTTTCATATAGAATTGTATAGTTTCTTGCATGACCTTGGCCTAGGTATTCCGAATAAACATGGTAAGCCTAGTGAAAATCTAACAGTTAGTATAAGAAATACTAGTAGAGAAACTATTTTGACCTTTGACCTTGATCTTTGACCTTACCCTTTAAAATATGTATCTAAAATGTGGGCAATACGATATCAAGGCTACCAGTAACTTGTATAGTAAAAATGAAGACATTTGAGTATAAAGTAAAATAAATAGCAAAAGTTAACCTTTGACCTTGACCTGTGACCTAGACCTTATGTAAGAGTGTTTTTTTTTTTTTTATTGACATTGCCCCGGAAAATCAAATAAGCATGCCTAATGTCATTAAAACCCATCAGTTAGTTTCATATATTTAATAGAATAGTTGACATTGACCTTTGACCTTTATCTTGACCTTTATGATATGTGTGTCCAAATGTATTATTTCCTTTTAATTTAAAGTGCAACTATCTCACCAAATTTTGTGAAGTTTGCAAGAAAAGTAAAGAAAGTAGCATACTGACCTTGTATTTGACCTTGACCTGAGACCTTGACCTTTATTATGGAATTGTATAGTTTCTTGTATGAGCTTGGCCTAGGTATTCCGAATATACATGATAAGCCTAGTGAGAATCTAACAGTTAGTATAAGAAATATTAGTGAAAAACTTATGTTGACCTTTGACCTTGACCTTTGACCTTACCCTTAAGAATATTTACATAACAAATTTGGTCAATATCATATATACAGTAGGTTACCAGTAACTTGTATAGTGAAAATGAAGACATTTGAGTAAAAAGTAAAATAAATAGTAAAAGTTGACCTTTGACCTTGACCTGTGACCTGGACCTTTATGTAAGAGTTTTTTTTTTATTTTATTGACATTGCCCCGGAAAATCAAATAAGCATGCCTAATTTCATTAAAACCCATCAGTTAGTTTCATAAATATTAATAGAACAGTTGACCTTGACCTTTGACCTTTATCTTGACCTTTATGATATGTGTGTCCAAATGTATTATTTTCCTTTTCATTTAAAGTGCAACTATCTCACCAAATGTTGTGAAGTTTGCATGAAAAGTAAAGAAAATAGCATATTGACCTTTTATTTGACCTTGATCTGTGACCTTGACCTTTATTATGGAATTGTATAGTTTCTTGTATGACCTTCGCCTAGGTATTCCGAATATACATGGTAAGCCTAGTGAGAATCTAGCAGTTAGTATAAGAAATACTAGTGAAAAACTTATTTTGACCTTTGACCTTACCCTTGAGAATATTTACCTAAAATTTGGTCAATATGATATATAGGTTACCAGTAACTTGTATAGTGAAAATGAAGACATTTGAGTAAGAACTAAAAAATATGAAATATGACCTTATTTTTTGCCCTTTGACCTTAACCTTTAAGTTAAATGGAATATTTCTTTTTGACTGACCTTCGCATTGACCAAATGAATATACCTGTGAAATTTGGTGAAAATCCATCAAACGGTCTAGGAGGAATTTCCGGACAGACAGACAGACGGACGACGACGACGACGACGACGCTGGTGGTGCACAGTATACGGGCGGGATCTGTGTGCGCGATACCACTCTGCTTCTCAGAGTTGATAAATAAATAAATAAATAAATATATGAATCAATAAATCATAAAAAAAATGGTTCTTAGATTTAAGTCTATAGTGAAATGATGAATGACGTCTAAATATACAAACTTAACCCCTTCTGTACCGATAAAGTTTTATACATTTTATTCTGGCTCCTAGTAGACGATATTATTCAGTTAATAAGGATCTCCAGCATCTAAGGGGGGGTCACCGTTTTTTTTTTAAATCTTTCTCTCCTTTTCTCTCTTTCCTTGGCTTGTATCCATTCGGCCCCCTTCAAGCCACCTGTTAAGACGTTTATCCATCCATTTGTCGATTTCTTCCTGGCGAGCGATAGCGAGCCAGCATTGTATTGAGAAATCCGAAAAATGTACAAATTTAGCTTGTCAAAACAAAAACACATATATACTGGCTCGCTACCGCTCGCCAGGAAAATATTGACACCTGTATGGGGGTAAACGTCTTAAAACAGTAGGCTGAATGGGGCCGAATGGATACAAGCCAAAGAGAGGGGGAGGGAAAGAGAAAATAAGCGAGGTGGGCTCCCTTAACAGGCTTGGAACTATCTCACTTAACCTTTTTTTTTTACTACCACATATCCTGCTTAACCCCTTCACTACCGGGGATGTTTATCGTTTTATTTCAGCTATACTTAGACGATATTATGCAGCTTAGGAAGGATCTGTGGTATTTAAAAGGGCTAATTGAGGTAGTCTGTAGCTTCTTAATTGGTAAACGTCCGTCCTAAGCTGTTAAAATCGCCTAATAATTGCTGGAATATAATACAAAGAACGTCATCGGTACTGAAAGGGTTAACCCGTACAGTACCAACGACGGCCTTTTCATTTTATTCTGGCAGCTGTTAGACGGTTTCTATTCAGCTTAGGAAGGACGTCTACCCCATTAAAAGATTCCACATAATATCTCATTTACTCATTTTAGCTACCATATATCGTTCCTAAGCTTCATAAAATCGTCTATTATAGCTGAAAGGAAAACAAATATATACGTCACCGGTACAGAATGGGTTAAAATGCACAACAGCGTCTGATTATCTATCTATCTATCTATATGCTCAGGCCCAATCCCCACTTATCCTATTTTTTTTTTTTTTTTTTGGATTTTCTATTTAATTCGATTTTATTTATTTATTTAGTTTTCTTTGGGGTGGCCGCCTCAGGATAGAGCAAGAACAGGGAAAACACAAAACACAACATAAAACAACGAACAACAGACAAAACACAAATTCACACACATCTAGGTCACCCAGGAGAAGACCCAGAGACCAGGGTCACCAAGATCGCTCCAGCACTCCCCGGCCCCCGACCACCGGATTATGGCTAGAATAATATAAAAACGTCCGCCGGTACAAAAGAGTTAATGTTTGTAAATAACACTAATTCAAAATTGTCGCCTATTATATTTACTCAGGTACACAGACGTAATTAAGTTGTAAAATATAACAAGTGTAAAACCAGAGTAATATCAAGTACATTTCTTAGTATCAACATTGGATATACAAGCAAAAACCACAACACACAACAATTAATAAGTGTAGTCAATTGTAAAATATGAAAACCAATACACAGAGAGCCAAGTATCACTTACATATTACCCATATTAGAGAGAACATGAAATCCAATGTGTAAGATAATATACTGTAAACATGAACATAAAAGTGAAGTAAAAGCATACAATCATATTCGCTAAAACCCAAAACAAGAACACAAGAACACAAGAAAATGGGAGTCTGCAGAAAGCCGATCGGCCCACACAAGGCAGATCATATTCGCTGAAATCCAAAACAAGAACACAAGAACACAAGAAAATGGGAGTCTGCAGAAAGCCGATCGGCCCACACAAGGCAGATCACATTCGCTGAAATCCAAAACAAGAACACAAGAACACAAGAAAATGGGAGTCTGCAGAAAGCCGATCGGCCCAAACAAGGCAGATCCCCGTCTAAAACAACGAGAGAACATAAATTGCAAAACATAAGAAACGTAACACTGAAAATATAAACATAGTAAAAGCTTAGTATCACTTTTAAAATACCGAGAGAACATAGCATTCCAAACTCTGCTGAAAGAAGTATTAAGGGGGACCACCTCGTGTTTTTTTCTCTTTCTCCCTCTCTCTTTGGCTTGTATCCATTCGGCCCCATTCAGCCTACTGTTTTAAGACGTTTATCCCCATCCAGGTGTCAATATTTTCCTGGCGAGCGGTAGCGAGCCAGCATATATATATTTTTGTTTTGACAGCAATCTAAATTTGTACATTTTTCGACAGAAAAATGTCTCCGGCGAAGCCGGATTTCTACATACAATGCTGGCTCGATATCGCTCACCAGGAAAATATTGACACCTGGATGTGGATTGACGTCTTAAAACAGTTGGCTGTATGGGGCCAAATGGATACAAGCCAGGGAAAGGGAGAAAAGGAGAGAAAGATAAAAAAAAAAAAAACGGTGACCCCTCTTAAAAGGAAAACGGAATACAGGATATTTGCAAGCCACTCTGCCCCCCCTTTCCCCAACTCTCTACTTCTCTCCCCCTCCCCCTCTCCCTCTCTACCCAACCATCTTCCCCTCTCTCTACCTCTTCCCCTCCAACTCTGTACTCCCTCTCTCTCCTCCAACTCTTCTTCCTTACCCTACCCTCTTCCCAACCCTCTACCTCTCCCCCTCTCTCCCCTACTCTATAACTCTCCCCACCTTCTCCTCTCCCTCTATACCGAACCATCTCCCCCTCAACCTTCCCCCTCTCCCCAGATCTACTTATTCCCCTTCTCTCACTCTCTACCCAACCATTTCCCCTCTCCCTCTTTACCCAACCCTCTTCCCCTGCCCCTCTCTCCCAACCCTTCTCCCCAACCCTACCCCTCTCTCCTCCCACCTCTCCCCCTTCCCCTCGTCCTCGCCCTCTCTCCCCCAACCCTCTCCCCCTTCCCATCTTCCTCGCCCGCTCTCCCCCAACCCCGCCCCCTCCCCCTCCTCTCCCCAACCCTCCCCCCTCTCCCTCAGCGTAAACAGATTTGCGGCGTGGGGGCAGATCCGGCTCCGGGGAATATAACAATGTTATGTTTTATCTCCCTTAAGGGGGGTCACCGTCTTTTTTTTTTTATCTTTCTCTCCTTTTTTCTCATTCCCTGGCCTGTATCCATTCGGCCCCATTCAGCCAACTGTTTTAAAACGTTTATCAGCATCCAAGTGTCGATTTCATCCTGGCGAGCGATAGCGAGCCAGCATTGTATGACGAAATTCGTCATAAATAGCACGAAATAAATAGCACGAAAGGTCTTAAAATTGACAACGAAATGGGTCGAAAGGTGTTAAAATCGCCAAACTAATGGGCCGAACGTCTTATAATCTCAAAACTAGTGGGGCTAAGCATTAGGGAGAAGGGGGTCCAGAAAAACGGTCTGCCTCCCCTTAACTGGTCAATTTTGTTTACTATTGCATAAGAAAGTATACTTAAACTCAATCATAAGTATTTTCATTCCATACATAAAATCATAAAGTGTACGCAAATTCATGTGAACAACTGTACAATCACTTACAAAAATCCGTGGACCCCATATGTTTTTCTGTATGCAATCATAACTCTTTGGCTTGATTTTTGGATGAAACTTAATTTTCCAATAGATAGTACCAGTATATATAATGTTCCAATAGATAGTACCAGTATATATAATTTTACAATAGATAGTACCAGTATATATAATTTTACAATAGATAGTACCAGTATATATAATTTTACAATAGATAGTACCAGTATATATAATTTTACAATAGATAGTACCAGTATATATAATTTTACAATAGATAGTACCATATATATATTTTTACATAGATAGTACCAGTATATATAATTTTACAATAGATAGTACCAGTATATATAATTTTACAATATAGTACCAGTATATAAATTTAATAGATAGTACCAGTATATAATTTTACAATAGATACCAGTATATATAATTTTACAATAGATAGTACCAGTATATATAATTTTACAATAGATAGTACCAATATATATAATTTTACAATAGATAGTGCCAGTATATATAATTTTGTAGTTTATGCATACACCATTATATTAATTGATTCGTTTCCAGAGATTTACTTCCATAACTAGAAATAGGTGTGGTCCACGAATTTGTATGAGTGACTGTACATGCCTATAGGTAGCGCCAACGAACTTGACATTAATCTTGATCCCTGACCTCTCTGTAACTCAGAAGGACCTTGAGCAAACTGCCTGTAAATATCCACACCTGGTGGACTCTCCCCAAATGATAGAAATGTCCGCCCGAGTGCTTTCCATTAGTTTTGAGTTATAAGACGTTAACCCTTTCACGCACATATGACGCAGAGGTTGCCAGATTATCAATAAGAAATAGAGTTCTCTCACTCTTATAATTACCTCTCCAAAATTAGTTTTCTGCCCACAACTAACTCAAAGACAACTGCAGAGGTTGAAGTAACTAAACTAAAGGTTTCTTAATAACCCTGATGGTAACAAAGGCTTTAAAGTATCCCCAATAGCCATAGGCTCAACATCGCATCATATGTCGGAGAGGGGTAAGGGTCAAGATTATTGTCAAGGTCGTTGGCTGCCTATACTCATGTATGCAGCAACGCAACATTTAGTGACTGTACTGACTCGTTGAAGATTATGACGCGTTTTGACAGTGCATTTTGGCTAACATTACACGATGTTATGCAGTTTAGGAAGGAGCTGTGGGAATTATACGGGTAAAGACTTTCTCAATTAACCCTCTGACTTCCATATACCCTCCTAATCTTAACACAATCGTCTAATAATACAGATAACAGAAAATAAATGCGTATCGAACCTTTAAAGGTTGAGGTGGCGAGTAATTGGATTGTATTCTGGCTATCATTAGACGATTTTGTACAGTTTAGAAGGAGTGGTAATTACTTGGGTAAAGACTGTCTTCAGTAACCCTCTGACTTTCATATACCCTCCCTAATCTGAACAAAATCATCTAGTAATAGCCAGGTAACATAACTGGAATTCGTAATCGTATCTTGTGAGGGTTGAGGCGGCTTACTACCATCATAATTATTCAGCTATTACAACTCTTTTATAGCCAAATGTGCTGTTAATAATATTACGAACATTTGGCAATAATATGATGAAGAGACATAGTAGTTTCATATTATTTTTTCATTAGTTATCGAAAAATTAGCTGCTATTGGAGTAAAATATCCCCCAAGTTAAATAAGTCAAGTATATTTGGTTGAGTGCTGGTCCTATCCAGAGTGAGGTTTGGCATTCCTCTACCCAACCTTAGCCGTTTCTGTCTGTCTCTTTTACTGTCCTACTTTTCCTTCAGGGGGCAGGCGGCTAGGAATCCTCCTCACCTTGTAGAATGCACCTACTAGACAAGGTAGAGTAAGGGGCAAGGGAATGCGAAAATGGTCCCGGATCCTAAGAAATGGAACTTTAAATGTAGTTTCTGTTCGGGCTATGTCTCGAGTCAGGCACCCCCAGATATGGGGTATGTGCCTGAGTACATACATACATACATACATACATACATAGACATGCATACATACATACATAATTGAATTGACATGTCACCAAACAGAACACATACATAACAACAAAACATGGAACACAAACTGAAAGGATATAAACAAAAGTCTGAGTTCGCCCCACTAGTTGGCGATTTTATGATCCTTCGCTTCATTTCTTTGCCAATATTAAGACCTTTTGTGCCACTTAGGTGTCGAAGTTATCCTGATGAGCGAAAGCGAGCCTGTAATTTTGGAGGAACTAGTTTACTTTATCACAATCTAAAAGAGTGGTAAGCACATCACTGGAATATGAAGAAATGTGTGGAAATGAAATTAATAGATAACAATGAACTAAACAAAAACTACAATAACATAAAGAAAGTCGTAAAAAAAAATGAAAACAATGAAATAAAACAAATAAAAGAGTGGGGAGAGGGGTCGGAGAAACTGGAACGAATACAATTGGAAGGAACACGGACTTGATCCACCAGATAAACATTTTGGCAGTGTTCAGGAGAGAGAGAGAGAGAGAGAGAGAGAGAGAGAGAGAGAGAGAGAGAGAGAGAGAGAGAGAGAGAGAGAGAGAGAGAGAGAGAGAGAGAGAAGAGCAGCAGCAGAAATGATAGATACTGTAGATATGTCTCACTCTCTTTATATATATATATATATATATATATATATATATATACATTGTGTTTTAAAACAACACTGACAGACCTCACTCTAATAAGTAAATAAAATAACGAAGAAGATTATGTAAGGACAAAATGCTAAATAATATACCATAAATTATTTAAACCGCAAAGAGTAAAATAATTAGTGACACCCAGGTATGAGCTATAATCCGAACACGTCCCCCCTCCCCCTCAAAAAAAAAAAGAAATAGCCTACCTCTTGCCTCCCATCCCAGTTCGAGTTTTTCTTCGAAGCTTTGGAGTCATAACGAATCTTCTCATGTGTTTAATCATCTGCTCGGCCATGGTGCTATCTTCTTCTGTCATAGTGATTTTATTTACCTTATAATATCACATAAATATGGATTGTCGTTATTAAGTAGTGTCTCTGCCTTTTTTATTTTGTACTGGATAAGTTCAAGTGACGTAAATTTTGTTTTGGGTACCATTAGATGATTTTAAATATTCATTAGTGAACACCGTATACTTGTATGTCTACAGCTACGTAAAATCGTCAAACTTCAACCAAAACACTGATAGAGATATTTCGTTAGTACTCTGTGATAATAGTAACGTAATGAGGTATTTGTATTGAAACAGTAAATTGTGCAGGATTTTTTTTTTTTTCCCATTCAAAGTTTCACGAACGATTAAATTACCTATAGCAGTGTTCGGATACCTGACCCAGACTTGAGATTCATTATTTTACCTCTTGGTCATCGTTACAAATGGTGCATATCTTTGTACGCTACTTGGATTATAATACTTAGCAGTTTTCTTCTAATTGCAAAATATCATTACCAATTTTATGTTACTTTGATTTTGTAATTATTCATATGTGATTCGGTCATTAGATATCTCCTCTTTACCTTTTTTACTTGGTAATCATTCATATTATGTATCATATGTTTTGTGCTGAGCTCAGAAACCTGTTTTGCTACATTTCTAAATAACCATTTATCTCCGTTACAATATTTTTGGTAAAAATAGAATAGAAATATGTGTATTATATTTTGATCAATGTGGTCGTCATACTCTGGCAGTGTTGTTTTAAAACATCCTGTATATATAAAATATATATATGCCTGGTAATCCACGCATGAGTACAGAGTACAAAGGAGTACAAAGGAAATCAAGCAACAAGAGGTCTAGGGATCCTTCTAGGCCGCTTGTCCTGCAAAACACTGAGGATAAAGTGTTCACAGTGAACACTGAGGATAAAGTGTCCACAGTGGTTTAGAGTGGGTAAGGGAACATTGGAAAATACATTGGAGTGAGGACACATTGGAGTGACGACAAACATCCTTGACTTTGGAAACAGCCACTCTTATTTTAATACTGAAGATCTACGAAACTAGATAAATGCATTTATTCATATTTTAACTGATAATAAACGTCTGTGAAACATTTTAAATTTAGCATAAAACGCTATTATATTTAATCCTACAGCTCGAGCCATCTAACAAGATATTCGGACTTCCTTTTACTCCCTTCTGTATTCTTCTTCTTCACCGGTATTTAACGTCTGTGTTATTTTTAAAGCTAACCTTAAGCGTGTTATTTTATGCTGATTAAACCGTACAATTCGAGCCATCTAAAGGATACTTTGATGTACTTTTTATCCCCTTTTTTTTTAATACTCCTGCCATCTTTTCTAGCATTTTCTGGAACATGGTAATAATAGACCGCTTGTATATATCTTTAAATTTTGCGCAGTGAACCAAATATTTTCTACACTTCTTTTGGTGTGGAAATATTATTTACAAACTCACACACACACACACATATATATATATATATATATATATATATATGATATATAATTATATATATTGAGTATATATCAATACACGTGAGCCACTAAATGTTTCTAGTCTCTCAGTGGGGATCGAACCATCGACCATCAGAACGATAGCCGACGCTTTTATCCAAAAATAGACTGACGTGGTGTAATTGATTAAAGCGTCGGCTATCGTTCTGATGGTCGATGGTTCGATCCCCACTGAGAGACTAGAAACATATATATATATATATATATTCGAAGCCGGGCTCGATCCACCGACTATCAGGACGAGTGTCCGTGCTTTCATTAACTACACCACGGATACTTTCTCCAAGTAGGGTTTTTCCTTCTAAATATAAATAGGAGAAGGTTGGTTATTCTTTATCACGCCGTGGTGTAGTTATTAAAGCATGGACGCTCGTCCTGACTGTTGGTGGTTCGAGCCCGACTGAGTGTATAAATCAATTAGTAGCTCACGTGTTTTGTTTACCAGTGATATATACGCCTCATAAACAAACTGCGCCTTCACCGTAACTCCGTGACCGTTACGGAGTGACAGTTTAATACAGCTATACAGTTTTTAAACTGGCATAGTCTGCTGAGCCGTAGCTCCCTAGCAGACACTTGAAATCTTACAAAATGTTATAAGCAACACACGCTGAGTGACGATGAGGTGTCGGGTGTTTATAGGAGTCTGTATCATATGATAAAAACAACAATGCCGGCTTGGGTCGGTCCGGTCACTAACAATAGGGTCACACTAATATTTAAACACACTGTGAAAAACCACTACCACTCACGGTATCTATAGGGGGACAATGAATGCTGGAAAATGTCACCAACATCAGTGTCACCATCACCATCACCACCACTAACAATAACAACACACCACCACCACCACCATCATTATTATCATCACTATCACCACCAAAATTATCACCACCACCACCATCAGCACCACCACCACTATCATCATTACCATCACCACTATCACCACCACCACCATCACTACCACCATAATCACCATCACCATCACCATTACTATCACCACTACCACCACCACCAACACATCACTATCACCAGTATAATAGACAACCATTCCAGTGCCGGACAAAAGGCGGGTGACAATGAACGCTGGACACTGCAGGTCATCATTATTCTATTGTTTACCCTGTTGGCCTGTTGAGATTACTCACGTCTACAAACAATATAACTATATCTAAAAATAATTATATTCATTACACTTCAGGAACTTGATATTAAGGGGAGATTTTGATTTACTAATATATTATATATATATTTTTAGTTTCCTCCGTAGAACTCCATCAAGCTTAAATCTAGATCCCCGAGACTCCCTTTAAATATAGATCCCCGAGACTCCCTTTAAATATATATCCCCGACTCCCTTTAAATATAGATCCCCGAGACTCCCTTTAAATATATATCCCCGAGACTCCCTTTAAATATAGATCCCCGAGACTCCCTTTCGAGATAAATCTGTGCATTTTTCGGTAGAAAAATGCCCTGGTCGAAGGCAGGTTCCTCCTAAATTGTAGGCTCACTATTGCTCGCCAGGAACATATCGACAACTAAATGGCATGAAAGATCTTAAAATAGCCAAACTCATGAGGCAAACGTCTCAAAATCTCAAAACTAAGGGGGGTAAATATGAAGGAGAAGGGGGTCCACAAAACTCCCCCCTCCTTACCACTCCTACTGCTGCTCCCAAACACACCCCATCTATTGTATTCCCCCCATTGCCATCAACCCGCGGCACCCATCAACCTCCATCACCCTACCGGATCACTCAACCAGTAGACCAGTTCAACCAGTAAACTCTCAACCAGTGCCAAGTCAACCATTACAGTTGCCATAGGTTCATAGGTGAGATAAAATTAGCTCTAGCTTGGTTAGGATGTTAGGTTGCAAATTATAAAGACACACACATACACAATGACAACGACGATGATGACAACAACAACAACAACAACACACAGACACACACAACTACAACAACAACACACAGACACACACAACTACAACAACACCACACAGACACACACACAACAACAACAACAACACACAGACACACACAACTACCTGGTGGAGAGAACATAATAATTAATTCAGGTTCAGTAGTAGTTTATCGAGAGGCCTTCCCTAGGGTTAAGTGCCCCATTAATTACTATTTCCTTTCACCTATGCATAGCCTATGATAGCGCAGTTGGAAAGTGTGTACATGCTTAGATTGATATGCAGGATTCGAAACTGCATATTAAATCGTAGGCTTGTCCACCTTTCGTTAACTGTCTTCGTGGTGCAATGCATAAGTGTGTTGATTTTCGATGTGAGCATCCTAGGTCGAATCCCCGGACTGCCACATGTGTTTGTTAATTTCATTAATCGAGTTTAGGAGTAAAGTTGGTTGGTGGAGAGAACATAATCATTATCTCCGTGGACGCTGTTTCTCTTCACCAATAACATATTTTAATTTTCTACATTCTTCTTCTATTTTTCAACGCACAGTATCTCTATGGAGTCAGAGGGCGGAGTGTATAATGTCTGTTGGAGCTTCAATGGTACTTATATTTATGTGTGTTTGTATGTGTGTGCCTTCTGGTGTATGGATATGTGTAACTTGCTTGCTTGTTCGTCAAGGGGAATCCACGCAATGCGAGCTAAGCTCATTATTATCGCGCCTCCTTAACTGGGAATGTATTGCGTGAAATGCATGTTAAGTGTTTTATGTATCGTTGGAATGGCTGTGGATGTGTGTGTAGTCTGTATTTTAGCCAATTGGCGACATCTGGAAACGAAGGCTTAGGGTTAATCTGTACGGTACCATTCTCACTACGGTACCAGTCTCACCCGAAGGCTTAGGTTGACCAGTAGCTTAGGTTGACCAGTACGATACCCATCTCACCTTGTAACCGATCACCAACCCCAGATGGGACGTCACAACTTCGTCCACTTATTCCAGGTTCCTATTTATACTGCTAGGTGAACAGAGGCTACACCGTTAGGAGACTTGCCCAAATGTCTCTTCCCCGCCCGTCTAGAACTCAGGACCTTCTGGTTGTGAGCCAGACGCGCTATCAGTTACGCCACGGGTGTGTGTGTGTGTGTGTGTGTGTGTGTGTGAAAATAAAACATGAGGCAACCCGAGTGAAACAAGTGGCATATGCAGATGACCTCACAGGTGCAGGAAGAATAGGGAATCTCAAAGAATGGTGGCGGAGAGTACAATCGGTTGGCGAAGTCATTGGGTACCATCCGAATGCTAGTAAATCTGTACTAATAGTGAAAGAAAACAAGAATGAAGAAGCGGTGCAGACTTTTGATGGGACAGGAGTGAAGATTACAAAGGAGGGTCAACGCCATTTGGGAGCAGTAATAGGCACAGAGGAATGCAAGAGAGACTATGTGCGAAAAAAAGGTAGCGGAGTGGGTAAAGGAAGTGAAAACCCTGGCAGACATTGCGAAATCTGAACCACATGCTGCATATACTGCCTTCACATATGGTGTTAAGCACAGATGGACCTTTCTTATGAGAACAGTGCCTGACATTGGACAGATGCTCCAACCGATGGAAGAAGCAATCAGAGGAGCATTCATACCTGCTTTAACAGAGATGGAAGGCGTCACACAAGAGCTAAGAGATCTATTAGCTCTTCCGCCAAGGTTCGGAGGTATGGGGATCATAAATCCAGTGGAGGCGGCACCTCATGAGTACCAAAATTCCCTTAAACTTACTACGTCTCTGACAGAAAAAATACGGGAGCAAAATGAAAACGATGAGGTGGACGAAGAGGAACAACGAAATGCAAGACAGGAAATTACAAAGAGCAGAGAAGAGAGACAGAAACATAGCCTAGAACAAATTAAGACTGTATGTAGTGAAGAACTGAAAATGAGAGTTGAGATGGCACAAGACACGGGGGCTTCAAATTGGCTCACATCATTACCAATAAAGGAAAAAAGGCTTCAGCTTAAATAAACAAGAATTCAATGATGCCGTAGCCTTGAGGTATGGGTGGCCAGTTTCGAACCTGCCGCTGAAATGTGCATGCGGTGAAATAAACAACTCAGACCACTGTATGCCCTGTAAGAAAGGAGGATTCATCTGTATCCGGCATGATGAAGTACGAGACATCACTGCACAAATGCTGGACGAGGTGTGCCATGATGTCAGAATCGAACCGGAACTTCTGCCTATGGACGGACAGCGCTTGGCCCACAATACTGCAAATACTTCAAATGAAGCTAGAGTGGACGTAAGTGCTCGAGGTTTTTGGACGAGGGCTTTTTTCGACATCAGAATCTTCAAGCCAAGAGCACAAACATATCGTGAGCGAGGACACAAGGCGGCATACTTGAGAAACGAAAGTGAGAAAAAACGCGCTTATGAAGAAAGAATTTTGAACAGGGATCAAGGAAGC